>JAQBSW010000036.1:142500-355452 GCA_029291075.1 Eudiplozoon nipponicum | reverse complement strand
ATTTAACTGTAATATATTGAATTGAATGATGTCATGCTTACCGCGAAATGTGATAACTGATATCGATGAAGGCCAGAGTGTATGGTTTAACTGGAGTAACAGGTGTTCGGAAATTGTTGTAATTCTCAATTTGGGTGAACTTTAGCATAAATTTATATCCATCAGGTTGGTATCATGTACCGACTCGGAAACCATAGTGTTAGTATCCGGTACTCATCGATTTCAAAAAAGGTATCAGTTACCAACACAATGGCCATAGTGTTAGTATCCTTTACAGACTCGGTATATATATTATATAGTGTGAGTTAGCATTGAAGTCGTATTGTCGTTGACTTCAGATTATGTTAGCTTCACTATTACAGGTTTACACATTCGTCTAGGAGATTGTACCGTCCTATTATTCCACATTCTTCTACCGAATATATAGTGGTTAAAGGGCGCAATACCGGCTCCTACTGATGAGTCGCCAGTAAGCACGAAACGAATGTGCATGAGATTATACTTTCCGTTCATGCTGCCTTTGGTTTATCCTTCTGGTCACAACTGAACTAATTTGTTACTAGGTTCGCAAAACCTAATACATACTTGCATATATATTAGTTCTTCGCAACAAACAGTATTTAACCAGTGGGGCTCAACTAATGCCTGCTTTCTACTCTCAACACTCCGATCAATACATCGTTGTGGGTGACCTTAACCTTCCTCTGGCCAACTGGCATAATATAACTACGGAAACTCACCCGTTGATTCGGCTCTTTGCGGACAACCTCCTAAGTCAATTTGTGCACTTCCCTACCCGAGGGAACAACCAGCTTGATTGTGTCCTCTCCAAAAAGACGTGACCAATGTTCAGTCTCGGGAGATCTTCCCTAATCTCGACCACTGCCAGGTATCCTTTCTTATTCCTCTTTTATCCTCTATCCCTAAAGAGAGAATTCAGACTTTCAGGCGATTCACCAATTGGGAAGAGTTTAGTCGACTCTGTGACGCCGTTAATTGGAGAGATCTTATTCTCCCAGACAACCTCTCCTCATGTTTTTCCGATGTCCATAACATCTTATCCTCCCACTTTAATTCTGCCACCTCTATTCAACACATTCACGCGATGAACAATTTGAACGCCTTGTTTAAAGCACGCGACAACCTTGCACGCAATTCTAGAATACGCACAACATCACTTGTTCGCGCTCTCGCTCTCCGACGTATCGATGAGCACATTAAACAGGTAATCAACAAACAAGCGCTCAACATCGAGAGACGCATCCGCACAGCACCCAACTCTCGGAAAAAGTTCGCAGTCATCAAACACCAATTACTACAAAAGTCCAATACCTCATACATAAACTTCTCTCGGTCGGACGACTCCAGCTTTGCCGACGATTATCTAAATTATCTTCTAGACTCCTTCTCCATTCCCACTCCGCCTGCTGAGATGCTTGACAACGGAGACGCTGAGAACCTACGTTGGTTCATCATTTCGCCGGCCTCCGTCGTTCAAGCAATCAAAGACATAAAATCTAAACACCAATTTGATCAGTACGGTGTCTCTGTCAGGATGATTGCACTTCTTGGCTGGAATCTCTTCTCTCTGGTCGCCGATGTTATCAACCGATGCCTCGAAACTACCTATCTTCCCCCGGAATGGCTTAATTCGACGATCTCTCCTATCCCAAAAATGGTACATCGTCAATCTCCTCATTCAAAGATCTCCGCCCTATAACTATCGTCCCTTCTTTCACTAAAATCTTCGACAGGGTCTTATATAACTTAATCTACCCTTTCATCAAGTCTCGAGATAACTTCTGCCTCCTCGACGATCAACATGGCTTCCTGAATGGCCGCTCCTCTTCCACCAACTTAGTCAGTGTCCTTGATCACTGCTACTCCTCTATCTCTAAAGGTCATGAATGCACTCTCCTCTTCCTAGATGTTTCCAAGGCCTTTGATTCACTGTCGTTCTCGGCAATTGAATCCGCCTTGTTAAGCAGTGGTATTAGCGGCAAAGTCCTCAATCTTATCAGTTATTATCTCCGACACCGTTACACAACTGTAAAAGTCGGAAATAGTCACTCGAGGTCAGCCCTTATCCGATCTGGAGTTCCCCAGGGCTCCGTACTTGGTCCTATACTATTCAACCTAACACTCGCTCAAGTGCAGGTTGAGGACAACCTATTCAAGCTGTTCAAATATGCAGATGACATGGTAATTGTATTCAGCAACCCTACAGCATCCAACCCCTCCCTACCTCTTATCACTCAGCTTTTATCCTCGTTACACTCGCAGCTTAGCAGAATCGGTCTTAAATTAAATCCCGATAAGACTCGTTTGATGAAACTTACTTCTGACCCATTCTGTTCTCTCCCAGATACAAGTTGTCCCCTTGATATTGAATTAATTGACTCGGCCAAGCACCTTGGTATCTATTTTTCTAAATCGCTAGACTTCTCCCCACATCTTCAACATACTACCTCCAAACTCTTCAAGTGGGCCCGTTTAATCTGCTTCAAGACTAACAATCCCACTCTACAACTCACATTGTTTAAGGTCTACGTCCTACCCCTCATATCATACGCTAGCGAATTTTATTGCCCTCTCACTCTAGCCTCCTCTTACGCGAACGAAAATATATATATTACAGATTTTTAAAGCGAGTCTTCCCTCACAGCCAGAATTATCGGGAACGCCTACTCCTGGCTAACCTTCTTCCGCTATGGTTTACCCGTCACTTACGAGTCATTTCTTTCGTTCATAAGATCACAACTAGCCTATCACTATCAAACTTCGCTCACCCAAGTCACCACTATGCTACAGGCCGTAGCAAATCTTCAATCCAATAACACTCACATTATATTTAATAAAGTCTATCTATTTTCCAAAACCACAAGTGTATTCAATGCTCTTCCCGCTGAAATCAAGCTCCTATCCCAGCACGAATTCAAAAAGGCAGCCCATCAGTACTTCTTCAACAAACTTCTTTGTGATACGACCGATTGGAAACGAAACTGGTTCCTTCTCAATCCATAACATTTACTTCACCCCAGGCTATTCTCTTTACTAACTTCGGAGGGCGAAATCCCTCAGGCAGTCATCTAATCTTCCACTTTACCTCTCTGGTCTTAATCTTTTCTTCTCGACTCACTGATACCACTTCTCAGCCCATTCCTGACCCCATCATATCCACGTTGTGGATACTTTACTACGTTTTGCTCATCCAATTCTTTTCTTTCTTGTTTCAGCGGAGGACCGGAAACCCAACAGCCCTACCGATCCACCAACGGTTCGCTTCGGACATCGACTCCCCCTTGTCTTCCTTCAATCACAACCTCGTTCTACGGATGCCTGCGACCCCTGCAAGACTCGCTCGCTTCAATCCAGCAGATTCCATCCATGTCTATGCTATGCTCCATCAACTCAATCTCCACGACAATGGACTCCATCGGTCGACGTCTACCTCCGGTCCGCCATCTTTTTCGATCTCACATTCACCTAGAAGCTCTGACACTTCATGGACTATCTCCAATTGATCTTGTCTAGTCAAATGGAACTTCGTTTTTATTTATTTTTCACCAGATTGAACTATCTTGATGTTAATGATAACTTTTCCCTTCACCAACCCCTCCCCCTGCTATTAAATACTTTGCTAGTCACAATTCCATTCACCTCCACATATCCTACCCTTGATTTGTTATTTCAATGGTCGGGCCAGTTGGCCTTTGATGCCAAATAAATGTATTATTATTATCATTTAGAACGTATGTTGCCGGCTGATTTTGATTATGTTAACATGGCTTTACGAAAGATAGATCGACAACTACTAATATGCTTTCTATGTGGAAACATTTAATTACATTAGATGATAATAAGTTAGATGCAATAATTGTATTTATAGATATCTCAAAAGCTTTTGACTCTATATCTTTTGATGCTATTTTGAATGCGATTAGTTTATTGAATATTGATCCGAATATTTTTAGATTACTTAAATACTATTTATATAATCGAAGAATGAGTATTCAAGTAAACGATTTGATATCAAAATCGAAAAGAGTAACAAGTGGAATTCCACAGGGATAAAGTTTGGGGCCAATTTTATTTAAAATCGTATTTGCACATTTGGAAACTAAGATCCTTAACGGTCGAGTTTGCAAATTCGCGATGATTTAACAATAATCTTTCCAATTGATCTAACATTATGTGCGAATTCTCCAATAAATATGTGACATTAGATTGTATAATTTGAGAGATATTTGATTACACTAGTGCTGAGAATATGCAATATGAATACTAGAGCTTTGAAAATAGTAAATGAACAAACTATCATTAGTTTATATTCATGATGCTGTGATTAATGATGTGTTTGAGATTAAACTTATGCAAGAAATAAAGGATCTAGCATAACTATTCAATGACAGCTTCTGCTAAGACATATTGAAATATAGTAGGCAGTCCTGAAAAGATGGGCACTAATAAATGAATTCTTTCGAATGCATAAAACTTAATTATTAATATGGATTAGTACCGATACTATACATATGCTGTCGCTACTTGGAATCTATTAATAAAGTTTGTAATAAGATAGAATTACAAAGAAAAGTTGTGAAACAAATTGGTCTTATGAACGCAACGACCGGAGAGAGCGTGCTTGTGGTTTTCAACATTTTTCTCTACTTTCGAAGGATATCGGGTTTTATTTTGTTTTTATTTTTCAGATTCTCGGGATTTCTTGTCTGATTTCTTCTCCAGGATACTCCAGGAATCTACCTACACATTTTTTGGAATCTACCTTCAGTTATCAAGGATCTATTTCTAGCCCACCCGATTTTTCCGTTTATTTCTACATTTTAATACCTATTCTTTTTCGCTCATCAATACTCTTTCTTTTCCTCTCTTTTACCGTAATCAATATTAATTCTACTCTTCTATCTAACTCCATCATGAACCAACTTTCGTCGCCAGCCCCCATCTCCCCGTTCCTCACCCAAAAGATTATCTCCAATATTTCTGATCTCCAACAGCAAATGGCGGATATCACAGGATTACTTGGAGCACTGACTGGCAACCTTTCAGTCTCCTCCGTTCAGCCCCATTTGTTGCGTCAAGCGGATGCGTTTCTGAATGGGGTAGCCAGGGAGGTTGCCCTGCGAAACCACAACAAGCGAAACCTCTTTCTTTGGTCTCCGCGCTCCCCACTCTCAAAGGACGATCTGGCCTCAGATCTCATCAGTCAAATAGGGGAAAACTTTAGCCACCTTAAAGAGATCTCCTCGGGAAAGGGTCGAGCCTTCATTCTCTCCTCGCACAAAAGACTGTCTGACGATGAGGTTCGTCATCTCAAATTACACTCGCCCATCTTAACATCCGGACAAGTCAAACTCAAACGAGACTACACTCTGCTACAGAGGACTCTAGAGAAAGCCCAAACTCACACACCGGACACCACCCCTCCTCCAGCTCATCACGCCTTTCCGGGCTGGAGCAATCCAAAGAAAAGCCGTTCAGTTCACGGCGGACTCCTTGGTGACGCACCTTCCTCCAGTCCACCCCCACTCACACCTTCCCGATTTGAAGGCCTTCCTCTCACCTTTAGCCCTTACTCCGCAACCAGTCCCCCCACACTATCTCAAGCTTTACCACGTCGTCGTGGCCGACCACGCCGCGCTAAGCCTCCTAATAACGCATCTTCTCTCCCAAACCCGTCCGCCAGGTCCACATCCCCTCGACAAGTTACCTTTGTGACAGATGCTATGACCCAGAAACCGAAAAAACGTAAGTCTACTAAGGCCAAGCAAAACTTCGACCCAGCCCCATCAACTTCATCTCCCCCTACTGAATCCATCATCGTCCCCACCCTGGACAGTTCCGCCCCAGCTCCTGATCTTTCTCCGTCCCTGCTCGCCCCCTCAACGCACCTTCCGAGTGCCCCCTCGAACCCAGATATCTCGCCCCCCTCTTGCTTTCAAACCCTACAACTGCCTCACCCACCTGATAAACGCGGGACAACAGAAATCCAAATCGACGCTGACCACTCTATCCTTGTCAACGAGCGGTCTGTCACCCTCATCAGCCCTAGATCTCGCTCCACCCGCCAGCGGAAAGCCCCCGCACGCTTCTCCTCCCCGATCTAACCATCCCTCTCTCAAAGCGCTCTCAGCAATCCTCATCAACTGCAGGTCACTTACGCCTAAAATTAATCAACTACGAGCCTTTCTGTCCTCTAACGAGATTGACATATGCGTTCTTGTTGAGACTTGGCTGTCCCCTTCCATCCACTGTGATGATCTTTTCCTCATTCATGGATACACGTTCCTTCGTAGCGACAGAACTGTCGGTCGTGGAGGCGGACTAGCTGCCTATGTCCGATCCCTTCTTATGCCCAAACGCTTGTCGACATCGAACTCTCAAGGTTTGGAATTTTTCTCGTTTCAGCTACAAATCCTTAACCAAAGCATATCTACCTGTGTTGTCTACAGACCCCCTAATATCTCACTCATCGACGACACTCGCGGGGCCCAACTCCTTTCCACTTTTTTCTCTTTACACTCTGATCGGTACGTCGTTGTGGGTGATCTCAACCTCCCCATGACTAACTGGCATAATCTAGCTTCCGAAAGTCACCCACTGCTTCGACTCTTCGCGGATAACCTGCTACACCAATTCGTGCATTTTCCTACCCGAGGGAACAACCAACTGGATTGTGTACTCTCCAATAACGAGGTGACCGATGTTCGCTCTCGGGAAATCTTCCCCAACCTTGATCACTGTCAGGTATCCTTCCTCTTACCTCTCTTATCCTTCACCCCTCGAGAAGACACCCAATCTTTCAGACGATTCACCAACTGGGAAGAGTTCCGCCGACTCTGTGACACAGTTAACTGGAGGGACCTCTTTCTCCCAAACAATCTCTCCTCGTGCTTTTCCGAAGTCCATAACATCCTATCCTCCCACTATAACTCCGCCACCTCTATTCAACAAGTATACTCGACGAATAAGTTGAACGCTCTGTTTAAGGCACGTGACAACCTCGCACGCAACTCTCGCCTACGCACATCGTCACTTGCTCGCGCCCTCGCTCTGAGACGCATTGATGGGCTCATTAAACAGGCTATCAACAAACAAGCGCTCCACATCGAAAAACGCATCCGCTCAGCTCCTAATCCCCGGGCAAAGTTCGCCATCATCAAACACCAATTGCTGCAAAAGCCCAAAACCTCGTTTATCAACTTCTCTCAGTCAGGCGACCTCTGCTTCGCCAATGATTATCTGACTCACCTTCTCGACTCCTTTTCCACTCCCACTCCACCTGTTGAGATGTTAGACAACGGAGACACCGAGAACCTACGCTGGTTCCATGTCTCTCCGGCTTCCGTCGCCCAGGCAATTAAAAACATTAAATCTAAACACCAATTTGATCAATATGGAGTCTCGGTCAGTATGATTGCCCTTCTAGGCTGGAACGTCTTCTCTCTGATTGCAGATGTTATTAATCATTGTCTCGAAACCACCTATCTTCCCCCGGACTGGCTCAATTCGACGATCTCTCCTATCCCTAAAAATGGCACTTCTTCGATCTCATCATTTAAAGATCTCCGCCCCATTACTATCGTCCCTTCTTTCACCAAAATCTTCGACAGGATCTTATACAACCTAATCTACCCCTCCATTAAGTCTCATGTAAACTTCTATCTCCTCGATGATCAACATGGCTTTCTGAATGGCCGCTCCTCTTCCACCAACTTAGTTAGTGTTCTCGATCATTGCTACTCCTCCTTCTCTAAAGGGCTCCAGTGCACCCTCCTATTCCTGGATATTTCCAAGGCTTTTGACTCGCTGTCATTTTCAGCAATCGAATCCGCCTTACTGAGAAGCGGTATCTGCGGCAACGTGCTCAATCTTATTAGTTACTATCTCCGAAACCGATATGCGACAGTAAAAGTTGGCAGTAGTCACTCGAGGCCAGCCAATACCAGATCCGGTGTTCCCCAGGGCTCCGTACTTGGTCCCATTCTCTTCAACCTTACGCTCGCGCACATACAGGTTGATGACAACCTTTTCAAACTGTTCAAATATGCGGATGACATGGTTATCGTATTCAGCAACTCCAAAACATCCAACCCCTCCTTATCCCCCATATCGGAGCTCCTATCCTCGCTCCACTCGCAGCTCAGCAGAATCGGCCTCAAACTAAATCCCACCAAAACTCGCATAATGAAACTCTCTTCTGATCCATTCTGCTCTATCCCGGTTGCCAACTACCCCCTTGATATAGAAATAATAGATTCGGCCAAACATCTTGGCTTTCACTTCTCGAAATCCCTTGACTTCTCCCTACACCTTACACACACTACCTCCAAACTCTTCAAATGGGCCCGTCTGATCTGTTTTAAGACTAACAATCCCACTCTCCAACTCACGCTATTCAAGGTCTACGTTCTGCCCCTCATTTCCTACGCCAGCGAATTCTACTGTCCTCTAACCCTCGCCTCCTCCTACACTATTGAACAGATATCCTCCAGATTTCTAAAAGGAGTCTTCCTGAAATGCCAAAACTATAGGGAACGCCTTCTTCTGGCAAACCTTCTTCCGCTTTGGTTCACCCGTCACCTTCGCGTCATTTCTTTTATCCACAAGATCACAACCTGCTTACCACTCTCCAATTTTGCTCACCCCAGTCACCACTATGCCACACGTTCTAGTAACTCTTCAATCCAAGCCTACCATACCCCCACCATATTTAAAAAAATCTATCTCTTCTCCAAAGCCACTAATGTCTTCAACGCTCTCCCTACAGACATAAAACTCCTACCCCAGCACGAATTCAAAAAGGCAGCCCATCAGTACTTCTTCAACAAATTTCTTTGTGATACGACCGATTGGAAACGAAACTGGTTCCTTCTCAATCCATAACATTTACTTCACCCACGGCTATCCTCTTTACTAACTTCGTAGGGTTAAATCCATCAGGCAGCCATCTTCCACTCTACCTCTCTTGTCTTATTCTTTTCTTCTAGATTCACCTCTCAGCCCATTCCTAACCCCATTATATCCACGTTGTGGATACTCTACTACGTTTTGCTCATCCAACTCTTTTCTTTCTTTCTTGTTTCAGCGGAGGACCGGAAACCCAACAGCCCTACCGATCCACCAACGGTTCGCTTCGGACTTCGACTCTCCCTGGTCTTCTTTTAATCACGATCACGTTCTACAGATGCCTGCGATCCTTGCAAGACTCGCTCGCTCAATCCTGCCGACTCCATCAATTCATTCGTCACGACAATGGACTCCAACGGTCGACGTCTACCTCCGGGCCGCCATCTTTTCATCTTCATCTTTGTTTTCGATCTCACATTCACCTTGAAGATCTGATACTTCACGGACTATCTCCAATTGATCTTGTCTAGTCAAATGGAACTTCGCTTATATTTATTTTTCACCAGATTGAACCATCTTGATGTTAATGATAACTTTTCCCCTCCCCCTGCTATTAAATATATTGCTAGTCACAATTCCACTCACCTCAACATATCCTACCCTTGATTTGCTATTTCAATGATTGGGCCAGTTGGCCTTTGATGCCAAATAAATGTATTATTATTATATACGCCTCTAGATTACAGTTTGTATCACTGCAAACTTTATGGTTTCGGAGGATGTGCTATTGCATAAAAGTTTTCCATTTGAACCAGTGGACTGGTGCCTATATGAATCCGATAAGAAAGAGTCATGAAGTTGGAACTAGATCTGGACGTTTGGCAATATCTCCTCCTTTGGTGGGGAATGTCGCGAGCAAGTTATTCTCTTTTTCGAAAATCTACAAAATTTACAAATGCCTCCATCTAAGATGTCTTTTAAATTTTTATCTACTGAACTAGAAAAAGTCTACAATCCTGCTGATATTTTTTTATTTTGATTATGATAATACTTTCTCATGGTTGAATAAAAGACAAGGATAATTGTTATCGGAAACAGAATTTCTTGAGATTTTTATTTCCAAGTTTTGTATTATTAAAATTGAAATGTTATGCATTATATCATCATGTTAGTCATGATGATGTAATTTGTGGTAGGCGTTTAAATTTTATGCATCAATGTTCAGTGGAAGTTAAAAACTTGATTGGAAATTGTTACATGTGCAAATTGCAAAAAAGTCATGGAGTTGAAGTGAAAGTGAAATTAGTTACATTAATATAACCAGAAGCGGCCTAAACATTATGATGGCTAAACGAACATTGGTTGCGCGGGTGGCGATAACAATTATTATAATCAACTGAAAATTGTGTGCAGTGTAGTGTGCGGCAGGATAGCTCAGTGGTTAGAGCAACAGATTCCGAAGCAGACGTGCCCAGGTTCGTATCCTGTTCGCGGCAAATTCTGGCCAGTACTTGATAAGTTCCCAATAAGGACGAAACCGGTCTACTGGATGAATTGCATTTTCTACACTATACAATTCTTAGTTTATACTGACATATGTAAGTAATTAATGGGTCAGGTGTTTATATCAAGACCGCAACCTTGATTATAATAATTGTTATCACCACCCGCGCAACCAATGTTCATTTAATTATATAAAGGATAATTGTTATCGGAAACAGAATTTCTTGAGATTTTTATTTCCAAATTTTGTATTATTAAAATTGAAATGTTATGCATTATATCATCATGTTAGTCAACAATACATACAATCAATTGCTAGTCATGGTTCTCATTTTTTTGCATAATTATACCTTAATTTTTCTTATTTTGATGATGTATCTATTATTCCTTACAGCCGAACTTTCTGATATTAATATATTGTACAGTAAAACTAGTGAGATATACTTATCTACATTAGACTAATTGCACATTTTTATGTGATGTGATAACTTTTTTTATTGTACATTTTCCAATTTTATTATTTAATGGAACATGTGTGGTTTGAATCCAAATAAAGATATTATATTCTAAAAATAAAGATAATAATATTGGAAAATTTACCATAAAAAACAGATATCACATCACATAAATATGAGCAATTAGTCTCATATAGATAAATAGTTCTCTCTTGTTATAATGTACAATATATCAACACCTGAAAATTCGGCTGTAATAATTATTATGATATAGGAAAAAGAATGGTCTTATAAATTAATCATCGAAATAGGAAAAATTAAGGTATAATTCGAGTGTAGCATTATGTAAAAAATAATAATCAAGACTAGCTATTGATTATATGTATTGTTGACTAAAATGATAATATACTGCATAAAAATTCAATTTTAATAATATAGAACGGGAAAATAAAAATCTAAAGAAGGTATGTTGCCAATCACAATTATCCGTCCTTTTTTCAACAACAAGAAGGGATAATCATAATCAAAATTAAAAAGATCAGCAGAATTAAAGATTTTTTCTAGTTCAGTACATAAAAATTTAAAAGACATCTTAGATGGAGGCGTTACTCTGAGCCCCTTTGGCAATTGATTTTAAATTTTCGAAAAAGAGAATAACTTCCCCGCAACATCTCCCACCAGAGAGATCGCCAAATGTCAAGATCTAGTTCCAACTTCATGAATCTTTCTTATTGGATTCATATAGGCACCAGTCCACTGGTTAAAATGGAAAAACTTTTATGCAATAGCACATCCTCCGAAACCATAAAGTTTGCAGTGATACAAACTGTAATCTAGAGGCGTATATAGTGCAGGAGATAGGACTAATTTGTTTCACAACTTTTCTTTGTACAGCTTCTATCTTATTGGACAAACCCTTTATTTAATTGATTCCAAGTAGCAGCAGCATATTCTAGTATCGGTCTAATCCAAATTATATACATTTTAAATCTTATACCGTTCGATAAGATATTTCTATTTATTATTGCTCATCTGTTCTTAGCACTGCATACAAACAATTACCTAGCGAAACAATCAAGCGATATCTTGTCCACCACGTCCAGATCTTTATATCAAGGCTGTAGAGTTATTGGTAATTCTGTAGAAGCATCACATTTAAATGGTACTTATTTTATACAGAAAGATAAAATTACGAGAGCTAATCTATTCAAGTAAAATTGAGCAGAAAGAAGTATCTCAAATAAAAAATTTCAGTTAGATACTTTTTGTGGTGAAGAAATAATATATATATATATGCGATTTATTAGGTGTTGCACATCCAGTAACAAATTAGTTCAACAATGACCAGAATGATAAACCAATTGAATAAAAAATATTATCTGCCTAATCAAGATCGACTTAACTAGCTCCTGATAGAAATTTGACGCCTCCATCTCAAACGTCTGGCATAATATAGTTCATAATGGAATTAGTAAATTAAACTAAAATAGAGAAAGTGGAGATAGGTGACAAAAAGCACTGCTGAATCGATAATTTTTAGAATAATTCTTTGTAGATTTTAACGCGACCAGATTTCTGTATAGAAAACACGTTCGATATTTAAAAATTTCGTGGTCACTAATTTTCGGCAGCATATTGAAAAAAAGATTGCGAACAATTGAGTCAAATACATTGAAATACAGATACACGGCTATAGTGTGACGACGATAGTTCGATTACTCGTATTAAGATATACACATTACCTGTACAATCTCGAACGGGACGGGATCCAACTTGTTCTCTAGTATGTGATTCAGGTATAAGACAGCCTTTTAAATGATCGGAATGCTGATTTATGTGTTTCAATCATTCAATATGATTTTCTCATTCAACATAGTACGAGCAAGATAAGCCAGTGCCTCACGAATCATGTCGCTACCACGTCCTCAAATAAGGTCCTCATTAGATCATTTGGACCTGCAGATTTGTAGTGCTCAAGAGATAAGATTCTGATAGTTGTTCCAGATCTTGCGGCATTTTGTGTTCAAATCATCTATCAGAACGACAAAAGTTATCCGTCGTTGTCTTTTTACTGGCTTTTGATTTTTCCTGGTCTGTACCGCGAATAACTTAAAAACAAACTTCGGTTTTCGCCAAATGCGAATCTTTCTTCTATCTCTTCAACATTTTGATCTACAATTTAAGATCAACTGCCATTAAGTACTTAATTTAGCGTCTACTGGCTCTACCGATATTTCTATAAGACAAGCTAACAAAAATTCAGTGCCTAGTTAAGAGAATCTTCACATATGTTACAGAGATCAAATGGATCATTTCACGGAGTGTTATTAGTAGAATAAAAGGGCTGTGGAGGAAAAGAGGCGCTAGTGGAAATATTAGCAGTAGCCTACGCGATTCAGTAGATGTGACTCATTTCATTCTGCGCGTCGACCGACGCTGCATAGATTCATTAGTGTGACAGTTAAATAATACGAATGACTAAACAAGTTTTATTCGAGCCCAGTTAGTCCAAATGTTGACACTCCGATGGATCCCTTTACATTGACAAACACCAGTAAGAGATTCATACACAAAAAAGACACTACAAAATAGGTGAACATTGTAAATATTGAGTAGGGCCAGCAAAAAAGACCAAAGTACTTCATTTTTCTAAAACGTAACTGGTGAAACTCCAGACATACTTCTCGAAGTCTTCTATTTCAAATACTAGTTAACAAGTTAAACGCACAAGTGAAATACTTTAAATAGCTTACAGCGCCCTTCTGTGCTACCAAAGTTGCTTTCGATCGACCTGCAGAACGAACAGTATCTGAAACCTCATACCAATCTCGTAATCTAGCACTCTTTGGGTCAGAAAAGTTAAAAAGTTCAACGGCACCGTCCATGGAGACAGATGAGCAGCACCCCACCTCAATGCAGCAAGCTAACACGAATATCGAGAGGGAAAGAAGACAGATAGAACCGCCCATAGCGGATATATAATATAGAAATACATTATTTAAAAGTTAGTTAAATAAGATTTTAAATCTAAGAGTAATGTGAACAAATCATCAAAAAAAACTTTATTTAATTTACAAGACAAATAAAAATTTAAATATTATTTCAATTTGCTTAAATTTCTAATTATATATTATATCTTTTGGTATTGTAAAATATGTCTTAACAGTCGCAAAACTTAAAATTCGCCGTAAAATTATAAATCTTGTAAAACGCCCCGGCTGCTTGCAAATTCTGTGCGACGTGTAAACGCCCCGGCTTCAAGTAAATGCCGTACGACGTTACAAACTCGGTTAAGGTGCTCTGAATAGAGATTAGTTACTGATATGGGGGCCCTTAAGAGGGCCTTGGCGGCGTTCGCGTAAGTTATATATATGTAAGTTGATGTTCTGTTCCTTGGGTGGACTCTGGTTGTGGTTCCTGCTGTTGTTATCATGTGTGTTGAAGTTCTGCATTAATTGGCTCGTCTTGCTGGCTGAAGTGCAACACGGTGAGTCACGAATGTTGCCAATTGTTGGTGAAACAAATCAATATCCAGCGTAGGTATTGACAGCCGACAGCACGCACATGTGTAACACGAGGCAGAACGCAGATACGACCAACTGACTTGCATGGTAAATTACCGTGCTTAAATAGCATGCAATATGTGTACTTGCATACTATTGGTTAAACGTGGTTAAACGTGGTTAAACGACAATTTGCTTTTTTCTCATTGGTGCAACTTAAATAAATTTGAATTTAATTTACGCAATATGTCGGCGATTGATTTGTGTCGTTACAGACGTTACAAGAAGAAAAACAAAAAGGATTTGTCTGAGAACAGCGACTTTTGGTGGCCCTTAACAGAGCATGAATTATAATATGGATTAGACTGATATTCGAATATGCTGCCGCTACTTGGAATCTTTTAACAAAGGGTTTGTCTAATAAGATAGCTGTACAAAGAGAAGTTGTGAAACAAATAAATCCTATCTCCTGCACTATATATGCCACTAGATTACAGTTTGTATCACTACATCCTTTATGGTTTCGGAGGATGTGCTATTGCATAAAAGTTTTCCATTTGAACCAGTGGACTGGTGCCTATATGAATCCAATATGAAAGAGTCATGAAGTTGGAACTAGATCTGGTCATTTTGCAATATCTCCACCATTGGTGGGGAATGTTGCGAGCAAGCTATTCTCTTTTTCAAAAATTTTCAAAATTTACAATCAATTGCCAAAGGGGCTTAGAGAAACGCCTCCATCTAAAATGTCTCTTAAATTTTTATCTACCGAACTAGAAAAAGTGTTCAATCCTGCTGATATTTTTAATTTTGATTATGATAATACTTTCTCGTGGTTAAATAAAAGACAGGATTAATTGTTTTTCAGCAGCATAACTTCTCGAGATTCTATCTTCAAGTTTTGTACTATTAAAACTGAAACGTTATGCATTACATATCATGTTAATCAACAATACATACAATCAATTATTAGTCATGGTTCCCTTTTTTGCATAATGTTACACTCGAATAATACATTAAATTTTTCTATTTTTGATGATGAATCTATCTCTCTTTATAACCGAACTTTCTGATGCTGATAAATTGTACAGTACAACTAATTGCACATATTTATGTGATGTGATATGTTTTTATATTGTACATTTTCTAATTTATTATTTGATGGAACATGTAAGGTTTGAATCCAAATAAAGATTTTCTACTCTATTCTATTCAAGTCAACCCACCATTGGTGGGAATGTTGCGAGCAAGTTATTCTCTTTTTCGAAAATCTACAAAATTTATAACCAATTGCCAAAGTGGCTTAGAGAAATGCCTCCATCTAAGAAGTCTTTTAAATTTTTATCTACTGAACTAGAAAAAGTCTACAATCCTGCTGGTATTTTTTATTTTGGCGTGAGATTCTAGGTCTGGACTGAAAACCATTATATCATCGAGATATAACATAAAGTAAGCGGTATCGTCGTGGAGTATATAGTCAATGAAACTTTAAAACGTCTGAGTAGCACACTTGATACTAAAATGCATGTACAGATATTCAAAACGACCAAATGGAGCGTTGACCGCCCATTTTTCTATATCTTCTGGCGATACCGGGATTTGATGCTAGGCTTGTCTGAGGTGAATCGCTGAAAATAAGTTGCTATCGCCGAGTTTTTCAAGTAAGGTGTTTATATTGGTAATTGGATATGCATCGGATTTAGTCATAGAATTTAGATGGCAAAAGTCTCCACAGTATCTGTACAATCCGTTTGATTTGGAGACTAAGTGCAGTGGTGATGCCAATGAACTTTTTGATGGTCTGATGATTCATTTTCCAATAATCTTTAAAGCTTCTATTGGGCAGCTTTCAATTTTCCAGGGGGTAGCGGTCGCTTTTTGAGTGCTATAGGTGTCCTGTTCTGACGATATGATTCATTGTGTTGGAGACTCGTAGCTCTGATTTGCTGAGATCGAATAAAATCTCGTGTTCTCAAAGAGCTGTTGATATCTCGGTTGAATTATACACAGGAGTTGGCTGAATGACCAACGTGGATAGCCTAACGTCAGCAGGTGTATGGCCAGCGGATGAATACTGAGCTAACGGCTCAGATAATTTAGCCGACAAATTGCCAAAAGGACATTCAAATTTCAATACGCTGAACGAATTAAAATGCGCAAAATTGCCGTTGGTCAATGGCGTTCAACTTTGCACCTATATAAACACGATGCAATTGACACTTTTGGAGTTACAGGTCATACAGCCAATCACAATGTATCATTCAATAGGGATATCAACGCCTTGCATTTACGAAAATGTACTCTCATCACGAATACAAGATCAACTGTGACAAGACGCAGACTGTATCAACATACGTGGATTTCCTGGGACATCGTATTATCCCTCAAGTTATACAACCTTTGCCCTCGAAGGAAAATCAATATTATTAAGTCACCAAAGACTTTAAAGGAACTACAGAAAAGTTTGAGAGTTTTTAACTACTATCGCAAGTTCTTTCCCGGTCTATCAAAACAACATTATAAGTAATGTGTACACCTGCGGAAGCAAAAAGAACTTAGCAGAAACTCCATCATTTCTCGGTCGCCTGAAGACGAGGAATTACTCAGTCTCGCTATCAACTCATTAGCAAATGCCACAACGCTAACTCATCCAGATTTCCAATGACAATTTCTACTCACAACAGGTGCTTCTGAATTTGCTATTGGGGCCATTTTGGAACAAGAAATCGATTGAATTCGGAAGCCTATCAGTTTTTATTCGCGTACTCTGCAACCCGTAGAAGCCAGTTAAAACTATATCGGTTGAGAACTCCTCGCCATCCATGACGTAGTGCGTCACTTCATCATCAACATTGGCTACAGCAGATTTGTTGTATTTATAGATCATGCACCATTAGTTACCTTACTACAAAACGCAAATTCAACTGTCGCAAAGTTCCCTACCAGAGTAGAATGACAGCTGTCACATCTGAGTGAATGGTAATTCGACATTTTTCAAATTAAGGGTGAACAAAACATTATTACAGACGAACTTTCCAGGCCAGAAGTCTCCCTACAAGCACCTTCGCCTTCGCCATTCTCAGTCAATTCCGTAGCTCTTAGTAAACCTGTACTAACGCCGTCACTATTGCAAACATAACAGCGCTGTGACACTCTTATTTAAAGATTAGTAGCTCGTCAACCCTATGTAAACTTTGGGAAGGTTTATTCATTGTTTCCTTCACGGGTACGTAGCCCAACAATCCAGTTCTGCTAATCTGTCTTCAGAAAAAATATTTCGACTCCATTCACTCAATTTCTTACTCAGAGAGCAAAGCGACTGCCAAACGTCTTACAGACCGTTTCTGGGATCACAGACTCAGACAGAACGCTAAGAGATGGGTCTCCGCGTGTGCTATTTAATGGAAAAACAGGATCATTTGGTACAATCATTCTAACTTGGAATATTTACTAAATACTTCACGACTAGCCATCGTCCACATGGACATTGTTTATCTGACTTAGGTTCAGTATTTTAGCCACCATTTAAATATGAATGATAGATTTACCCGATGGCCTGAGAATTTACCTCTTGGCGCCACATCTTTAGATGAAGTCACCAATTGTTCTGTCTCTGCATTGATAACAAATTTTGGTGCTCCCAATAAAAGTATTACTGATAGCGTCACTTGCTTTTCATCCTTTTGCTTTAGGCCTACCTTGCGTGTCATGGGATGCACTTTATGCCAAACAGCTGCCTACCACTCCCAATCTAACGGTGTAGTAGGTAGGTAAATCACAGCAGCCTTGGCATCCTCGTCCATTAGTGACAACTTGGTGGATGCGTTACCTACTTGCTTTGCGGTCACGCATATGTGAATCTATTAAAACGTCGGAGTCACAACTCCTGTTTGGCGTGGATCAACTCCTGTCTAGTCAGCTCCCAAGTTAGCTACACGCAGAGGATCACCCACAAGTCGAAGCTTTTTGCCTTCGACTACATTTCATTAACGTATCTGTCGAGCAGCTGAGACATGCTCCTCGGCCAGTCTTCATTCATCCGCAGCTCCTTAGCTTTTAGAAAGTACTCGTTCGTAACGACGTTGCTGTTGCACCATTGCAACCTAGGTATCGCGATCATTACCCGATTTTGTTCAAAAAGCCGAAATATTTCATAATCATGCAAGGTGTGACACCTACATCAATAAGCATAGACAGGTTGAAACCTTTTAGCAAACCGCCTGATCCTCGGGAATTACAATCTTCTGCATGCGTTTCAGGTTCTACATTCCTAAAAACTCAACCTAGTATTAGATTTTTTTGCATTAAGTATAAATGATTAAAAAAAATTCATTTAACTTTCCGTTATTCTACGCATAAATTGTTGACTTGTTGCACACCTCTTGCGCCCTATTTTTCGTGACGTGATCTCCTTGGATTCATTACTTTTCTCACACTCAACTGTCTAACGTGGTTTGACCAATTATCACAATAATGTGACACTAGATTTGTATGATTTAAGTAGATACTTGTTAACACTAGGGCTGAGAATAAACAGTAAAAAGACGAGAGCTTTAAAAATAGGTAACAGAACTGATTTCAATTATGTTTATTTTCATGATGCTGAGATTAATGATGTTTTTGAGATTAAACTTATGCAAGAAATTAAGGATTTAGGTATAACTATTCATTGTACGGCTTCTGCTGACAGACATTTTGACAGGATAGTAGGCAGTGCCAAGAACAGATAGGCACTAATAAATAGAAATATTTTATCGAGTGAAATAAAATATAAAATGTTTATAATTTGGATTAGACCGATATTCGAATATGCTGCCGCTACTTGGAATCCTTTAACAAAGGGTTTGTCTAATAAGATAGAAGCTGTACAAAGAAAAGTTGCGCAACAAATAAGTCCTATCTCCTGCACTATATATGCCACTAGATTACAGTTTGTATCACTGCATCCTTTATGGTTTCGGAGGATGTGTTATTGCATAAAAGTTTTCCATTTGAACCAGTTGACTGGTGCCTATACGAATCCAATAAGAAAGGGTCATGAAATTGGAACTAGATCTGGTCATTTTGCAATATCTACACCATTGGTGGGGAACGTTGCGAGCAAGCTACTCTCTTTTTTAAAAATTTACAAAATTTTAACAATTGCCAAAGGAGCTTAGAGAAACGCCTCCAACTAAAATTTCTTTTAAATTTTTATCTACCGAACTAGAAAAAGTGTTCAATCCTGCTGATATTTTAAATTTTGATTATGATAATACTTTCTCATGGTTAAATAAAAGACAGGATTAATTGTGTTTCAGCAACATAATTTCTCGAGATTCTATCTTCAAATTTTGTATTATTAAAACTGAAATGTTATGCATTATATCATCTTGTTAATCAACAATGCATACAATCAATTATTAGTCATGGTTACCTTTTTTCTTACAAACTGTTATACTCGAATTATACCTTAAATTTTTCTAATTTTGATGAAGAATCTATCACTCTTTACAGCTGAACTTTCTGATGCTGATAAATTGTACAGTACAACTAATTGCTCATATATATGTGATGTGATATCTTTTTATATTTTACATTTTCTAATTTTATTATTTGATGGAACATGTGTGGTTTGAATCCAAATAAAGATATTCTATTCTATTCTAAAAAAACTGTTCTTTGCTAAAAATTGTATAGCATTGTTGGACAATTCTTCGGTATTATGACATACTGCCGCAATGTTCGAGTACATTTTTGTTCTTATCATTTGATTTTCATGTATTTTTTAATTACATTATACTGTTGCAAAGTATGGCTCACGTCTGAGCCCACACTTGCTTATTTTGCTATGACTAACTATTTATGTCTTATGCCTTGTTTAGCAATACTAAATATTCACAGGTTTCATAACATGATACAGGCTAATATCATAAATAACGCAACATCATCAGTTACAAATTACAAATTCGCCACGCATATCATAACCACATCGTCGAGCACACACTAGTCCCTATAGTCATATCGAACTGTAATTGACAGCGATCTAGCTTGCTCAGGTTACAATTTTAACATGGCAACTTCAGTGGCAATCACTTTGTAATTTTCGTGCTGTGTCTCTAAAAAACTTAACACGTTGCGGCTCCAAAAAAACTTATTACGCTGTTCTATTTCGCTTCACGCGGTATAATCAGCCACTAGAGCTAACAATTTTTGTAGCAATTACTAGTGACTATTTGGCATCATATCATTGTTGAAGCAATTAACTAGTATGCACGAGTCCAGCATTACTATATATATTTGGTTAACTACGGGCAGAATAATAGTCAGTTTATTAATTGGTTTCAAACTCTGCTCTACAGTATTAATCAAGCCTCGTCAAAAGGATTTTCTAAAATTTTTTCCTTTTCTTTTTCTCAGAGAGGAAAATGATGAAAGGGCTCAGATTACTTCGCCGACATATAGTCAAAAGTTAATTAAAATTTTATTATGCTGGATCAATGATAACGCACAAAATTACCGTTGACAAATTGCATGCGACTTTGCAACTATATAAGCATTATGCAATTACAATCCAAAATGCAATCTGCTCTGCTGCTACGTGTGATTGCTGTCGCATTCTTTGTTTCACTGACTATCCACACAGACTACTCTATTAGTGCTTACCATGCCGAGTCACAGTTCGACTAGTCTTCAGTCACGCCAAACGTGTTGTTGCTTCGAATTCAGTCATACGTAATGGATCATCTATTAATCGGATTTCTACATCTGCCAGCCAATTCGGTATTGCCGCAGATCTTCACCAAGATATGTTTAGGTCTTTGAACAGCAACTGACATATACTGATTCTACTTATTTAGATGAATCTACTCAAAAGGTTAACAGCAAACGACCAGGAAGACAGACAAAGTGTCTAGATGGCCTTTTTGACACCCACACGCAGTAAAAATTCATAAATTCTCACGGCTTTAGCGGTGAATATTTTAATGTCCATGTTAAGGACCAACCACAGTAACTGCTCTTTCCGTTCATTCATTGGTTTTCTTAGTAACTTCGCGTGACATTCCTTTTAGCCGAGGCGTTACAAATTCTAAATGCAAAAGGTCAAATTATATTGAAACACGCGGCTCCGCGTTACAACCCAACGAATATAAATTTTGACAAATATAGTTCTCTTTAAGGTCACATAGGCTAATTCTGGTATTACGCAATATTTCTCGTAACTGTGATTTTAGCAACAATCTCTGTTAGTTTCAATCAAATTTAATTGTAATTACTAGGGTTTTGTTTAATAAAAAGTGGATTTATGTGACTCAACGCTCAAAGCCAGGATTTATATATTTTGTGTGCTTTAACAATTCTTACATAACCACTAAAAATTCAGCTAAAACTTTCTGGATTTATATTTTGTGTATTTTTTAATCATTTATCCGAAACCCTACAATACAGTGGATTTATATGATTTAACACTCAAAACCTAGCATACAGTTGATTATTGTTACAACGCAAAATCCGGATTTATATTTTGTGCTTATTGTGACAACTTTTATACGATTTAAATCTTTGCTTTGCAACATTGTATTCAATAAAGTAATGAAATTCTGTCTGAGCTTTCTCACATCACCCGTCGGGAAAGGGCCAGGGATTAATCATAAACGCGGATCGTAATAACAGCTACCAGGTATAAGTAGGAACACAACCTTACTAAATATAAAACTAGCCCGCAGAACCTCTTAAATTAACTACAATACCTCCGACATAAATGGTGCCCCACTTCGTTGAACTCAGAGTTAATAAAGAATTAATTAGCATCTAGTATTTGAGAATATCAAACATGCACTAGTCCTTCCAGTAGCCCAAGCACTTCCGATGATTGCCATGCAAGGGTGAATTCGGTAAAGCAGGGAAAACACACAAGAAACAAATCCTGAACCATAAACCACAGCGAACCGCCCTCTCGAGATCACAAATCTCGAAGAGAGCTACACGATGACGGGTGAGGACGATGTAACAAAGCCATCTATACTTGATAGCACACACACTCAAGATGACGTCCAGCTCAGGAAAGGCAGGAAGCCCGGTGGCGAGCCCAGCAACAAGCCGCACCACCACATGGACACAGTACAAAATATGCCTATTCGATCTAGACTACCTTGACGAGTGGTTTGACCGTGTTTCTTTATTGGCCAAAGTGTCCTATATAACAGACGAGGGCTCAATATTTTCTAGGGCTTGGGAGACGCAAACTGAAAGATATCTTGCATGAATACACTGAGGAAAGAAGATCGCAGCCATGGAAGAGCCCGCAACGCGCCGTCAAGCAGCGCCTGACACCAGATCGGGAAGACAGGCTTACAGAATTGATGAGCCAGATGTCCCTAGGTAGCCACACGCCTTCCGAGCTATTAAGGGAGATGGAGCAGAAAGCCTCTGAATTCAACCTACCCAAGGAAATCTTAATACGCCTATTCATTCAGAAACCTCCTCCGGCAACTCCAAGAGATGGCCACGTTTCTGCACGAATCCGTCGAAGTGTAAGACGATGTACGGCCGGCACGTAAATACACGTGGTGGAAGAAACACCACTGCAGATCACCTGCCTCAGAAACAGGTTGCGTTACTTTACGACAGTCCGAGCCTCAATCCACATCATTATCAGCCCGAACAAATTTCACCAATGAGCGTCTCATCAGCCCGCTCGACAGCCTCACCGTCAGGCCAGATTTGGCCACAGTCGATGCCGTCCACTATAGACGCGACCACAGCAGGCGTGACCTGCAGCGACAACCGTCCCGAAACAGCACCAGGAGGACGACGTCCAGAGACCGCGCCACAGTTCCACAGCTACCGGCGGAGTGGTGTCCGAATCACCGCAGCTATGGCCACTCCACACGCTATTGCATCAGACATAGCTGCACATTCCCGCGCACAGACGCAACGTTCATGTGGACACGGTCACCTTCGACAACTCAGAATGATCCGCCCTTGGATGGTTCGTAAAACTCCTGGGGTCACCCCAAGATTGTTGGCCGCTTCACGTCTGATGGCTCGAAGCACGTTGCTTTCGCGGTAGAGCGCAATCAAACTATTGTCTTTACAGCGACGGCTCCAGTCAAGTCATGCTTCAAACGCCCAAATGCCAGCAACCAGTCCCATCGTCATTTGCCACTATCAACATCCTTCCTCATCCGTGACGCAAACTCTGGCGAATTATTTCTCATAGACACTGGATCAGATGTAAGCTTACTACGCCACAATTATTTCAAACCCACCCACCCAGTCAACACCAGCAGTCTTACCTGCGCCAATGGCTCCAACATAGCGAAGTTTGGGGTACGAGTACACACAATCTCCGTCTTAAACTCAAAAAGATGTTTCATTTATCCTTTCATCATTGCCAACACGACAAGAAACATCATTGGACGTGACTTCTTTGAACAATTCGACCGTACTATACGTCCAAAAACACGAGAGATACGCACTGCCGACAATCAGTTGCTATCAGCAGCGCTAAAACACACGACTCGCGCCAAAGCAGTCTCATACATACAGCTAATTCCTCCAGTACCTCATGTACCAAAACTGGACGATGTTCTAAAGCGACATGAAGAGATTTTCAAATCTACCTCCTTTATTCCCGATCTTAAGAGGAAGGTTCCATCACAGCTCATCGTATCATCTTATCGAAGCCACTTCCTCATCCACCCAGAACACGTCCATTGGCACCACACAAACATAAGGCCACCGAGCAAGAATTCGCCATACTACGTCAACAAGGCATCTGTACACGATCCATCTCACCATTTGCTTCGTCTGTGGTAGTAGTACCAACGAGTGAACCAGCAACACACAGGGTGTGTGGAGATTATCGTATTCTCAATTCTTGTGCACAGTCTGATTCGTACATCCTGCGAAATCCAGCTGACCAACTCAGATCCGCAATAGGTCATGCTGTGTACTCAAAAGCCTACTATCAAGTACCGATGAACAATGACTCAGTTTCATATACTGCTCTCAGGTCTACCATTTGTAATTCCATACTTAGACGCATCCTGGTATTCTACAATTCAATGTCCGAACATATACGACATTATGACATTCTACTCACACGTCTAGCAGACAATGGCCTCCAACTTCATGGCAACAAATGTGTCTTTGCACAAAAATCAATTGAATTCCTCGGTCATCAAATTTCCGAGAAAGGCATGACACCTATACCTGCTAACGTTCGTGCTATTCAAGATTTACAGCCTCCAAACACCGTTCGAGCATTATGACGATTCTTGGGCAAGATTAACTACTATTCTTGCTTAGTACCCTGCCTTTCCAAGATTCTGGCACTTCCTCACAATTATCTCGTGCCAGAAAGCCGTTTTGTCAAGTAATCACAACTGGTTCAGCTCAACGTGAACAACATGCAGGCTTATGAGGATGTCAAAAGGGCCCCAAGAAAAGCGACCATGCTACATTCTCCTGATTGGTCTCAACCTTCGAATTGATCACAGTCGCATCTGACTTTGTCAAAGGCGCAGTACTTCAACTGTTCATCAATGGCATACACCGACCTATCGCGTTCTACTCGCAAAAACTACAACCTTGATTTGATACAATAGGGAAAGGTTTACTCGCAATCTACCTGTCGATCCTACACTTCTACTGCTATGTGGATGGCCGAAGTTTCAAGATCTACACCGACAACCTTCCTCTACTCCCGATGCACAGAAGAAAGAAAGAGAATTTATATTCACGACATGTCAACTCCCAACCTACACGAATACACGAGTATGAATATGACGTCACTAATGTCAAAGGATCATAAAATGTGGTCGCAGACTTCCTAAGCCGTCCTGCAGAACTCTGTGCTTCTATCTTTTTTCCTTCTCCTATACGTACTCAGGAATTGCAGCAGCAGAGCAAGATGATCCGAATGACCCACTGTTCCAAGATGTTGACCTATTAGGCGGCGAAGAAACGATTATTCCACCTCCAGACAATTTTTCTTATATCGGGCTGACGCCCGACATCTCAATAGCAAACGAGCCAACTGACGCTGACACACCGCCGCGAGTTAGTGTCGACAGAGCCAACATCAATGTTTACTCTTTACGACAGAGCCATAACTCCTTCTGTAAGGTTAGCCCCCTGCCATGTGTACTAACTTTCATTGTCGGGGGGGGGAGTGTATTTAACACACGGCTCTGCGTTACAACCAAACGATGTTAAATTTTGATAAATATAGTTATCTTTAAGGTCAAATAGTCTAACTCTGGTTTTTACACAATATTTCTATTAACTGTAATTTTACCAACAATCTCTCTTAGTTTCATGCAATTTTAATCGAGATTTCTTGAACTGCAAATTTAATTGTAATTAATAGGGTTTTGTTTAAAAAATATACAAACCCGCGCGCAATACGCATGTAACATGCGGTGTCTCTTCGTTCAAATATTTGATTTATTTAGATTGCGTGTATTAACCACATTTTACACAACTACTAACAGTTCAGTCATGATTATAATCATCCAAACTTCAGATGTTTCTCAATCTCTTTTCCAAAACTCTATAGTTCAATGGATTTATGCAATTCAAACGCTCAATACCTAGCAAACAGTGGTTTAATTATTTGTGATGTTTTTAAGACTATTTTTACACGATTTCTCTTCAATAATTATCAGTGACAATATTTATTGTTTTTTCTAATCCATTATCAGTGACTTTAAACTAAATTGCTAATCAGTCTGGATTTATATCATCGTACCTTTTCAATCATATACATGAGTTCATCACGATTCAGCCGATTGCATTTCTTGTGATTACTTGTATATAAGACATTTAATTGTGGTGATCATACATTATTTTGTTACCTTCTAGAGTATGGTCTATTTGGTTTAACTGTGAATTGATTCATGCATTGCAACATAACCTTCAATTAACGTCTGATAACATGGATGAGTCTTCTTACTTCACCCTTCAGAAAAAGGTCATGGACCGATCATGGCATGGGTGGTGATAACAGCCACCTTGGATATGTAGGTAATTATTACTAAGTAGACGGCTACCACGCAAAACTTGTTACAAAAACTGCAGAACCTCCTACAATTTTGTTAAATTGTGCATGATTTCAGTTTTATTTATTTCTTGCCTGACTTTTGTGAGGCCTTCTGTTAGTATACGCGCTGGCCCTATTAACTAATGAAAACCCATAGACACCAAGTATTTATCAATCTTAGTTAGTTTGTAGGTGTCTGATATGACAGTTTTCTTTTTCAAGTATGTATTAGGTTTTGCGAACCTAGTAACAAATTATATATATATATATATATATATATTAGTTCTTCGCAACAAACAGTATTTAACTGTTATATATTGAATTGAATGATGTCATGCTTACCGCGAAATGTGATAACTAATATCGATGAAGGCCAGAGTGTATGGTTTAACTGGAGTAACTGGTGTTCGGAAATTGTTGTAATTCTCAATTTGGGTGAACCTTAGCATAAATTTATATCCATCAGGTTGATATCAGGTACTAACACAATAGCCATAGTGTTAGTATCCTTTACAGACTCGGTATATATATTATATAGTGTGAGTTAGCATTAAAGTCGTATTGTCGTTGACTTTAGATTATGTTAGCTTCACTATTACAGGTTTACACATTCGTCTAGGAGATTGTACCGTCCTATTATTCCACATTCTTCTACCAAATATATAGTGGTTAAAGGGCGTAATACCGGCTCCTACTGATGAGTCGCCAGTAAGCACGAAACGAATGTGCATGAGATTATACTTTCCGTTCATGCTGCCTTTGGTTTATCCTTCTGGTCACAACTGAACTAATTTGTTATTAGGTTCGCAAAACCTAATACATACTTGCATTTATATTAATTCTTCGCAACAAACAGTATTTAACTGTAGTTTACTCTTTCATATCTAATAAGTTCATACATAAGTCTTTCTGTACCATTCTATTAGTGTCATCAAAATTATTATTAGCCTCCATGTTAATCACACGTATACATGAACTTATTTAATCACGTCGTAGGCGAAGGATTGTGTACATCTCACGCAACACTGCACACTGAATGTTTAACCTGAAAAGAGTTTTTACACGAAAAAGTTAATTACCTGTTCCTAAACAACTACAATATGCAAAAATGAAAACGGAATCTGATTTAAACAATAAGATATTGTGAGAAACAAAATAGGTAAAATTGATACGAGAAACGAGATGGCAAATGCGAATTTAAAAAGAAGATTATGCACCTCAGGTACAAAATACAAAAAAACACAAATTACGCACAATTCAATAGTATATATATTCGATATTATTTAAAAAACGAATGTGTTAGAATTTAAAAGAATATTTTCTTTTTTAATTATATTCGTAACTGTCGGACACTGTGGTTTAAATTTATCAATAATTGTACTTCATTCTTGTTTGAGGAATTATATTCCTCAACATGTTAACGTGTCTTAATCAACTTATAACCTTTGCAGTATTTACATGCTTGATTTGTCACAGAATATATTTTTCCTTAAACGATGTTATTTTCTGATTTGAAGATATCGGGATCGGTCAGGAGTAAGTAAGTGTATTATTTTCTTTCTTGTAAAATCTCATTGTAGATCAAATGGTTGATGTGCAGTGTTGCATAAAATGTACTCAGTCTTAGTGCCTACCACTTATTTAGATAAATTTAATTGTGCTTAGATCGAAAGTAATCATAAACACAATTGGCATCGCTTGGGGAATTGCAGGTCAAAGCTTGATAGACTTTGAGGAAAAGGCTAACCAATTGAACTTCACTTTCTATATAAGTCAGCATAGATCAGACTCTTACATACACGCCTAAAGTGATACGGACTTCGCATCATTGCAGCTCTTAATATATTATAGGTAAAGAGCCTCTACAATATATGGTAACCGCATCACTTCAAAATTTATCAGATTGCCACTGTAGAGGTCCTTTGGTCACTACCATAACAGAAACTCTGGGATGCCAGACCCGGAAAATCCATATATGCGGAATGATCATCTGATTTGGAACACTTAAGTTCCTCTGAACTATCTCTGAAATTACAATACTTAAGTCCACTTGCTAACTGCTCTGTGTCCTCAAGACATAATAAACCAGACATAATATTATTAAATTACTTGCAATTTAATATTTTATATTAATTAAGCTTACCAGGATATGCTGATATTCACGGTTTACGGAACCAGATGATTGAGACCTTAAAAGAAATATCCACGTCAATAACCCGAAGCAAATTTGTTGTTCTTTTCGCTGATAATTAAAAAAAACAATCTAAAAGAAGATTACAATAATTTATTAGCAAAGATATCGTAGATGGAACCACGCAGTGTTCCGCTTGTACGCTTCAGCAACTCAGAAAAAACTCCCGTTTTACCTTCGACAAGACAAGTCAAAAACTTCGACAATATGAACAAAAGAATTTCCAAATAATAAACAATATTTTTTCAAAAAATACAATATTGTTTTACGAAACCAGCGATAACATCAAATGTCCATAAATAAAAATTGATTTATTTTTATATGAGGTGTTAATTGGTGTCCAATAATCAAATTAACCTCTACACCACCGTACATTTCTAAACATTTTTCAGAGTGGATCGGAAATAACTAAATGCTGATTAAAGTTTGCAATTTTGTTGACTCAATGGATGGATGGCTTTATCAGTGAGTTTTTGGATCACTATGGTTAGCTTCATAGGTAGAACTGTTGCAGAAGCACAGCGCAATGCCTTATAGTTATTAATGAACAAAATATGGAGATAAAATCCTGGAAGTTCAGGAAAACTGTGCGAACGTTTGCGCTTAGAGAAGATAGGGCGCTAACTTCTTTCAGAATTTTACAAACGCGTATATGCACAAGCTTCCGAGTTGAATAATACTCAAGATGAGATAAATTAAAAATTTTACAGATGAACAACAAGCCAAGCTCAGTGCCACATCATAATTCTTTCCGACCATGAATTTAGATTTGCCAAATATACTCCGAGTGCCGTATGGCGTGTCAGACGGAAAGAAACACCGGTACATACTGTGACAGTAGATTCAGTCTTCTTGCAGCACATCGGGGCAAATAAAGATGTTCCTTTGACCTTATAAGAAAGGTTTGTGATCTACGAAGAGAAATCCTAATTATTAAGCGCCAAAATCAAGACAGTGAGAATACTAATTTTAGATATCAATGAAATCGCTCGTGTAAGAATTACTAATGCATTCGGTGATGGATCAAGTTACACATTGAATAGAGACGAGTGCCAATTGCGATAGAGATGGCCATCAAATTCGAGTTTAGGTTGACTAAAATTTAAAAACAACAAAAAACCGGTTGAGTGAATTACCTCACCGGATAAAGCAGAGAACTCTCGCTCGTAGGCAACATAGAGTGGCTTTTGCTGCAAAGTTTCTACGTTGTGCACCGACCTATCGCGTTCTACTCACAGAAACTACAACCTTGATTTGATACAATGGAGAAAGAGTTACTCGCAATCTATACACAAGTAATCACAAGAAATACAATCGGCTGAATCGTGATAAATTCATGTATATGATTGAAAAGGTACGATGATATAAATCCAGACTGATTAGCAGATTAGTTTAAAGTCACTGATAATGGATGAGAAAAAACACAATAAATATTGTCACTGATAATTATTGAATAGAAATCGTGTAAAAATTGTCTTAAAAACATCACAAATAATTATTCCACTGTTTGCTAGGTATTGAGCGTTTGAATTGCATAAATCCATTGAACTATAGAGTTTAGGAAAAGAGATTGAGAAACACCTGAATTTTGGAAGATTATAATCATGACTGAACTGTTAGTAATTGTGTAAAATGTGGTTAATACACGCAATCTAAATAAATCAAATATTTGAACAAAGAGGCATCGAATGTTACATGCGTATTGCGCGCGGGTGTGTATATTTTTTAAACAAAACCCTATTAATTACAATTAAATTTGCAGTTCAAGAAATCTCGTTTAAAATTGCTTGAAACTAACAGAGATTGTTGGTAAAATTACAGTTAAGAGAAATATTGTGTAAAAACCAGAGTTAGACTATTTGACCTTAAAGATAACTATATTTATCAAAATTTAACATCGTTTGGTTGTAACGCAGAGCCGTGTGTTAAATACACTCCCCCCCGACAATGAAATTTAGTACACAAGGCAGGGGGCTAACCTTACAGGAGGAGTTATGTCTCTGTCGTAAAGAGTAAAAATTGATGTTGGCTCTGTCGGCACTAACTCTGGTTACTCTATATCTCGCAGCGGCGTGTCGGCGTCAGTTGGCTCGGTTGCTAGTGAGATGTCGGGCGTCAGCCCGATGTAAGCAAAACTGTCTGGAGGTGGAATAATCGTTTCTTCGCCGCCTAATAGGTCAACATCTTGGAATAATGGATCATTCTGATCTTCAAACTTATCTCCTTCATGCCCGATCTCAAGAGGAAGCGTGCCATCACAGCCCATCGTATCATCTTATCGAATCCACTTCCTTATCCTCCACGAGCACGTCCATTGGCACCACACAAACATAAGGCCGCCGAGCAAGAATTCGCCATGCTACATGAACAAGGCCTCTGTACACGATCCAGCTCCCCTTTTGCGTCGCCTGTGGTAGTAGTACCAAAGAGTGAACCAGCAACATTCATGGTGTGCGGGGTTTATCGTATTCTCAATTCTTGCATACAGTCTGATTCGTACATCCTGTCAAATACAGCTGATCTACACAGATCTGCTATTGGTCATGCTGTGTATTCAAAACTTGACCTAGTGAAAGCCTATAATCAAGTATCGATAAACAAAGACTCCGTATCATATACTGCACTCAGATTCACCGGAGGTGGCTCTCATGAATATCACTATATGCCTTTCGGTCTCAAGAATGCCTCGCAAACATTCCAACGCGTTATGGACGAAATAATAGATGGTCTATTGTTTGAAATTCCATATTTAGACGACATCCTGGTACTCTCCAACTCAATGTCCGAACATATACAGCATATTGAGATCCTGCTCACACGTCTAGCAGACTATGGCCTCCGACTTTATGGCAACAAACCCGTCTTTACGCAGAAATCAATTGAATTCCACGGTCATCAAATTTCCGAAGAATGCATGAGACCTATACCTGTTAAGTTTCGTGCTATTAGAGATCTACAATCTCCAAACACCGTTCGAACATTATGACTATTCTTGGGCAAGATTAACTACTATTGTTGATTTGTATCCTGCCTTTTTAAGATTCTTGCACCTCTTCACAAATATCTCTTGTTAAGAAATCACAACTGGTTCAGCTCAACGTGAACAACATGCAGGCTTACAAGGATGCCAAAAGGGCCCTATGAAAAGCGACCATGCTGCATTCTCCTGATTGGTCTCAACCTTTTGAATTGATCACAGTCACATCCTACTTTGCCATAGGCGCAGTACTTCATCTGTTCATCAATGGTATAAACCGACCTATCGCATTCTACTCGCAAAAACTACAACCTTGATTTGATACAATAAGGAAAGGGTTACTCGTAATCTACCGGTCGATCCTACATTTCTACAGCTATGTGGATGGCCGAAGTTTCAATATATACACCGAGCACCTTCCTCTACTCCCGATGCACAGAGGAAAGAAAGAGTATTTATATTCACGACGTGTCAACTCACAACTTACACGAATACACGAGTATGAATATGAAGTCACTCATGTCAAAAGGGTCAGAAAATGTGGTCGCACACTCCCTAAGTCGTCCTGCAGAACTCTGTGCCATAATCCTGTGTCCTTCGCCTATAAGCACTCAGGAATTGCAAGCAGCTCAGCAAGATGATCCATCACTTCGGACATTTGATGTCAATCGCCAGAAAACATTTGCTTATGATGGAAATCTCCTGCAGTGGAAAATAACTGGCATGAGCCCTTGGCCGTTTATACCTGAAAAACTCCGTCACAAGATCTTCGAGGTTTACCATTCAATGAATCACCCATCTGGCAAAGCCACGGTGGAAATTCTATCCCGCAGCTTTCAGTTCACAATGCAGCCTTTCTACCATCCCATTTGCTCGTGGGTTGTATGCGCTAGTATGCAATACAATTGTTCCCATGATGCTGAGAGATGTCTAAAACCTCTGACAGAAATTGACTACCGCGATCACTAGTGATCTCTTCGGGAACACCATAAATATGTATGGCGATTAACCTCAGGCATTTCGACAATGTCTATATGTACATGTCTGAATCGTCCAATTGGTATCCCAATATTCTGTATCTCGGTTCGGGTATGTCTCCACACCTTACACGTTTGACACTAGGCACAGGCTCTTATCCATACCCGTATGTCTTTAGACATGTGCGGCCATACGAATCTATCATTAATTAATCGAATGGTGGCTTCTATGGACAGATGTCCCATGTCGTGTAATACTTGTATAATTTTTGCCCGTAACTCCAACGGCACATATGGTCGTGGCTCACTTATGGACGTTTCGTATAACAACCATTTGCCACTCAGGAGCTTGAGAACATATCCTGGTCTTTTGGACAACACTAACGTAAAGGGATCCAATACATGCGATTCCTCGATTTGACTAACTAAACCAATCATAGAATCATCTAGATTCTTCAATTAACCTTGAAATATCAGCTCGACATCGGCTTCATTTGGTCTGCTAAGTGAATTAGCTATCACATTCTCTTTACCAGCAATATGAGACACAGTGAAATCGAACTCTGATAACCGTGTTATTTGGGAATTTACTCTACGAGGGTTATTAAGCCTCGCTGTTTTACCAAGTATACTGATAAACGGCTTATGATCGGCCAATAACTTAAATTTATGACCATCTAAGAAATGCTCAAAATGTAGCTCTGCGGCATACACTGCTAGAAGTTCTTTTCCAAACGTATCATAACGTTTTTTTCGATCATTAAGCTTACGGCTATAAAACCCAATCGGTCTTACTATGTCTTGATCTCTTTGCTGTAGCACTGCCCATATTGCAACATCTGAGGCAAATGTGATTAGTTCGAAAGTTTTCTCTCAATCTACAAGTGCTAGTGTGGTTATGTCACTTAGCATTTCCTTGGTCTTCTGGAATTTTTCTCCGTCTTCTGGACTCAAGATTATAGGTTAAGACTTCTTGATCGTGTACTTTTCACGAGTGAGATGGCCTGTGAACGACCCTAGAATTCCGGCTAGACCTGGAATGAATCGACGGTAATAGCTGATCATGCTCAAGAAACTTTGCAACTGGCGCACGGTACGGGGCTTCGTTACGTCCTTAATAGCTTGGATTTATTTCCAAATGTTTAATTCCGTCTTTGGAAAGTATATGACCAAGAAACTTAACTGAAGAACATCCGATGTTACTCTTATTAGGTTTGACCACTAATCCATATTTTTCCAGCCTGGTGAAAACTGTTTCCAAATGCTTACGATGTTCCTCACGTGAACGAATAAAAATTATAATTTCGTCTATGTACACCCTCGCAAATGGACTATTCTGAAGGATTTCATCAGCCAAACGCTGGAATGTCTGACTGGCATTTTTAAAACCAAAAGGCATTCGAAGAAATTCATGCGATCCCTCTCCTGGAAATCTGACTGCGGTGAGTGGTATCGAACTTTCCTACATCGGTATCTGATAGTACGCTTTCTGAAGATCTAAAGTTGAATAAACCTCATATCCCATTATATCTCGGAGTAGAGTACTCTGGTTAGGGAGAGGATAAGAATCACTCTTTGTCACTGAATTAAATAGACAATAATTTCCACAAACCATTCATTGACCCGGTTCAGGTTTGGGAACTACTACTATTGGGGAAAAAAATTTAAATTTGACCTTCTACAAACACACTGTTTGCGCAATTGGTGAAATTCAGACACAGAAACTTGTTACTTGTGTTGTGCCAATGGTTGAGCCTTTGGTGAACAAGGCAACTGAGCCACCAATTCTTTTTGGTGTTCTACTCCTGTCTTCAATCTTATCCTTTTTGCACTGAAAGGCTGAAACTCTGCAAGGTGTTTCTCGATGATATCGGCAAAGTCATGTGCGACCTTGGGACGGGGTAAAAGAACTGTACTAATTGCCGAAGTGTTAGACTCATTAGGTTTTAACACCCCTACGCCTTCTGCGATAGTCCTAGCTTTAGGATCTCATGCCAGTTTAAAGTTTGTCAAGAAATCCATCCCAATGATATGGTCCTTGACATCGGCTACGAGAAAATTCCATGTAAACGACGATTTCTGGCCTAATGTCACCGACATATCTTTCATCCGTTTAACTCCTATCGGACTACCATTTGCGGCCCATAGTTGATAATCAAATGTGGGGCAATCTGCTTCCACCACGTGTGACCTAACTATGTTTACTTCAGCACCTGTATCGATAAGAAATTCCAGTCCAGTTAATTCATCTTTAATAATGTATTTGTTGCTGGATAATCCGGCAATATTTTCCAGATCACCGCTTAGGAAGAATCTGACTCTCTTGCCTTCTGTATTGGTGCTATTTGGCCTTGTCGCATCTTTAACTTTTGCATTAAGTATGCCTTTTAAAGGCATGTCTGGGAGCCTTTGCAATGGAACCGCCCCTACGGCGGGGGTTTTGTCATTTTCCTGGTGATAGATTCCTCACAACCGGTTTAACGCTTCCTTTCCATCTGGGTCCACCTAACCGCGGATAAATGCAATTCTCACCTTGGCACTTTGCACTTCGTCCGTATTCGCAATGTGTCTTACAGCATCCGCGTGGCCCATCAAAACGTTGACGCGAGTGACTCCCTCGACGTCTAGTATATCTATCCTGACACTGATGTTGCGAAATGTCTCGACGTATACTGGCAACTTCTCTAAATAAGTAACGCAAGGTTTCTTAAATCTTCAGGTTGGTTTCGGTATCTGCCCTAACTGGCTGCACCATGACAGAATCTGCTGTTATAGCATGTACTTGTGGTTCCTGCTGTTTATACACTCAATCTAGCTCTCTGAGTTTAGTTGGCCAATCTATACTCATTGTATCAAATACTTCTAATATGGTTCTAAGCCTGGATGGTAGCTCAGGTGTAAAAATAGAATTTACCACATCTCTGGATATATTCAACATGGAAGCTTTCGTACAAAGGCGTTCGTAAAACTCTGATGTAAGTTGACGCCCCATCTTTTCTAAGCGTAATAATTCACACATTTGTGCCGATCTTCCAGGCTGATATCTCTGTTGAATTTCGGCCATTTATAACTCGAATGCCTTGTATGGTTTTTCTTCCACAGCTATGTCTCTGAAATTTTCCAAAGCGTTTCGGAAATTCTCAGGCAATGCCATCCATGCCGCAACAAAGTTCTCCATAGTGTTTACGAAATTATGAGCGCTAAATATCATTTGTGCATCCCCGACCAAACTTGAGTGTTTTTCAGATTTATATGGCAGTAGACTGAATAATCTTGGACTGGCGCGGTCGCCAAATTTTGTAGAGGCTCCATACATATTGTTATCTGAGAACCCCATAGATGCCCGATCGTGATCATTCTTTAAGTGTATACTAGAATCTGACCAGCTTGTGCTTTCATTCACATCTGTTAAATTCATACCTGCCATATCTTGAGTGTCCTCAATCTTAATATTAGCTTCCATGTCGATCGTACTTAATTATTAATTTGATACTTAATGTTAGGCAATCGGAATGTGAAACCTTTCATGTTCCAAAAAACCCGAACAAATAATCTGAAAAGAAATAGACGCGAAAACCAGAATTATTAAATTACTTCTTCCAGAACGTCCCAATATGTACGATTAAAAATATAAGACAGTGTTACTAGAATTATATTGTGGAGATCGAGTAAACGTAAAAATGGAGGAAATGAGATAAATGCAGCACGCCGTGTATATTACAACCAGTCACTTACAGATAATCGATAAAATGAAATTGCGCACAATTAAAAGTACATCTACTGTAACGACACAAATAAATTGCCGACATATTGCGTAAATTAAATTCAATTTGATTTACGTTGCACCAATGAGAAAAAAGCGAAACTTGCTATTTATCAATAGTGTGCAAGTAGACATATATATTACTATGGCATGGCTATTTAAGCACGGCAAATTTGCCATGCAGTTCAGTTGTCGCGTTTGCCTTCTGCCTTGCGTTACGTGTGCGTGCTGTCGGCTGTCATCACCTACGCGGATTATTGGATTGTCTTCACCAACAATTGGCAACATCAATGACACCAATCTTGTTGCTGTACACCCAGCGAGTCGAGCTGATTAATTTAGAACTTCAACGAAATTTCCAAATCGAGATTACAACGCCTCAACAGAAGCAACCACAGCCAAAATCAATCCAAGGCTCTAGGACATCTTCACACTGAAAGATCTTTCTCGCATTTGCCGGAGAACGCACGACCGGCCCTGTTAAGGGCTCCAGATCATTACATAATGCTATACTAAGGGCACTTTAACCGAGTTTGTAACGTGGTACGGCATTTACTTGAATCTGGGGCGTTTAAAAAATTGTCAAGTATTTAAACAAAGAAAGTTCTAGAAAATAAACGAATAATATTTTTTTAAATTCGTTTCAATCAACCAAGGTGGTTTAAATTTAACAATTATTGTCACTTTAATTTTGTCGGAGGAAATATGCTCCTCCGCAGTTTCCCTGTGTAATTAATAATGGGCTTTTCTAAGGATATTTTTGCTTTTACTAGGTTCTTGCATAATGTTGCGTCTCTAAATATCACGTAAGCGGTATATTATCTTTTCTGTATGAATTACTTTGATTTTATTATATCTTTTTCTTTGTTTAAATAATTAGCTTTATTGCGGAAATTTGGTTATCTATAAATCGTGTGCTTATTTATGAGTATAAGGTTGGTCACTTGCTTAGTTAAGACGCCATTGAAGCATTGACTATGTTACTTGATGAAAAACTGTGTTTGATATTATTAATGTAAAATGCTTCTTTAAGAATGTTTTGTTTCCATGTACTTGATAGGTTTTCTTCTACTTGTTTAAAGCGTTGATACTTGGTAATATAATTACTTTATTGTTGTTAAAAGTTTAATATTACTTAGGGCATCTTATAAACAGGATTCACTGTTTATATATTAACCGTAAGGAACATATACACGCATTTCATAATGTAGAAACCCTTCGCTCACTACCATAGGTGATTCCCTGACACGCCAGACTTGGATATCTAACGTAATTTAGAACAATTTAATTCATCAGCATTTTCTATTAAACTAAATTTCTTAGGTCATTCGGTCAATTTCTTTATATCCTTGCACTTATTGCTGTTATCCATTATTTTTAAATAGTATTTATTACAGATTGCCACAGATTTCCTTTCCGTAATTGAAGACGTTGAAAACAGAATATCCATGATTATTATCTGAAACGAATTTGAAATCATTCCCTTAATATCAGCTCAAAATTTCATGTAGACTCCATAATAAAGTCACCAAAGACAAGTCGAAATCTTCGACAATTTACACAAAGATAATTCCAAAAAATTGCGATATTTTTTTTAACGTTTTATGAAACTAGTGGTAACACAACACGTCCAAAAATAAAAATTAAGTTTATTTTTATATGTCCCAGAAGTTAATTGACCATCAAACCATTAATTTTCTAATTTCCATATTTCGCCGTCGTTTCGGACATTTCTATTGAATTCTTCATAATTATTTTTATTTTGTAGCCATGTCTATTACCAAAAAAATGAGTAAATTAGATATAAAACAAATGTTGATTTATGTAGCAATGAAATTGATTGTCTTACAGTAGTTTAAAGTTCAAATACTCTTTCTTAATTCCCGGTCACCTCTTATCTGAGTTTGTGATTATTCCTTAGGTCTAGTGTGTTGTGGATGCTCTGTACAAGATGACATCTAAAATTTGTCAAGTTTATAAAGAATTACTATAAGATTATCAATAAATCATGGACGTCCTTGTATATGAGAACGGAATGCATTATATTAAAAATTAAGTATGAAAAATTTATTTAATTGGGCAAATGGATGAATTATGCTACGATTCCGTTCGTCTTTCCACATTGCACCTTGAATGTATAGATTCCCTGTAAATCCATGCTAAGCTAAAGCTACCTGTTAACTTCATCAAAGTTTCAGTCACAGGATATGCCAAATACAATGGAAACTCGCAACCCCGAATAAAGGCCTGAATTTTACAGAGGTTTTTTGCTTAAAATACGGTCAACAGACGTTCAGTAAAACACGACCGACGCCATCTATCACACATTGCTCCGTAAACTGGTTTAAAATGTGAAAACTCATGCGAGCAACCAAAATGTAAAATGCGTGAATTTATTTGAACATGTTCCAAAAATTATTGCAAAACATTTGTGTGAAGTTTTAATAATTTGAATGAGCGGGGTATTCTAAACGACTGAATAAATTGCTAAATTCTTGATGAGTTCTCACCGCCAACAGACATCTGCATTGTTAAAAAAGATTTTCTCGTGGTTTTTTAAAAATATTCCTCCGGATCTCACTGTTCCCAGCGTTATCTATTTTATTTGATGTAATTTTCCTTTATGGCTTCCCAAGCCTTTTCTTTCTCGACAACGGAATTTGCGAGTCAGATGTGGCCTCAGGATTGAAGTCCGTCGGCCGGTCTTGCTTCGCACTATTTTCTTCCACCTACATCAATTTTTGAATGCAACGATCCAGAAGTACAGTCCTCTACGCAATCTAGTTTAATGGCTACACTTTTTTCTCGATTAATGTTTCAGCTTAAACTTTCTTTTGGATGATGGAATCGAGCAATTCCTGCTATTCTCGTCAGAGATTTTGAAATGCGTTGCCAGTTCTAACTAGGAGAACACGTAATACTTCTACTTTAATTTTCCAGTCTTGGTTTGAGTTATGCTTCACATTTTATTTATAAACAAGCCTGCGAACCAAAATGCACCACTTGCTCCTCAGTCTAATTAATTTGGTGTTTCTATAAGAATGGTTTCAAGCACTTTCAATGACTCCATTAAATTGTTCAGTTGTTGGGGTATTTAACTGAGAACGATACCGTTTATGTGTTGTCAGTAAAACTAGTAAATTCGCGCAACAAATTAAAGCCCCATTACATCTTAGTACAAAATTCTACGTATAATCGCTGAAATACCTCCGTAGCCGTCTGTTACTTGTGCTGAACCTTTGGTGGAACGGTTAAGCCTCCTACAAATCAATTTGATGCTCTTCCTCTTTCTTCAGACCTTTGAATCCTGAAGTGATTGATCGATCACCGCGTTGCGGTTTTCGTTTACATCGGCTACATCAGTAGTCACTCATGGTCGAGATAATCGAACTGACCCCACTCTAATGGCCCAGTCCCTGCTTGATCTACGGTCACTATACCTTTTTCCTATATCTCTAGCCCTGTAATCCAAGGCCAAATTTAATTGAAATATAATGTCCATAACAGTTACGTCGTATTTTAAATAGGCGACCGAATAAGTGTCATTTGCAAAAAGACTTCTTTAATGCCAGCGACAGTTCCTTAATTTCTTTGTATTATATGTACCTTTCGTTTGTTGACCATAGCTGGTAATTGCATATTAGGCAATCTGGGCACACCGAATTTGATCTCACCATACTCACTTCCACTCGTGTATCATTTTTTAAATAATCCGCTAAATTCGTCTTGAATAAGGAATTTGTTGTTCGGCTATGCCATTCATTCTAGATCTCCACTTAAGCGGTAACTCACTAATTTGCCGGCTCGTTGTGTGTATCCTTGCACCAGTTCAATTTTTGAATCAGAATTTCGCGAAGACCAATATCCTTTTGGAATGCGAGCTTCATAAATGTTCACAGTACTCTTTGTGTGTGAAGATTTTCTAAAATTTCAACAGAATAGAACCGGTTCTTTCTGATTTTCGTCCCAAGTATCTTCAATTGAATATATATATATATGTTCGTAAATGATTAGTAGTTCCATTATTTCACTCCCTCTCTTGCCGTTTAATTATTTTAGTTTTGCCATTTTATATATATATATATATATATATATATATATGTAAGCGATAGAAAGGATAATCCTTCCGGTAGACCGGTTTTGATCTTATTGTGAACTATTCAAGTACAGAACAGACGAGCCAAATCTACTTGATGAATTGACTTTGATAGATGATTCTATTTGTGCATTATACTAACAAAATACAAATAATCATATCCTATCATTTGATTTAAAATTTACATAATTTCGCTATGTGGTATGGTGTCGATTGTATAATGATAGATCAGATCTTAAGAAATTCAAAATCGGTTTTATCTGAAGGTAAGAGTAACCTGGGATACCAAGTTGCGTGCAGTTTTCAGCATGGACGGCGTTGTGGGTAAGTTCAAACTTTGAAGCAAATGTACCCTGATTCGAATCCTGTCATTGGCTAATTATTGACATTATTTCAAAAGTTCCCAGTAAGAACAAAACAGTTCAACTGGATGAATTACCTTTGCTACTTGATGCAATTTTTAGTTAATATTGACTATTTGTAATTATACATATATATACTTTTGGGATGCGAGCCTTAATTAAATTCATCAAACCCTTTCCATTTTCAAAAGGAAAAATATATTTTATCATATACAAGAATTCTTTGTTTCCCTTATTTCACACACTTCCCATGTTTAAATTCTTCTATTGTTTTTGCCTTTCATTTCATTCATTCATTTTTAGATACATGAGTAGAAAATGAGAAAGAAATGGTTCTTGCATATGATAAAATAGTTCCTTTTATTTATGCACATTCATTGAGTACTATGAACTTTAATCTTCCTTTGTTTAACACACCTTGGAGCCCTAATGATACCACCCTTCTTCGGTTCCTACACGCTGCGGTGTTTGGAGACTTATTGACACGATTCCTCCCTCGGCTTCTATAAGTGATGCTTCTTGGAGCCTTAGTAATAAGATTTACACTTCGGTTCGTACAAGTAGGGATATTGAGCTTCTCCCGAAGATGTTCCTTTAGACGAGTTTCTTGCTGTCTTTCCACTTGTTCCTTCCTAGCCGTGGGAAGAGGCTATCCATCCATTGACACTTTTAATGATATCCACTATTCTAGTGTGATATATGTCACTCGCGTGGACTACTCAAGCTTTCACGTGAGCGATTACCTCTTTACTTGTTAGGCCAATTCAGACTCCCTTTTCGAAGTTTTTGATTTTTCGATCGAAACTCGTCAGTGCGTTTTGGACAACACAAATCTATTAAAAGATGTATTTATTTGCTCAGTGCTGTCCTTCTTGTTGTGGATTTGACCGCATTTTTCTTGTGCGGGACAATTGATAGCACTCATAGGTCGGTAAAATCTTGAACTTCCTTCACCTTCAGATGATGTAATTTTTGGCCTCAATTGATGGGTTCTCACTTGTCCCTTCTTCTTTAAGCCTTCAATTAGCTGATTGTCTGAAAATGACGTTGGATCAAGATTTTCCATTGTTCCTTGACCAATATTTCGAGATCTCATTTCTAATCTCATCTTCAGGGTTGACACAATACGCACAGGAGTAAAACACAACTTGTGACAAATGTGGTATCCTCATTCAAGACAGATATATTTATACCCATTTTAATTCTAAAAGTATTTTTTAATTGTCTTCCTAATATCCGGTCTTCATACCTAGTCTCTAATACTCAAATGTATACAAAAACTTATCCCTGTCCCCCTCTGCGCACACAACTACCTATAAACATGTGTATTTTACTAAAGTTACATTTATTGAATAACTATAAGTACACTTAATGTATTGATAAAAACGCCTATCACTGATATCTATATTTTAATTGCTGTTCCGGACGCATAGAAAGATCAACAAATTTTGAATTCAATATTGCAGTAATCCTCACATGCCCCCCAGTTCATCTAATTCCATCCAGCTTGCAATCGGTTATAGATAGAGAGATTAAAAAACTATTAAAAGTCTATAGAGTATTATTCTATCATTTTGACAAGACCGAATACGGAGTTTACACTAACGAAATCGTCTCTCAGCTAAATACACATTAATACTCCAATCCAATATAAATTAGTTTCTCCATTTAAATATCTGTGTCCAATATACCTATATAATAAATTGTATATTTAATTACTTATTCATAATTACATATATACTCACTTCTTATAAAACATCTATATAATTCCATAGGCTATATATTATGTATATATAGATAAGCATATAAGCAACCATGTGGGTTCTTCCCACATCTTTTATAAATATCTATATATCCTTCATATATATCTATACCTACGTGTATACACTATATATATACGAATATATATATATATATATATAAAATTAGCAATCTTTTATATTTAAATTTTATTTTACTTATTTGTATTTATATATACACACATCCATTTATACATACGTCCACACGCTATCTATGTATATATAGATAAGCATATAAGCAACCATGTGGGTTCTTCCCACATCTTTTATAAATATCTATATATTCATGTATATATATATATGTATATATATATATACACGTGTATATACCATATATATAATATGAATCTCATACAAGCAACACTGTGAGTCCCGCAATGGATAAATTATATCAGTCAAAATGCTTTTGATAATATTTATATATCTCTTTTATTGTCTATCTATATACCCCTATATATATATATTATATATATATGTAGATATTTATAAGCAATTGAAATGGGTTCTTTGAAATTCAACCACTTACAATTTCTCCTTGCGTGTATAGTATATATACTAATTTTACTCACAATTTATATGTATATTTAAATATCAAAGCATATGTCTACCCGTCTACACCTCATATATATATATATTATATATATAATACATAATGCCTATTTCAATTCACATAAGCAACCATGTGAGCTTTTCTCACCTTATATATAAAATCTAAATATTCTTCTACATATATATTGTGAATATCTAAATAAGCCTTTAAGCAACCATGTGAGTTCACCCCACATCTTATATGAATATTTAGAATCATCCATATATATGTATCTGCGAAATATATACCCATATTTAGATAAACATATAAGCAACAACGTGAAATTCTCTCACATCTTATATAAATTGAAATGTTCATCATATATATACATATGTAACTATAGCCATATTACCGCCCTCTAACTCCATCTTATTCGTTCTGTTTTTCCCCTTTCATAGTCGTGGTCTCTTATTTAGATTTATTGTTAGCTCTGATTCCTCTAATCTACGTTTCTTTCCATTCGAGAAGGCTTCATTAAATATTGGGCCTAATGATTTTTCTACACATGTCATATTCATGACGTTCATTCCTGATTTTATTTCAATTGATTCTCTATGTAACCGAAATAGATTTACCAGATTGATTAGAGAATCAATTGAAATAAAATGGAATGAGCATCATGAATATGACATGTGTAGAAAAATCATTAGGGCCAATATTTAATGAAGCCTTCTCAATGGAAAGAAACGTAGATTAGAGGAATCAGAGCTAACAATAAATCTAAATAAGAGACCGCGACTATGAAAGTGGAAAAAAAACAGAACGAATTAGATGGAGTTAGAGAGAGGTAATTTGGCTATATATATATATATATGATGAACATTTCAATTTATATAAGATGTGAGAGAATTTCACGTTGTTGCTTATATGTTTATCTAAATATGGGTATATATTTCGCAGATACATATATATGGATGATTCTAAATATTCATATAAGATGTGGGGTGAACTCACATGGTTGCTTAAAGGCTTATTTAGATATTCACAATATATATGTAGAAGAATATTTAGATTTTATTTATAAGGTGAGAAAAGCTCACATGGTTGCTTATGTGAATTGAAATAGGCATTATGTATGTATATATATAGATATATATATATATGAGGTGTAGACGGGTAGACATATGCTTTGATATTTAAATATACATATAAATTGTGAGTAAAATTAGTATATATACTATACACTCAAGGAGAAATTGTAAGTGGTTGAATTTCAAAGAACCCATTTCAATTGCTTATAAATATCTACATATATATATACATATATATATATAGGGGTATATAGATAGACAATAAAAGAGATATATAAATATTATCAAAAGCATTTTGACTGATATAATTTATCCATTGCGGGACTCACAGTGTTGCTTGTATGAGATTCATATTATATATATGGTATATACACGTGTATATATATATATACATATATATATATACATGAATATATAGATATTTATAAAAGATGTGGGAAGAACCCACATGGTTGCTTATATGCTTATCTATATATACATAGATAGCGTGTGGACGTATGTATAAATGGATATTTTATAAGATGTGGGTGTGTGTATTTAAATATAAATAAGTAAAAATAAAATTTAAATATAAAAGATTGCTGAATTTATATATATATATATATATATATATATATATATATATATATATATTCGTATATATTTAGTTTATACACGTAGGTATAGATATATATAGATATATATGAAGGATATATAGATATTTATAAAAGATGTGGGAAGAACCCACATGGTTGCTTATATGCTTATCTATATATACATAATATATAGCCTATGGAATTATATGGATGTTTTATAAGAAGTGAGTATATATGTAATTATGAATAAGTAATTAAATATACACATTATTATATAGGTATATTGGACACAGATATTTAAATGGAGAAACTAATTTATATAGGATATGAGTATTAATATGTATTTGGCTGAGAGACGATTTCGTTAGTGTAAACTCCGTATTCGGTTTTGTCAAAATGATAAAATAATACTCTATAGACTTTCAATAGTTTTTTAATCTCTCTATCTATAACCGATTGCAAGCTGGATGGAATTAGGTGAACTGGGGGGCATGTGAGGATTACTGCACTATTGAATTCAAAATTTGTTGATCTTTCTATGCGTCCGGAACAGCAATTAAAATATAGATATCAGTGATAGGCGTGTTTATCAATACATTAAGTGTACTTATAGTTATTCAATAAATGTAACTTTAGTAAAATACACATGTTTATAGGTAGTTGTGTGCGCAGAGGGGGACAGGGATAAGTTTTGTATACATTTGAGTATTAGAGACTAGGTATGAAGACCGGATATTAGGAAAACAATTAAAAAATACTTTTAGAATTAAAATGGGTATAAATATATCTGTCTTGAATGAAGATACCACATTTGTCACAAGTGTGTTTTACTCCTGTGCGTATTGTGTCTACCCTGAAGATGAGATTGGAAATGAGATCTCGAAATATTGGTCAAGGAACAATGGAAAATCTTGATCCAACGTTATTTTCAGACAATCAGCTAATTGAAGGCTTAAAGAAGAAGAGACAAGTGAGAACCCATCAATTGAGGCCAAAAATTACATCATCTGAAGATGAAGGATGTTCAAGATTTTACCGACCTATGAGTGCTATCAATTGTCCCGCACAAGAAAAATGCGGTCAAATCCACAACACATCTATTTTTTTCATACCCTGAGGCGTGTCTGAAATTTTCTCAATTTGATGCATTAGAGATAAATCTACTGTCACGCTGTATGCCTCTAGTCGTTCTTGATGGTACATCCTGTCAAGATCTCTGTGTTTATTTGACTACTCCAAATCTATCGTTTAAATTATTTATAATATGGCTCTTAATCCTATTTGGAGTTCTGTTGCACATATTGTGTTTCTAACCTCATGAGGAATATTCATCCCGTAAGCCTTAGCGCAAGGCCTGACATAATTTACTAATGGAAATTTACTACGAGGCTAACATCTTCTTCGAAGTTGGTTTATAAGCAACTGCAAGGCATTGGATGGAGCCTCTTCTATGATCATGTTGCTGAGTCCAGCATCATTAGTTTTAAATTTCACATGCAATGGTATCCAAGCTGAAACAAACTGGTTGAGTTGATCGTACATTATGTATCCTAAATGGCATTCTTGTATCTCTAACCCATTCACTCTGCTTATATGACTTATAGGTCTCACGGCTGGCGTACGTTATACTATACATAAAAAAGCGTTGTCGCTATTTTTGATTGCGTCGTTTCTAGGAACACTCGTACTAAATTCCCGATCCATTTTTATGTTGCTATATGCATACTCACTGGTGTGTTTGGGATATTAAGTAATTGCTGATAGTCAAAACTTGCCAGTTTCGTCCCACAGGTTGACGCCTTTTAAATTCTCAGATATATCCATAACGTCCTAATATTTATGACAAGCATTCACCATGAACAATATACCTAAAGTTTACAAAATTAAAGGTATCAGTTATCATGGGGTTTTTACTGTCATCCAATATTCCAATTTTAAAAAAATTCGTAGTTCAGAATAAAGACGAAAAAACTTACATTGTTCTATATTTATGAGCCAATAGACGTTCAGTCAACTACAAACCATGCCCAGCTATTGCACGTAGGTCCGTGCGATTCGGTTTAAAAGTTCAAAAGCCTGAAAGCTCGTGCAAACAGCCGACATTGCAAAAATGCCAAATTAAAAAAACTTTGCAAAAGCGAATCACAAAACTGAAGCAGTTGTTCACTATAACTTTGAAGTAATTAGTTATTTCCGCGAATTAGATCATAAATAAACCGCTCTCAAATTCAAAATTCGGAAAGGGAAGAGCAAAGTCACGGATTTTGATGCTTATTTTGATTTTTAATTGATTAATTTGGATTTTTGGTAAGCTTGCTCCGCTTGCGAATTATGAGTGTTTTATGAGTCTGGCTAAAAATTAATTTTATGACTTATATGTCGAATCTGTGGAATGATTTGTTTCAAAGTCGTTCGTTAAATGACACCTGAGAAAGATGAACGGACGACTATGTTCTTTTAGTCTTAATAGGGTAATATTGTGAACTGTAATCTGATGTTAATCATAATAAGTTAAAACTAGGAATGATAGATACGGAAATAAACTCGTTGCTAGTGACTAATCACAGACAATCAGAACCCAAGAGAAAGCCAACGTTTGACTTCTAACTTTGAATTACGATTTTAAATATAAGTAGATAACCTCGTATTACCGGCGGATAAATCTGAAAGTGTGTGTATATTTGATATATAAAACGTATATGGCAAAGTGATTTGTGACACATGAGTATTTCATTGGATTTCTTATATGATTATGAGCAACGACAAGAATTCGATTGTAAAACCTAAACAACGTTGATGATGTAAATGAAACCTAGACAGCCGAAAGATTACTTATGAATGCCAATAAACCATTAACTTCATTTACATACAGTGGTTTTGAGTTCTCATTGGTCATTTTTTAATACAATTTTGTAGTGTGGTATAATTCAATTCAGGATTCTAATGACATTGATACACTAATTGCCAAAAGTTACCAAATTAACAGTTGATAATAATTATAGTTTAATCTCGAGGATTCCTTCATCTTTGAAGATAATCGAGCGATTTATATTGGGCCACCTAGTTTCAATGTTACCGTTTAATTTTGATAATAGTCAACATTGATTAATAGGGGGTTGTTTGGCTGTTATGAATATCTTGTTTACATATATATCTCGAAAGAGTTTCATTGGTTACATTTCGAAGTTAATTAGCTTACTTAAGGTGAATGCATATATTTTAAGGTCACTAATGTTCTTTCTTTACAGTAGGCACCTGGCTATTCAAATTATTAATTTGCTATTGGAATAGCAGTGATTACCGTTCGTCATTTCGCGGGGTTATAGCTTTAGTCTGATTCTATTCAAATTCATATTATTTAGATTACACTACTCTTCGATTACGCAGCTGCAACATGTAGCCCTATTTAAAAATGGTTGGCTAATATTTTAGATGTACAAAGAAGAGTAATGAAATATATTTTTCTTCTCTTTTGATAATAAAGAATATAGGTTACAGTATTTGTCTTTACAATTCTTATGGTTTAAAGAATTAATATATTGAATAAAATAGTCCATTTGAATCAGTGTCCAGTGGGTTGGTACGAACCCGGTTAAGAAGAATCATGGAAGAGGGATTAAATCGTGATTATCTGTAACTGTTCTGCCTATTATTTCAAAGGTAGCAGGAACAATATTCTCTAAACTCTACATTCTATATAATTAAAAACAGAATACGTTGCGAAAAACGTCTCCGGATATGATCTTAATTGTTGTGTGTGTGTGGAAATTGATAAAACCTACTATTCTATCGAGCTTTAGTAGTTTGAATTTGAATAGTATTTTGCCAAGATTCACAAACTAGTTTAGTAATGGATAGTTTTACATATTGTTTTATATGCCTTATTTGATCCTTATTTATTAATTTTATTTTTATTGTACTCAGTTTTTAAATTCATATTTCACTAATGATAGATCAATTGTAGTTTGTCAGAAATCAATCTAGAGCTTTGGTATTATTTAGTACTTATGCCTTGGTAAAGATGAGAGAAGCGAAGCCATTATATTAAAAAAGCTGTTTTTTAATTCCATAAAGTATTGGTAATACAAATTTCTTTAAGTAATACTATCTATAATTATCACTCTTCGCGAAAAAAACAACAATGTTATTAATTTCGGAGTAGTTATGAACCGTGATGGAAATAATAGAATCAATAATGCTATACATTTAATTGATATTTTTTAAATTTCGAATAATTTTTTTTTGTTATTGTATTGAAGGTATTGCGTACCTAGCAACAAATTAGTAGAACCAGAAGAATGCATAAAAATCAGAACTCAAAGAAGGTAAAATCTAATGTATACATCCGTTTCGTGCTTACCGGCGACTCATCAGTTGTACGCGGTACTGCGCCCTATATCCACTGCAAATAGGGTCAATAAATGTTAAACAGTTGAGTGTTTCATTCTGCTCTGCAGTTATGTTTTCAAGCAGTATCAAAATTAACTCAATATAAAGCTTCCGTCAAGAAGATTTTAATGTCATCTCTCTCTCTCTCTCTCTCTCTATATATATATATATATATATATATATATATATAATGTACCGAGCCTTTAAATGAACTGCCGCAGTGCAATCCTCTATATGTCTGCCTAAGAAAGCAGAAGAATAGTGAATTTTATATAGGATCCTTGGCTTTACAATTTTGAATCCAGTCTAATAAAAAAAATCCAGCACCATGAAGTTTCCAAAAATTTGTGAATAAAAGCCACTCTAAACGCCTGCTAATCCAGTAAAGCCTAATACTATGGCCATGATCAATATCAGTTATAAACTTTTCTTCGTAATAACAACATCAATTAATGAAACATTAGTTATATATCTCTTGATTCGTAGCACTGCCATTTTCACTAACATATTAGGTATTGCTTACCTAGCAAAAAATTAATTCAAACAGGACCATAATATTATACCAGTCATCATGAAAGAAGGGTTTAATCTCATGCTTGCTTTGATATATTCTTTTAGTCATTACTTGTTACTAAGTACGCCAGTTCTAATGCATTAATGCCTATGCTAGTTCTCTGCAACAAAAAGTAAATAAATATTCTGTTTTATTGAATTACATCATGCATACCAGAAAAAATTTGATACTTGATTTCAATCCAAGCCAGAATATATGGCGTTGCCGAAGTGGCCGGCATTCTTAATAATATAGTACCGTTTGTGAGTGTGGAACCTTTTAAATATTGTTAGGTTATAAAGAGCTAAATATGCACTAATGCTCGAATAAACACCGTTCAACCGTCTCATATTTTTTGACTGTATATATATATTTGATTATGAGTACGAAACGCTTGTGTGCAAGAGGCTATAAACTTTTTCAAGCTAACTTTTATATATGCAATTTTAGCAATATTGGAACTAATTTTTTAATAGATAAAAAGTACCTAATACACAATATATAGGCCAAACCGAATGATACTGCTCAATTTGCTTTATAAAAGTATTAATTTTTTGTATGTATGTTCAAGAATATAAGTATCGAAACTTTCATTAACTAAGATAACATGAAAATTCGCTGAATATGAAAACTCGCTCAATTTAACCATTTAATATGTTCGGAGAAAAAAATAATTTACCGAAGCATTATCTTAGATCAATGTATGTGTTTATATTGGCCTTGATTCATTGGATTGAGCTCTTGGTTTTGTATGTTGTAATTGCGTGTCTGCTTCGGAATCTAATTTTCTAACCACTGAGTCATCCTGTCACACACTACATCCAATTTTCAGTAATATACCAATTGATTTTTCTTCATTAGCCTCTCCTTTAGGTGGAGATTATATAGCATTTCCTTAGACATAAAGTTCAAGCTAACCATCTCCAATCTGTTATAAGCATGATGTCTGTTCTATTATGACAGATCGGGAATAGCTATTTGGAACTTTAGGTCTAAAGGTATTCCATATAGGCTCCGACTAAAGGAAAGTCTAACCAAAAAAACATTCTTTATTATAACTGAAAATTGTGTGTAGTGTGTGGCAGGATGGTTCAGTGGTTAGAGCACCGGATTCCGAAGCAGACGTGCTCAAGTTCGAGCCCTGTCCGCGGAAAATTCTAGACAGTACGTGATGAGTTCCCAATAAGGACGAATTTAGTCTACTGGCTGAATTGCCTTTTCCACAATATACAATACTTCGTTTATACTGAAGAATGTGTGTTCATAATGGGTCAGGTGTTTTATCAAGATCGCAAACTTCATTCAAATTAACTTATGTTGCTGTTTTTGTTAAGTATGCATGTTTATCAAATCTATAAACTTACCTAGATAGAGCAGTTAAAATCTTTTCTTAGTATTCATGAATAGCACATTTCATTGACGAATAAATGAAAGTTTCGTGACAATTTTGTCGCTGATTTTCACTCTATATTGTCGTTATCGGTTATTATCATTTTTAGTATTCAATTGCATCTAAAATTTAAACACTCAGGGGTTTGATTTGTTAATTTGATTGAGTTCACCAGTATATACATGTAGAACTCGAAGCAAAATGGAGCGTCATCATAATTTCGTAATGCATTTTTGTTACATGTAGTGTATAATCAATGGTAATATCAAATATAAGCTCTAATTAAGAGTGCTTGTGTTGTATTTCAGGTCAAGCTCGTAATGTTTTGGTGAATGATAGTTTTAACATATTTTAAATGTTGTTGGCCTGGACCATTATGTTCTCTATTACACCGTACAAGTTGATGAATAGCACAGCCCGCTTTCTCTTTTAAGTCAATTTGAGTTCATTTTGTGTATTTGTGCTTTTGTTTAACGGGCCACTTTTTCACTGTAATGATTTGAGTTCATTAATCATAGCACTTTTTCATAAGCCATCGTGGATGAATTTGTTTGTACATATTTTTAGTATGATAGAGCTAAGAATTTGAATCGTAGGAAGTATTCTTGAAGTCGCTCACGTTTCAGTTACGCAATCAATGATTGTGCGGTAAACGACAAAAATGGGTTATTAAAATCAAGTTGGCGGACACGAGGTTTAAAAGCTTTGCAAATAATGATTAGTATTCCGTGCATTCAATAAGATATTCCGAAGCTCTGTACCATTGAAATAAAGGTAATCAGTCGAATTAGTTTTTCTCACAGTTGATTTACTTTATAATAAAAAGAACCTTATGTTCATTTTCGTTCTTTTTTGTGTAAATATTTCTTCCATTTCAAGAAAAAATATGGCTTATATAGCAATAGTGTGGCAATGAAATCCACTGTATTTATAGCTAAATGTGCTCGGACGAAGTAACCAATTTTCAGATGTATAGTTCGGAGAAACACGATTTCATTGTTTTTGTAGGTAGTTAGTATAATTATTAAAGTGTACTTCTAAATATGTGTTTGTTTATTCTATTGTTTAAATCAATCAAATACAATTGTCCGTTTTCTATTGCATTTTACATGCTAATCTAAAGAGTTTTCGATTTAGTTTCGAATGCATTCTTCATTTCATTGTAAAAAACATTAATTGTGCTTTGTTTTATCGTGGGAAGTGATTTTGCATTTTTAGATTTAGGATATAAGACAGAAATTTTCCAATATGAGATATTCTACAACGAGAAAAATGCTATTATCTACTTAGGTATAGATATTCTTGTTCAATAGGCAGCATATACATGTATATGTATATATACACGAATACCCACACATGCATAAATACATAAATACATACATTAATTGATACACACATTACATACATGCACAGCACTACATATAAACATACACAGACATACATATATACCTAGACAAGCATGCATACATACATACATACCCCAATGAGTATATACATACATACAAAACTTTATCCTCATTTTCATCGACGAAAGCAATACATCACCTGATACTTCACTGTTACATAATCATGAAAAGTAGAAAGAATATCTATGTCCATAACCCTGAAAATTAGAAGGTAATCATTAAATAAAGTGTAAATGGCCTAGATGGAAATACAACTGTACAACACACAGCATCCAGGCCACATAAGCCAAGTAAACTATAATGCAACGTGGCAGCGGCAATAGAGCTTTGTTGAGTTTTTCACTGTGTTACTTCACAACACGTCCACACCCCGCAGTTAAATCTTCCAAGAAGATTATACTAATAAAAATCTGCAACATGATGGTCATGAACTTGATTTGATTATGTACCTGCACGTTTTACAACCAAAACTGTGATTAACACGTGGGCCTCACTGTGGAAGACGAAATGTTCCATCTTAACTGACTTTAAAAATTTTAGATAGCACATGCCTAATCGAATTGTAAGCGTATATAAAACGTGGCCAGGTTGGTACAATTATATGAAACTCATTTGCTTCTCTAATGCGAATCACTTATTGACGGCTCAAGAATACGTTTACGAACGTGAGCGTGGCTTATTCGGCGTTTGCAACCCATAGTGGCTATGCTTCTCCTACAATGATGGCCGAATATCTGTTGTCACTTTGGATCTTCAACTCTGAAAGTCCAAGTCTCAATGCATAATTTCAAAACATCACGTACAGAAACCCTGTACACATGATCTTTAAGACAAAGTGAAATACTCGTTTTTCTTAAATGGCAAAGTTTTGAAAAATCTACTCTATTTTTTTGGTTCTCTCATTTATCTCGTTAATCATACTACCATAAATATTACTACAGCTGCCAGCATAGGCAAATTTATCTTCATATTTAAATCGCGTATCTGAAATGAGTTATTAACTTATGTTGCATGCCATTAATGGTAGAAAGAAATTGCGATAATTCAATGTTGATTTAGACGCGATCGAAATTTCCTCTTTTTTGAATTCGTGTAATATTTTTAAATTTAGCGGAATATCATTTCACGATAAAATCTCCAGTAGCGAATTGTGATTCACTGTGTTAAATGCACCTTTGAAATCAGGAAAGATGACTATTGTGGGGCGGCGATATACATTTCGTTGTTCAAGTAATTGTCGTAGGTTATGAATATTATCTTTAAAAGCTTCTCGAGGAAATAGATTTTGCTGCTACATGACGTGAGTTCTTCCATCTTTTCAGCATTCTCAGTTTAGAGCGATTTCAGATTAGTTTCAAGACTGTACTTAAGTTTTACCGATTTCGCCCTGACTTAAAGCTGACTCGGACGTAATGGTGTTGTGCAGAGCTCTAGGTTGCCTTATTAATTTGTGTTATCTAGGTAAATATACTCATTAACAAAATGCTACCCCTCATAAATCACACTCCTTTAATAATTTTTTGACTAAACTTCTACTTTTGTTATTATTATTATTACTTATAATTTTATAGTGATCGTTTTTTATTTTACCTTTTTTCTCTTGGTTTTATACAGTGAAGCATCATTTAATAACGACTTATGTGATGATAATGATAGATTGTCGTCTAATTGATCTACGAGTATTATTATAACCAGAATTAGCTGGAATAGAGTGCCTAGTTTTTAGAATCTCCACAGATTTATCAGAGACATAATGAATAATTCTAAATAACTTTTAAAGGTACATGCGGAAATAAGGCAATTCGTGATTGCTAACATCTATTTGTGTTCTACTCTTAATTATCTTTCATTCAAATGTATGATGAGTGTATGATCCGAGTTTACATAGGTTTACAACATTATTAACAGTTCTGAATGCCAACACGCCAGCAGTAAATAATGGCTACATGCTTTATTTTTTTCCATCCCTGCCCGTGCACTGACCACACTATTTAGCCCATCGTCTTTTAATATGCCTGAACGTTTTGCTGCAAAAGTATACTCTTTATTTTGTAGCTTTTCACCAGCTATTCACCGCTATCGTTGCGCATTGAGCTTTATATGTGTTTGTCATTAAAACGAAATTCCGTGCCACTTAATCACTAAACATGAGCATTCATGTCACTCATAACAACTCATAACTGCTGGTTTTAAAGTTGCCCAATAATTTATTGTAGACCCTAACGCAACTAGAAATGCTTGTGCGAAATACAATTTTAATATTTACAAATTTGTTTGGCATAACAATTTTATACCGAATATCCAATAGAACACTGCGATCCACTGATTTAATTCTGTATCTCTGATGTATGTTCGAAAATAGCATTCCGCAATTTTGATACAGACATATGTTCGCGGATCGGGGTTGAGGCATGGCTCCCAAAAAAATTGACCTTTGAAGTGTTCAGTCTACCTTTCGAAGTGAATTATTTAATCCGTTATTAAATGATATTTACTATCGTTTATAGTTTCGCAACCTTTTATTCTATTCGGATCTGTTGCATTAATAAGGTGGAGCAAACTTCGGCTGTTAATTGATATAAATGCTTCTTCCATCTCTTCGGCCTTTCTGGTAAAAAAGGATTCAAGTTTGACTTTTAGACTGTGATTAACTTGGTGTCTTCTAACTACGGAATTATCACAAGCCGAGCTAGTTGGAATTTGGTGCCTAGTCTCGAGAATTCCCACAGGATTTACTGAGACACAGTGATTATTTCTACGGGAGCCTACGATGTCTTATCCAGTAGTACCTACGATGTGCACTGTAGAACTTATCTTCGTTCAGAGTAATTAAGAATTTTCGCCATCAACACCAGTTAACTTTGACATTAAAATATCTTCATTCTTTTTTCGAGAGATGGTATTTTAGAGTTTGCCTACATCGACTTTATTTTTATTCTTTTTTTGCATTTTTCCTGAAAAATTGAGTGCAAATCTACAACGGTTAATTACATAGTTTTAGTTACCATGTGTTCTAAAAGGAACAGCAATCCTATAACTTATTGCTGTGTGATCCATTTGTGTCAGCCGTTGTCCAACAGTCGTTGGGCATTGAGCATAAAGTGTATTTTTCCACCTAAAGGAAATTTTGCATTAATTAAGCGTCTGAATTGAACATTCATGTCACCCATAATCAAAACTATTCCTAAGTTTCTTGCTCTACTTATTAAAGGGCTTAGGTCGGAGTAAAAAGCCTCCTTGCATTCGTCTGTGCTGCAATCGGAGGGAGCACACGCAGGTACAACGAAAAGGCAATGTTGATTACGGTGTCTGGCATTGATTTTATTATATGTAATTAAGTGTGCCGCAGAAAGTCTGTCGTTTACTGGGAACTATTCAGTTGAACAAGCGACACCTGTTTACCGACCAACAACGCTTAACTAAGAATAGTGCACCCAGTTCTGTAATGATCGTTGAATCCTGCATTCTGGTTTTAGATACACGACATATATCGATTTCTAATTTATCCAACGTACGTTCGAGAGCTCCTTGTTATGCCGAATGATATAATATGTGCACATTAAATGCGCTGGCTTTAAAACCTAACTTAGGTTTAACGAATTTGGCAAACCTATATTTGGCTCAGTGACATGATCACTATCCACCATATTCATAGCTTTTAAAATGGCGCTATTATTAGATTGCGAAGAGAAAAGAGGCATAATCAGAGATGAAAGGTGTCTGTAGTAGCCTAATTTTCTCGTCCACCCCGCACGACTCGGCAAATAAGGCGACCATTTTTATCTGGCGCGATGGCTGATGCGTGTTCATTATAGTTCTTATTATTCATGGTTATATGTGGGCTGTAAATTATAGTTTGGATGGTTTGGATTTAGAGTTTTCCTTCCCTTAAACCGTCTGCCAATCAAGCTGGTGAACACTATCTGCCCAAATCCCAGTGTCAAATTTTTCTTTAAGCACCCGTAGCTTTCCTTTCGCTTTCTGGACGCTTGCTATAATTCCGTCACTACCCATTTAACACTAAGTTATACTACGTAGCTAGACCTAACTCGAGGCTTCACATGAAACGGGATGATGACTGTATCCCATTAGACTGCAAAGTTAGCGCTGCCTTTCTCTGGCTGACTAGCTAGTGCCCGCCGTTCGTCTGGATTGAAATTTCGATGGCTACGGTCGAATGTATGTTAATATAACGAAAAATCAATATTTTTTAATGTTCTTGACATGAGATTTAATGGAACTGTTTAGGTTTCCTGCAGATATTTTACATTTTCAGGAATACATTCATATAGAAAAGATTGATTTAATGGGAAAAATATATTCTGACCGCATTTGTTCGACTTGATGTTTGAAGCAAATAACGCGTAGATAGGGGAAATGCAAAATTTTTTTATGGTTAATTATAATTAATATACACATTAATTTATAATTTATCCTACGTACATCCTAAAGCTTACTGTTGCCAAATTTGCTCTTATGTTTGCGCATCAAACGCATCAATTGGAATACCGAAACTTGGTTTAATGAATGAGGATTTACCTCAAGTATTTGCAATTTTTGGCAAAACGATATTTGGACAGGTGATTAGCCTGAATGTCGGTGGCTAAAATTTTCCTTAACGGTCAAAAGTTGCCTTTCACGTCTTTCACGCATTCTCACATTCCGTCACTACCTATTTAACACTAAGTGCTGCTGAGTAATAACACTAAATTTGAGGCTTCTCATAGAACGGTATGATTAGTTAATTCCACTTGGACCGGCAAGGTTTATGCCGCCATTTTCTGCACAATTAACTTGACCCCGCTTGTCATCAGACCGGAAGTTTCTATTCCTGTTGATTAAAGACTCATAGATACTTGTTTGGATACACGATAAATTATTAAAAGTCATTATTACCTGGTACAGTCTTAAAGACTGTACATTACTTATTTGAGCTGATATCTGAGTCCTTCAATGTTAATTGAAAAAAGAATAAACGTAAAGTTCCAATTAGTAGTTGACATCGGGGCGAGCAATATATAATTAAAGAAAAATTTTTATATCATTATCAAACCAAGAAATCTCTGAGCAGATTAAAGTAATTTCTGCTGTATCCAAATAAACATTTGCGCACTTGATCGAATTTTGATTCGCATTTGATGCATTTCTTACAAACCGCGCTGTTCGTATTTCAGCGTCATTGCTTTTACTTAAACATTAAAATCAACTAGTATAGGTGCGTTTTTTTGTAGATTACTTTTTCTGCATTTGTTCGTTTTCAAATTTTATTTGTTTTTAATAATCTTAAATCATTTTCTTTCATTTTCGGCCAGCTTTTTATGAAAGAACTTGGGCCCTTTCAGATTTTTTAAAATTAATTTTTGTTTTTGCTATTCCAGTGGCTTAGATACTTCTAAAATGCCATCTACGTATTGTACACGCATTTTTCACTTTAAATGAAGATACTTTTAGATTGAAAAATACTCTTGATTTGCTCAACTGGTAGTAATTTGTCACGCCATTCAACAAGGCAAAGCTTCTAATTCTCTCTTAAATTTATCGTCAAGTTAATTTTAAGGTTACGTTATTTCCATAAAACAATACTTGTATCAAATAAATTGTCGCTTGAATGCATGACATGCTTATATTAAGTTTATATTTCTATTCACACCTTTAGTGTACAGTTATCAGTTATTTCTTAACACACCCTACATTTGGCTACTATTCTCCTTAATTGTTTTGTACAACTTTTAGCCAGTGATCTTTGTTGATAACGGAATTGCTGCGTTGTAAATGAAAATTCAGAAATCCACAATGATTCTTTTGCTATCTTTATGGTAAAATTTCTTGTATGAATTGATAAAACAATGAAGGTTATTTAAATCTTATTAAGGATGTATTTTAGAAAGAAATATGACATTTCTTATTGATAGTTGTCCTTTATATATATATATATATATATATATATATATATATATATATATATATATATATATATATATATATATATATATATATATATATATATAATGAAACGGGCAATCAGACAGATATCCCTTTCTTCTTTGGAAGAAATATATTTGCGCGGTTCCTTGTATTTCATAAGTACTTTATTCCAGTTTCCATTTCCCATTAAAACTTTTCTGTACCTTCTTTAGCCCTCAGCTCATTATACGCAATAAAGACAAACTAAATACTCCTTTAAATTTGTTTGTCTTTCGACGTTCGTGAAGCTTTTTTGCGTTGTTCTGGCGTTTCGGCCATGCTTCTTTATGTTCACCTTCAGAGCTTATTCAATAGTTACATTTGTGACTATTGTGTGACTATTGAACGAGCTTTGAAGATGACCATGGTTAACATGGCCGAAAGGTCAGAACAACGCGAAAAAGCTTCACTTTGAAAGACAAACAAATTTAATATCCAAATAAGTTACGATGCCGCGAAATGCTTTGTCATTAAAATCTAAGTACTCCTTTATTTCAATCAAATAGAGATTCATTGATATTATAACTGAATAAATTTGTTTTGTGCTGACTCGTGATTCCAAAATAAAATTTCCTAATTATCTACAATAAACAATTTTACAATTTGTCAATGATATACTTTCCTAAATTTATATATATATGACGGCCCGTAGGAAATTGTACACAATTATATGTTAGTCAAGAATAATCAATTAGAAGAAAAATAGCTTAACACTGTTTTGTTTTGGGCTTGGAAAGCCCTATTGTAAGACCAGTACACAAAAAATATTTGTCTGCACAGTTCTGAACAACGTCCATTCATAACTCAGTTTAAAGATAATCGTAAATCTTTCTAGACTAGAAATTTTGAAGAGATGTAAGAAATTTTGACATCGTACAACAGTGTATGCTTGTTCAAAACAGTCAGTGAAACAACACATGATCGTAACAGTACTTTTAAAACCGATAAAATGCGCCTTAATCAGAGGTACGAATACTTTAAAGAGAAATATTCTTGAGGAACCGGATTAGTCCAATCCCTGGAAATACATCAATATTAGCAATGTTGAACACTAATTTCGAACTATTGTCCGAGTTAGAAATCCAAAATATAAGCTTATCTCATTATCTCGATATTTTGCTTCTGAACTTATTGAATGATCACCGAAACTCACGATTGTAGGCGAGGTTACATAGTTCGTGTGTTTATATTAAGCCCAGTGCTTGAACAGCGAAATGTATAAAGCCGTTCTACAGAAGTCGGTCATTATGACATCAGAGGCGCATTTGGCTCAATGAATCTCAACGTTCTACTGGATAATACAATTTAACAATAATTGATTGCGCGGATGGTGGTAACAATGCTTTAAATCAAGTTTGTGAACTTGAAGTAAACACCAAACCCATCGTACTTAACCAGTCTTCGAACAACGTAACAAAACTACCGCCAGCCGCAACGCACTGACGCGTTTCGACCTTCCATGATCATCATCAGAGTACGACGGCAAACTGACTATCGAGGATCAAACCGCATTGAATATATGAAATCAAATTAAGATATGCGGCTCTCATCTCTCGCAGTCTTGCATATATTGAACTTGACTGGAAATGTCGGCTGCACAATTTCTATGCAGTCACGAACATTAACTGTTTGCAGCTTTCGCCACATATACATATATAAACAATAAAATTCAACAATAATTGATTGCGCGGGTGGTGGTAACAATGCTTTAAATCAAGTTTGCGAGCTTGAATTAAACACCAAACCCATCGTTAAATACGATGGGTTTTGTGTTTACTTCAAGCAAGACTGCTAGAGATGAGAGCCGCATATCTTAATTTCATTTCCATATATATTCAATGCGGTTTGATCCTCGATAGTCAGTTTGCCGTCGTATTCTGATGATGATCATGGAAGGTCGAAACGCGTCGGTGCGTTGCGGCTGGCGGTAGTTTTGTTATGTTGTTCGAGACTGGTTAAATACGATGGGTTTGGTGTTTACTTCAAGCCCAAACGATTTAAAGCAGTGTTACCACCACGCAATCAATGACCGAAATTGTATTGATCCTATATATGTATATGTGGCGAAAGCTGCAAACAGTTAATATTCGTGACTGCATAGAAATTGTGCAGCCGACATTTCCTGTCAAGTTCAATGTATGCAGAGAGTGCTAGAGGTGAGAGCCGCATATCTAAATTTGATTTCCATATATATTCAATGCGGTTTGATCCTCGATAGTCAGTTTGCCGTCGTACTCTGATGATGATCATGGAAGGTCGAAACGCGTCAGTGCGTTGCGGCTGGCGGTAGTTTTGTTACGTTATTCTACTGGGTAGTTTATTGAAAATTTTTTGATCTCTAAATTTGTAACTTTACACAAACACTCCCTCGTCTTGTCATGGTTTACAATGTATTTTTTTACATTACTCACAACATTGGCTTCCAATAAGAATAACAGTTAAATACTGTTTGTTGCACAGAATAAATTTATATGTAAATTTGTTTTAGGCGTTACGCACATACTAACAAATTAGTTCAATTATGGACAGAGTATAAACCAAAGTCAGCAGGAACGGAATATATCTCATTTGCGCATTCGTTTCGTGCTTACGTGCGACTAATCAGTGGGAGCCGGTATTACGCTCTTTACCCACTATATAGTTTTTTGAGGTATGTGAGACAATTCGACGATACAGTCTCCTATACGAAAGTTTAAATCTGCAGTAATGGAGCTAACTTCATATAAAGTCTTCGACAATGCGACTTCAAAGCCAAATCACTATACATATAAAAAACATACCATGCATTTAAAAGGTATCAAAACTATGGTTGTTTTGATTTTGGATTCTCGACTATCCTCATTTGTGGCTAGTCGCATTGCACTATCAGCTGTTGATCCCCATTTGAAGGTACGCACAGATTTCGTATTCGTGGTGGATGGGTGCTGATTCGTCCCTTTTCTCGGAAGGCTTCACACTAGCCACTGGAAATGAGGTACGACTGTGTTAGATCGTACCTCATTTCCAGTTGTTATTATGAACGATGTTGAAGACTTCGGAGGAAAGAAACAAATCAACACCCAGCCACCACGAAGACGAACTCGATGCTACTTTGAATCATCATATTCATGCACAGCCATACAAAAGCCAAAAAAACTAATATTTCCTGCCGTATAACCATAAGAAGCGTATATACCTATATATATATATATATATATATATATATATATATATATATATATATATATATTTTATGTGTGTGTGTGTGTGTAAGAACAAAACAACGTACTCCATGGAATAACATTTATTAATAAATCTTATTTCTACCAGTATCTACAGCCACTGCTCTGGATTCGTTAGTATATTCGTTCATCCAATCCCACTGTAAATGTGCTGTAACCAATCTCCTCTTCGTTATGCTAGCCTTTGTTTTGCGCAATTTAGACCACTACTTTTGCGCATTTTAGACCACTCCTTTTGCGTAACGTCATTTGGTGTCTCATCGCTCATTTTTACGCGCACTACGTTGACGATACTTTCATGGTCGTTGAAAAGGATGAAGATACAAATTCAATGCTCCATCACATAAACAAGGTAGACCAGGCAATCAAGTTTAGAATAGAAGAAGAAAAAGACGGATATTTATCCTTCCTAGATGTAGGAATAACGAGAGATGAAGAAGGTACTCTCTCAAGGTCAGTTCACAAGAAATCAAGCTGGACTGCACAGTATATCCATTATATGAGTAGTGTGCCAAGGGCGTACAAAAGGAACCTAATAATAAATTTGGGCACACGAATACGCAGGATTTGTTCACCGGACAACATTGAAGTAGAGCTAAATTTGCTTCGCGAAGCGTTGAGAAATAATGGCTATCCGGACTGGTTCATCGAATACAACTTGAGACAACGCAACAAAATCGAGGCCAATTTGGAAGAAAATCAAACTCCCCAGATAGTAACGCTTAGTGTTCCCTTTGGAGGTGATCTTCCAGCGGAAATCTTCAAACGAAAAGTAATTCGAGCGACAAAAGCACAGTTTCCATCAATACAGGTGAGAGTGGTGTTCAACACAACAAAACTGATGCGCACGAATGAAAAAGATAGCTTCTCTGTGACGTCAACACCTTTGTCTGTATACAAATTTCAATGTACCTGCAACGCTCAGTACATCGGCAGATCAAAAAGAGGCTCGAAACTAGAATAAATCAGCATCTCCCTCAAAAAATATTAAAGAGAGGGTGCAGCTCCTGCACAAAAATCAGCAATTAGCTAACATGTACTACTCACAGGTCATGCTGTTAATAGAAAAAAATTTTCAGTTCTCTACAAGGCAAAAACAGAGAAAATGCTTCTGGCTTTTGAAGCTATTGCAATTAATAAGCTGAAGCCCTGCTTAAACGTGCAGAAAATAATTCAAAAAGAAATTAAATTGGACTGGAACAAAGACATAACCGACATGCCTTTAAAAATAGCCAACGCTTCGCAAAATACGACACATACATCAATTACGGACGCAATTACAATGAAAGCGATGACACACCAAATGACGTTACGCAAAAGGAGTGGTCTAAATTGCGCAAAAGCAGTGGTCTAAATTGCGCAAATCAAAGGCTAGCATAACGAAGAGGAGATTGGTTACAACACATGTACAGTGGGATTGGATGAACGAATATACTAACGAATCCAGAACAATGGCTGTAGATACTGGTGGAAATAAGATTTATTAATAAATGTTATTCCATGGAGTACGTTGTTTTGTTCTTACATTTTAAAAATGGTGAAATTAGAAACTATCAATATATATATATATATATATATATATATATATATATATATATATATATATATATATATATATATATTCATTGTACCCTTTTTATGTGCAAAAACAAAAAGAAATTTTATCAGATATAAGAAAATTTTTCTTTCTCATTATCTTCTCAAATATCTACTCATGGACATATCTTTATATATAAATTGGAAAGCAAAACAAGATAGAAATATGTGAACAAAGAGAGTGTGAAAAATAGAAACCAATCAAATTGCGTGCGTCACATCCAGTTCAAGCTCAATGCTCCTACGTGCTTCTTCAGCTTACATAAATCCGGCTGCAATTTGTTTATCCATAAGGCTTCATATGTGGCTAGCTCCCTTTTGTTTTTACATTTAGTAATTACTTTGAATGCTACGTCTGGAGAACATACGTGCGATGTTTCGATGATGTGTTGCGCAATAGCAGATGTGTATTCACTATTTGATTTAAAACAGGCGTTTAAGTTGCAATGTTCTCTCATTCGAGTAATTAACCGTCTGGTCGATCGGCCTACGTAATTTAATCGTCAACTTGCGCATGCATATTGGTAAATAATACTTGATATCGATATTAACGGCTGTTTCTTTTTGATTGCTGGTAAAGGCAAGTGTGTTACCCTAAATAACACTCGTAGTTTCGCTGCATTAAATTTGCGTGTTAATACTGCTTCAACTTTCTTTTGTGCCATTCGGGAAACTGCATCCTCCTTAAATATATATATTTATATATATATATAGTCTGCCGAAATTTGCCCTTCGCGTCTGGCACGCTTGCTCTCATTCCGTCACTACAAATTTAACAATAAAAGTAACTGCATGGTTAGATCAAACTCGAAGCTTCACATGAAACGGTATGATGGCTGTGCCCCTTTTAGACCCGGCTATGTTCATGCTACCATTCCCGAGCTGACTAGCTTGTGTCCGTCGGTCGTCAGGTCGGAATTTCTATGGCTACGGGCAAACTTTGAAACGGAGATCAATTGGAACTTTTCGCAACTGATAGTCCAAAACTACTAATCTCTAATGACAATCGTGGATAATCAAAATGTGACGCTCGCACTGCGCAATCATTAAAAAATTATCTGACAAACTGGTTGTTGTGTCTGTACCTGATTGAATGATGTCATGGTTATTGCGATCGAGGCCAGTGTGTATGGATTTACTGGAGTAACAGGTATTCAGAAGTTGTAATTTTCAATTTGGTCAGTTTTTTCATGACTTGAAATCCATTGTGTTGCTACCATGATCAATTCGGTAGCCATATTTTTGGTTCCATTTACAGGCTCGGCAATTATATTGTATATATGGCTATGAATATTAGTTCAGAAAATTCAAAAAGACTAAACATAACCTTGGATACCCGTCCGTTAAGGCTATTATCATGTTGGTTCCTGATAGATATTTATCAAATAAATGAAACGTTTACTTTCACATATGAACGTTTTTAAAAACATTAAACAGTTTACAGTAGCGCTCTTACTCCATCCTCTTAATTGATTTACTGGGATAAAAACAAGAATTAAATTTTCATTGGTAAATATACTATACGTGCCTAGAAACAAATTAATTAAAACAGGAAAAGAAGACTACCGAAGTCAGCACGAAGAAAACTTATAATCTCAAATACAGATGCGTTTTATATCTACTATTGATGTCATCAGTAGCAGCTGCTACTGGGTTCTATATCAACTAGTTACTTGATCAAGAAATGTTGTTCAATTGGAATGTAGTCTCATAGGAAAATGTGTATTCAAGTTAGCTTCATAAAAAGTCTTCAACAATACGACTTCAAACCCATCTCACAATATATAATATGTACCGAGACTGTAAGATGAACCACCAAAATTATTTTCAAAATAATGAGCCTGTACCAGATGCCAACAAAATGGATTTGGATAAAGGCTAAATTTCACTAAAATTAAGAATTAAAACTAAGTTTGATCACCTGTTATTTCATCCTTACACTCTGGCGTTGATCGATATCAGATTTCACATTTCGTCGTGACGATGATATCATTTAATCAACTATATAATAGGTAAATATTGTTTTCTGCGCAGAACTAATAAATATGTAATTAAATAATCAATGATTTCGTGGATGGTGGTAACAATTCTTCGAACATAGAAAATCTACGGCCAGTCGCGCACACTGACGCCTTTCGCAAAGATCAAACCGCAATGTTATATATATATATATATATATATATATATATATATATATATATATATATATATATATATGGAAAGCAAAATTAGTAATCTCGCATACATTGCACTTGACTGTAAATGTCGGCTGCACAATTTCTATGCAGTCACGAACATTAACGTTTTTGCAGCTTTTACCAAATATATAGGTAATACAATTAAACAATCATTTAAACAGTTTCGACTTGGGCTTGGAAAACCACATCGTCACGTCAGTGCATGAACAAATTGTTTTAGTTTGCGCAGTTGTAGACACCGTCTGTTTATTGCGATCGTTATAAATAAGGAACCATACTCGCCCACTTAGATTTGATTAAAATTGAATACTTTTCGTTATTAGGTCGCGTTCTGTTACCAGTCAAAAAGTGATTAGCTATTGACGTATGTGTTACACTAATCTTATTTTGCACCAAACCTTCTTGTATGTACTTCAACAAGCGTGCATTAAATTTTTTTCTGCATCTGCATAGGTATGATTGGCCAAGGGTATATTTCCAATTTTAGCCAACTTTAGATGCAGATTCCAGTGTAGTACTGTCCTTCACACTAAGTAAAACAATTTTGATGTTGATTGTAATTGTAACTAGTTCAACTGCAAAATATTTGAATGCCAACGTGAAACGCAATCATTTTTATGCCTGTTATTACATCGTCCCTCTTCTATTGTGGGTGAATATACAGTGGTTCCTTATCAACATTAAAAGCTTTTAAATCGGATTTTATTATAACAATATCTTTATACGTCTATATAAATTGTGGTTGGTAAACATCAATGATAATAGTATTACACAAAAAAATCCATATCAGTCTGGAAACAGTCAGACAAACAAATACGCAATTGCCTATTGCTCAATGTCTTAATCTGGCTTTTTTCAATGGGCAGTAGCTTTTACAATGGATATATCAAACTTTCCATGTTTTTTTCGAAAACTGATCTTCACAATGTGTAGTTAGTTCTCTGTTTGAACAACACATCCAGAAAAGCTAGAATGTCATCCTCTTCGGTTTACATTTAACATCGAACATTCGGATGCATTTTACCATAGTTGTCTGAGAAAAATAGCTGGTATCATTAACGATACGTCAAAAAGAGCTCCTCGTTCGATAGTAAAATAAATCTCCCTAAATTGCGCTGGATCGGTTATGTTCTACGTATGCCTTCAGTCCGTTTTCCTAGAAATGCTTTATTCTCCTAGCTAGCGCCGGATTGGCGTGTCAAACTAGGTTGATAACTTTTACCATAACAAATCTGTTAAGGTCAAACAAAATCATATTCGCAGAACAGGACCAGACAAATTACTAGAATGATTTCACGTCCGCTTTGTAGTTCCTGATGGTAAATCATGTGCGATAGCGTCGAATTGAGCTCCGGCATGTTTTTGCAGATTCATATAACAATCAACTGGCTTTTTAGTTTATGAAGCTGTTCTGAATCAAAGTAACAAGCACAGCAATCGGGCAGAATGATTAGACAAATCAGAAGAAAGAGTTGCCTAAAATATTAGGCTTTATTCATCATATAATGCAGATATACATGCTAAAAGACAAAACAAAACATGTTAGTATACGAACGGTGTTAATATAAATGTGTGTACAAATAAACAAACATATCATTCTCCTCCACTGCGATTTGTAGCGTAGCGTCAGAGTCAAAACAAGACTGTTATAGTAGCAATTCAAAGAGGATTGAGAAAACATAGTATTTAAACATTTCCACTTCGTAAATTATAAGAATGAACACGTTGTTGTTGATTGATAAGGTTTTCGAGATTCTCTGATAGGTCACGAGCATTTGAGTTATCCGTAGATTCACCATTTGCCTTAATATTATCAATATCGGTATCGTCATTATAGGAGGTTTGTTCATCAGCAACAACCGGTTCATTTTCACAGAGTCCCATATTAGTTCCAGCTTCATTCATCAGTGCGTCGGAGCCTTTCGGGGCTAATTGACGGATAGATACTGTATCTTCTCTTCCATCAGAAAAACGAACATGCGCATAGTTAGGATTGCAATGAATTAGTTCAACTTCTTCCACAGAGGGGTCATATTTAGAAATTCTAGCATTCTTCTTGAGTAAAACTTTGCCAGGAACAGTAAGCCAGGTTGGGAGTGTGTTACCAAAAGTCGACCTTCTATTGTGTCGAAAAAGACGCTCGTGAGGGGTTTCGTTGGTAGATGTGCACAATAATGAACGGATTGAATGTAATGCGTCCAGCAGCACGCATTCCCAGTTTTCAACTGAAAGCCTTTTTGATCTGAGAGCGAGAAGGATCGATTTCCATAAGGTACCATTCATTCTTTCTACCTGTCCATTTCCTTTGGGATTATAAGGAGTCGTTCTACTCGAAGCTATACCTTTTTCCCGAAGAAAATTTTGTACCTCGGTCGACATGAAGGAAGAACCTCTGTCTGAGTGAATGTACGAAGGCATCCCAAACATTGCGAATATTTGACACAGGTGAAGTATGACGGTGTGACTGCTAAGGTCAGGACAAGCAAATGCAAAGGGAAATCGAGAATATTCATCGATGACCGTCAGTAGATAACGATTACGAGTTGATGAAGGAAGAGGTCCTTTAAAATCGATAGATAACCGCTCAAACGGTTGGGTAGCTTTGATTAATTGGCCTTGAATTGCCGAAGGAAATCTGGGTTTGATTTCAGAGCACACTTCACAACTCAAGGTCATTTTTCGAATTTCATCAATAGAATATGGTAAATTACGAGATTTCACAAAGTGGAGCATACGAGAAATTCCAGGATGACAAAGATGATCATGTATTTGTTTTAAATCCAGTCCATTTAGAAGCGCACCACAACAGGATCGACTTAGTGCATCTGCTGCTTTATTATCTTTTCCGGGTCTATAGACAACATCGAAGCTGTAAGGTGATAATTCCATTTTCCAGCGCAAAATTTTATCGTTCTTCACCCTTCCCCGATTTTGATTGCCAAAAATAAAGGAAACAGATCTTTGATCAGTGACAAGTTTGAAATGATTACCCAAAAGCAAATGCCTCCATTTTCGAATAGCTTCAACCACGGCATAGGCTTCTTTTTCAACAGCTGAGTGATGTTTTTCAGATGGCGTCAACGTCCGAGAGAAAAACGCCACAGGTCTTCCATCTTGGTTCAAAGTGGCAGCAATAGCTACGTCCGAAGCATCAGTTTCGACGACAAACGGAATATCACAACGAATAGAAGCTAAAGTTGCTACGGCTAATTCTTTTTTAAGATCATCAAAATTTTGTTTCACAGAGACGGGCAAAGGAAAAGTTCGATTATGAACGAGTGAGTGGATTTTATCGGAGAAGTTGGAGATCCACGGCGAATAATAAGCGAAAAATCCCACAATTCTTTGTTGCGATTGCACATTCGATGGTGGTGGGAGATCTTGTAAAGGCTTTAATCGGTCAGGATCAGGTTTAATTTTTCCATTCGATATTTGAAAACCAAGAAGAGTAATTTCTTTAGCTGCGAAAATGCTCTTTGATTCATTTAAAGTCAATCCATATTTTTTAGCGGCATTAAGAAATTTGTTGAGATTTGTTTCGTGTTCAAGCGTATCTCTCCCGCAAACTGTCACATTGTCCACATAGACAAATGTATCTGTGAGATGTTCCTGTGCGATTATATGATCCATAGTTCTTTGGAAACATGAGACACCATTCGTCACTCCGAAGGGAATGCGACGGAATTGAAACAAGCGTCCACACGCTTCGAAAGCAGTAAATACCTTTTCATGTTCTTGGATAGGTATCTGGTGGTAAGCGCTTTTGAGATCCAAAGTGCTGAATATATGATATTTTGAAATGGTTTCAGCCATTTGGTCTATTTTCGGCAAAGGATAGGCGTCTAATAGTGTGAATTTGTTGACTGTTTGGCTGTAGTCCACAACCATACGTTTCTTGTGATTCTCATTCGATACCACGAGAACTTGTGCTCTCCACGGGGATGTTGAAGGTTCGATAATGCCATCAGAAACTAATCTGTTTATTTCATCCCGGATAAATATTTCATCCATTCGATTGTACCTTCTTGATTTCGTAGCAATAGGCCTCCAGTTAGCAGTTAAATGGTGGAAAAGAGGCGGGGACGTAACAGATGCAGGTTTCAGTAAACAGACGGTGAATGACGATTTATGACCACCAAAAGAGATATTTACACTTTTATGCAATCCAAGGAAGTCATGACCGAGGAGTACGTCAGTACAAAGATCAGAAAGTATAGATAGCTTGATATTTTGATAAACACATGATTTGTATTGAATCGACACAAAACAATGACCTTTGGTATGACTCGAAAATGAGCTAGACGCCATGGTTATTGTTTCTTGAGAGGGGTGAATTTTCCAATTATTTTTCAAAACGAAGGCTTCTGAAACATAACTACAGGAACTGCCTGTATCAACGAGAGCATGACAATTTATGTTATTGACTTCTAGATTTATTACACATTTGGTGAGACAATCAGGAGCAGCAGCTAATACAGTTGCAGATATGGTAGGATGAAGCGTCGAAACCACTGGGCGGTGATTCTTAGAGCGACATACCTTTTGAAAATGTCCTTTGTTTCCACAACTTTTACAGAAGGCGTTTCTGGCCGGACATTTCCATCTTAAATGATAATCGTACCCACAAAAGTCACATTTTTGTTTAACAGCAGCAACAAGATTATCTGTAGATTTATCGGAGGTTGATGAAGAACAGAGTGGCTGAACTGTTGCAGTGTGTGCAGAATTCAAACAGTTTTGATATGATAATGATTGCTTTTCCGCCATTTCGAGACCACGTGCTTGATCAAAAGCCGCTTGAAAATTAAGTGAGTTGTGTTCTAAGAGACGTTGTCTGATTGAATTGGACTGGATTCCATTAATGAAGGCATCGCGCAGAGCATCGTCTCGATTTTCCTCGGCCGTAGTTGGTTTGAAATTGCATTCCCTAGCTAACGATTTCAGAATCTGAACAAATTGATCCAATGTTTGTCCATTTTCTTGTTTAGTAGTCGCGAGTATATGACGAACAAAGACTTCATTTTTCGGTCTGACATAGAGATTCATTAGAGTTTTGATAGCATGATCATAAGTATCACAATCAACGATGTGTTCATATACGTTAGGAGAGACGTAGGAAATAAGAGTGTCCAATTTATCCGGATTCATGGATTCGACCGCTTTCAGGAGGCCACAGAATGTACGATACCAATGATTCCATTGTTTTGCTGCATCTGGTGCACTAGGTTCAACATCCAATCTTTCAGGTCGAATAAGGCGTTCCATGATTGGGTTATATGATGAATAAATTGTTCTGAATCAAAGTAACAAGCACAGCAATCGGGCAGAATGATTAGACAAATCAGAAGAAAGAGTTGCCTAAAATATTAGGCTTTATTCATCATATAATGCAGATATACATGCTAAAAGACAAAACAAAACATGTTAGTATACGAACGGTGTTAATATAAATGTGTGTACAAATAAACAAACATATGAAAACCGCAAGTAAGCTATATTACCGATATCGCCTCACCTTGAAGTCGAATTCGCATTGATTATATGGTAATGTATATTAGCAGTGGCCGTTCCGCCTTTTTGGTATGAAATATGCATCCTCACAATGCAATATACATCTAGAGTATCAACTACCACGGTCTTTACCTCTGTTGCTTCAAGGTGAAGTTCTAGACATTCTTTGCGGGTTTACATATGTTGGTAGCTGTGGCAAAAAATCTGGCAATAAGGATACAAAACTGAATATAAGAATCAAGTGAAGATTAGTTGCGCGGTCGGTGATAACAATCACTACAATCAAGGTTGCGATCTTGATATAAGCGCCTGACCCATTAATTACTTACATATGTCAGTATAAACTAAGAATTGTATAGTGTAGAAAAGGAAAATCATCCAGTAGACCGATTTCGTCCTTATTGAGATCACATCATGCGGCAAATTCCAGCCAGTGCATGATGAGTCCCCAATAAAGAAGAAACCAGTCTACTGGATGGATTGCCTTTTCTACACTATACAATTCTTAGTTTATATTGACATAAGTAAGTAATTAATTGGTCAGGTACATATATCCAGATCGCAACCCTGATTATGGTAATTGAATATAACAATCGTCGAGGCTAGAGTATCCTTCTCCTTCTTTTGCCATTTCTGGAAAAAGTGAAGTATCTCAGTTGGCTTTAAAGGTCGTCTGGGCAATGCGTTTGCACTTGCAGTTTTGGTATACGCTTGTGAGGAGTGGTTCTTTGGAATCGAAGATCTTTGTCGCTTACTAGCGTTTAAACATAACAAATTTGAGAAGCGTAGTCCATATATTTTACCTACGAAGAATGAGCAACGTTGACATCTGTAGACGTAATTCTAAATCAACCAACAGGTGCTCGTCATTGAACAAATGTTTTAAACTTGTAAGATTAAACCGGTAAATAATCGATTTTGCAGTTATTTGTCCCTTAAAAATTCATAAATATTGTCTTCCTCATGGAAATGACTTGTTAAAAGACGTATCCCTTCGATTACCTTACATAATGATTTACTCGAACGTTCCATAACTCTGTGTTCTTCTTCATGCTTTCTTCCTACTAAAGGTGAATTAAAGATTGAAATACCATTTTCGATCTGTTTTGCGTACTGATGGCGGACTTTATAAGTTAGCTTTATCGTTTTGTTGGAACCTTCTTTTTCGAAATTTTGTGTTTCTACTCAAATTACGCTGTCAAGCTTTTGCCAATTTTGTAAATGATATGCACATTGTCTTTGGAAAAGAATTTTCAGTTCATCTTCGTGTGTTTGAGAATACACGAAATAGTTTCAAACCACTTAATATTTATTGTGAAAGACTAAATTTATAGGCGCCATTTCTTTTCTTACTTTACTTCGATTAGTTTCAGCTTAATTTCCTTAATAGTGATAGTGTGCTTTTATTCGAGTTTATAAACTGACTTCGCGCCATGTTTCCACTCGTGTGCGTGTATATATGTAATTGCATCGGTCTCTATCTTTTTGCTTGTGTACTGATTTAAAAGCTATTTAAACAATGATTTAATGAGTGCGCAGTGATAATTAACTAAATCCAGGCTATGGGCCTGAAATAACTAGTCGCATAGTATAGCAAAACTACCATCAATACATTATATTTACAGTACCGATGGATCCTCGTTAGTCAGTTTTCCGACATGCTCTGATTATTATCATGGACCTTCGAAACGCATCAGTTCGTGCGACCAACGTAATATTTGCTTAGTTTTGCAACTTGTTCAATTAAATAAGTTATCTGACTTTATCAGGTCCGGTAAATTGATTTAAATAATAAATAATTGCAAATGTTTTTAAAGATTTGTTACTCCCAACTGAGCAGATCAACAAAGCATCCTGCAATAATATTTCGTTCTGTGCGTTAAAATGTGCAGTCAGGATTGTTTCGGCTAACTTTTGGAGCCTGTTTTATGTGCTCTTTTCAGGTCAAGAATTATCATTCTCTGAATAAACTAAAAACAATGCTATATGAGAATTTAAATAATTGTTATCACCGCCCGTGCAACCAATGTTCATTTTATAATATAAATGCACAATCCAATACCACTTCCCCAGGTAGCGTGATGTCTGTTCTATAATGACAGATTGGAGGTGGCTAGTTGGAACTTTAGGTCTAAAGAGGCGCCATATAGGTTCCACCCAAAGGACAGGTTAACCAAGAAACATCAGACGGTATATAATTCAAAGTTGTGCGGCAGGGTGGCTCAGAGGTTTGAACAACGGATTCAGAATTAGACGTGATCAAGGTCGAGCTCTGTCCGCGGCGAATTCTGTACAGTACGTTAAATGTTCCAAAGAAGGACGAAACCGATCTGCTATAGGAATTGCATTTTCTACATTATACAATACTTAGTTTATACTGACAACTGTATGTCTATAATGGGACTGGTTTTAACGACGAGATTGCAGCCTGGACTTAAACAGTTATATGAAAAATTATTTACCTCATTAAAAGTGATTAGCTCAACTTATAAATTTAATAGCATTAGTTAGTGTTTTGTTACGTGTATGTGTGTATGTGTTTCTAGTGTAAAATAAACATCGTATAATATAGCTAATGCAATTCAACAACAAAACTGATTTCTTCGTTATTGCTCACTTATCAAGTGTCTGCTAGAATCGCCGCGGTCAGGGCCTGAATCAAGGCGAATTTGCTTCGATCTTGCAACTCATCCACTATGCCATCCAAACTACGTACTTTATAACATTTTCAGTTATAGACCAGCTTATTTTTCTTAGTTAGTTCTTCCTTCAGGTGGATACTATACTGCATCGCTCTCAATCTAATATTTCAACTACCTTTGTCCGATCTTTATTTAAAGATCGGACATTGTTCCACCTCAGGAATGATATTGAGCCATAGTATAATGGCAGAGTTTTATCATATACATTGTTTATATGATTTAAACCTTGCTAGCAGTAACAAATTAAATTCATCAAGTAGACCGGTTTTTTGCTTTATTTCCAGAATTATCGTGGCCGGGGTTGGAATCGGAGCGCATGCTGTTTCAGTCTTGCAACCCATATACGCCACCCAAGCTGCGCACTACATGCAATTTTCTGGTGGTATGGGGTCTGTTCTATAATGGCTGTATAGGAAAGGTTAGTTGGAATTGTAGATTAAGAACAATGCCGTATTGGGCCAATCTGGGGGAAAAAAACTGAACAAATGTTGGTATATCGCTGAAAAGTACGTGATGTTGGCGTCTTTGGTGGTGTGGATGTGTTGCAAAACTAAATAAAATCAGAACTGGATCTAGCCCCGACTGTGCAATTATGAAAAGTACATGCTATCGTATGCAATGGCTAGTTTAAAGTGAGATTATATATGCAATACAATTATACAGCATCGTATCTTAACCTGTATTATTTGCAATAAAATTGCCACCACTCTTGTTGCGAATGAGGATTAGCACTAATTTAGTGTTAGCCATAGAAATTCCGGCCTGATGACCGGCGAGCACAAGCTAGTCAGCCCGGGAATGGTAGCATGAACATTGCCGGGTCTAATGGGACACAGCCATCATCCCGTTTCATGTGAAGCCTCGAGTTTGGCCTAACTACGCAGTAACACTTAGTGTTAAATGTGTAGCGATGGAATGAGAGCAAGTGTGTCAAACGCGAAAGGCAGGTTTCGGCTGCTAAGGGAAATTTGGCCACTGGCATCTGAGCAGATAGTGCTCATCAGTCTTGGTTGGCAGACAGTATAAGAGAAGGAAAACTCCGAATACAAACCAACGTCATTAGGAATGGACGACCTAGTGTTCTTTTACAGTCCACATATAAATTCATGAACTATACTAATTATAATGATTACATACTGCATCGGCCGTCACGCAGTATAAAAACGACGGTGGATAAGCGAAGTTAGGATACTGCAGACATCTTCATCTCCGATTGTGCTTCATTTACTTCTCTTTCCTCTTATCAATCAAACAATAACGTTCTTTTAGATACTATGGATATGGTTGGCGTTGGTCATATCACACAGCCTCATATAGGACTGCCAAATATCTAAAATTGTTTAAGTAGATTACCTTTCATTAAACCTAGGTTATGTTTTAACATCGGCGCATTTAATGTGCGAACACTAGAACATCTCTGACAATAAGAAGCTCTTGCATGTACATTGGATAAATTAGCAATCGCTGTATGTTGCGTATCTGAAACCAGAATACGAGATCTTACTTGCATTACAGGACTGGGTGTACCATCCATATTTACGCGCCATTGGCTTCGAAAATCTGGTTCCACGGAATTTTCTCAAGTGAGAAAATAGGTGTCGGTATTGTGCTTAGCACACGAGCTAAAGCTTGCTCAACTGAATGGATCCCTATAAATATCAGAATTTGTGCGGCTTCTTTAAATACATCTTATAAAATCAATGCAAAAACCGTAATCAACGTTGCCTTTTCGTTGTATCTGCATTTGCTCCCACCGATTGCAACACGGACGAAAGTAAGGACGCTTTTTTACTCTGAACTAAGTACCTTACTAAGTAGATCAAGAAATTCAGATATAGTCCTGGCTATGGATAGCAAGAATGCTCAAGCTGGGCGCTTAATTAACACAGAATTTCATTTAGGAGGAAGATATACTTTCAGTTCGACAGGCATCGATGATGGTGAAAGGCTGTTGGATAGCTGCGTTGAACAGATAATATTTAATTAGCACAAACTTCAGACGTAATGTAAGACATTGCGCCACGTGGCGTCCTCCAGCCCTTAGACTACGTTCGACTCTCAAATAGATCATGTAACAATTAATTATTGATGGCGTAATCTCGTTCAGTATTATCGTTCTTTTTGGAACACTTACGTAGATTTTCAATAAAATTTGCTGGGAAAATAGATAAGAATAAGAATAATAATAAACCTAGATATGAGCAAACTCGAACAGTCATTCTTCCGACAAAAATATGAAGATATTCTAAAGTCACTGATAACCGGTCTTGGTTGCAAAATTTCGAAGATAAGCTCCACTATGTATAATGCAGGTTACAATGTATGTAGCATCGTAGGCCCACATAGAAATAATTATTTGTTCTCTGTAAAATCTATGTAGATATTCAAAAGAAGACAAATACTACCTAGCTCGGCTAATAAGAATATTCGTAGAAATGTAAGACGCCAACTTAAGTGCAATATAAGGTCGATCTCGACTCCTTTTGTTCAAGAAAGCCTGTACAAATGGAAGAAGCGTTCGCAGCAGGTAATAGCCGCTGTTTGTTCCAAATAATCTGTGCAACAGACCAGTGAAAATTAAAATTAAGCGAAACTATAAATAATACTTACAACCTTCTAATAAAGGATAAAATAAGTCGTCTTGATGGGTGTGCTGAAAACTTAAAAAATTAAATTTTCTAGGACCTTCGTCAGTTCCGATTCCCAAAAGCATGGCTGTATAAACAGTGGTTCTCGAAGAACCATCAGAGTTAGAAATACGAGATGCAATTCTATCTCTTAAACGTCGCAAAGCCGCAGGCTCTGATGATTTTCTTCCAGGATTATTTAAGAATGGTAGTGATATTATTTCGGCAGCATTGACTAAACCTTTTCGTGCTATATGGAATGAGGAGACCGTACCACTTTATTGAAATGAGTTGACTATCATTCCTATCTTCACAAAAGGTAAATTAATTTGTGCGATAACCATCGTGGTATAAGCTTGACTCCAGTCGTGTCTAGGTTATTTGCTTCGATTATCCTACGTCATGTTAGCGCTTGACATGAATAACACACTAGAGATGAACTGACCGTATTCCGCTCAAGACGAGGTTGTATAAATAGTATTTTTACGTCAAGGAAAGTTCTTGAACAGAAACATTTATATTATCTTCCCACAATAGCCGTAGTTCTAGACTTCAAGGGTGCATTTGACTCGCAATGTATTATTCCATATTTTGTCGAAAATTTGTTGATATTATACGTGCTCTCTACACAAATACTTCTGGTCGCGTTAAGGTCTACAACGAATTAACGCACAACCTTAAAACCAGTTGTGGTGTTCGTCAAGGCTATCCACAGTCCTCGTTTTTGTTTAATTTTTTTAGATGCTATTATGAACAACACTTCCGCACATGCAGCATTTAGGTGTTGAAGTTCTCGAAGGCGATAGATAATTCGATCTTGACTATGCGAACGATATCGTACTATTATTTGAAAATCGGGATGCTGCGCAGGCCACCTTAAATAGATTAACAGACGTCTCGTCTTTCCTTATGAAATTCGCACCCTCTAAATGTAAGGTACTGTTACAGGATCACCCACGACTCACTCCAACTCCGCGACTGTAGAGTGAAGATCTGAACATTCTTGACAGGTTTACATATTTTGGCAGATCTATCAATAATTCAGGCAATATGTCTGACGAGGTGAGTATGAGAAACGCGAGTATTTGATTCTGCCTTAAAGGTCGTGTTTACAATGCATCTGTACGCAAGGATTTATCATACGCTAGTGAGACTTGGCCCCTTAGAGTTGAAGATTTTAGACGCTTACAGGCATTTCGACCATTGTTGTTTGAGAAGCATAACACATGTAAGTTACCGAAAACGAATAGCCAACGTTGACATCTGTAGACGTATTTTTGGATCAGCCAACAGCTGCTCCTCGTTAAATAAACTAATTAGGCTCCATCACCTACGTTTGCTCGGTCATGTTTTGCTTACGCACTCAGTTTTATTACCAAGTAGAGCATTGTACTCTCATCCAGTGCCAGATCGGCGTAAAGAAGAAATTGGGAAATTTTTGCCATGACAGAAATAGCCAATGTCAACTACATCCAATTTTGGTAGTATAGGACCCATTCATCTTCCAGGATGGTGTGTGGGTGTGCATCATAGTTCTTCGTTGGAACCCCTGTGTGATATGGCAGTATGCGTCATAAGGCGTGAGTTAGCAAAAGCTTCGAACTGACTCGTTTTATCCGATCGATTTCTTGCGTAATTACTATCATGTCATCTAAGCAAATGATATTCTATTGAAGATTTATGACAGAAATTATTATTATGCATATATTTTTTAATATAAACCACGCATTGCCTCAGGTATCGAAGGCAATTCATCCAGGAGGCTGGTTTCTTCCTTATTGGGAAATCTTCAACTATTAGCGCGGCTCGAACCGGAGCACATTTCCTTTAGAATCTTGGAATCTATCCACTACGACAACCCTAACGTATACTACAAAAGAATTTTAGTTATATTCCAAATTATGCTTTTGTTCACGCTTGCTTTCGAAGTAGATGTGTCTGGTTCATGCTAAATTCTGGGCAGCTCCAAATAAGATCAGACCCGGTCTACTGGATTAATTTTCCTTACTTCTTTAGATAGGGCCTGGTTTATACTGAAAATTATATAATCAATCTCCTACAATAAATCTTAAATTAAATATCTGTTCCTCGGTTTGCATAGTGCCTGTTCTATAACGACAGTTTGAAGATGGTTAGTTGGAACTTAAGGTCCAAAGGGATTCCACGTAGGCTTCACCTGAAGGAAACGCTAACCAAAGAAAGTTTTTATGTAAATAAAAATTGCGCGTGGTATGCAGCAGGGTTGGCGCAGTAGAGTCCATGTCTCGGCTTGAGTTCTAACGCCAGATATTTCATTTTATGTATTTTATCAACATATACTAAATTTCGCATCAGGTAGCAAAGATAATTCATCCAGTAGACGGGTTTTATCTGTATTGGGAACTCTTCATGCTTTGTTTAGAATGTGCTACAGACAGGACTCCTACCTGGTTCCATACTTAGGAGTCTGAGACTATCCATTGTGCCACTGAAGCCGCATATTTCATGCATTTTGAGGTCACATTCCATATTGTGTTTTATGGTTAGCAGAGGCCATTTATCAAGTAAACGGTCCGAGTCCTGTCCGCGGAAAATTCTGGACAGTACCTGATGAGTTTCCAGTAAGGACGAAACTTGTATACTAGATAAACTGACTTTGACACGCGATGCAATGTTTAGTTTATTCTGCCTATTTATATTTTTATTGGTAGCATTTCCATTATTTACGTGCTGCTAGTATAAACTAAACATTGTGCTAGGTTGCAAAGGCCATTTATTACGTAGATTGATTTCTTCCTTGTTGGGAACTCGTCAATTAATTTCCAGAATTTTCCGCCACCGAAGCTCGAATCAGAATACAGTTGTTTCTCTATTTTTCACTCGTAAATCTGCGCCAGCCCTGGCGCATTGTGCACCCAATTTTCATTTATATAATAACCTGTTTTGGTATGCTTTTACTTAAAATGGGACATATTTGGCATCTTTATAGAATAGGCACTATGCTACCTGAGGAGGTTTTAATTGTAGCATTTTGAATATATATATATATATATATATATATATATTGTCAGTATCAACTAAATATTGCACAACGGCAATTCATTCAGTGGACCGCTTTCGTCCTCATTGGGAACTCTTCAAATACTGTCCAGAATTTTCCGCCAATACAGACACGCATATGCACTGACAAAGGCAAATCAGGTTAGATGTCATCCACAATCACATTAAAACCCAGGGTATATATATATATATATATATATATATATATATATATATATATATCCATTGCCTTTGAATATTGAACAGTATAATTTTAGAAAACATTTAATAAGTGTTTTGTGGCTAATAGGAAACTAAATAATTTCAAACGCTAATGGCCACTTGGATTATCTAAATCAATAAAATAAATATATTTATTATAATCAAATATTCAAGATGAAGAACATCTCACACATAAACTTAATGATGATTAACCGTTCACTCAGTCCGCTTTGTCTAGCTGCATTATTGAAGGAAACATGACGTTGTAGTGTCCATCCACATAAAAGCCTGCTCTAGCATTCCTGACAATTACTGTTTTATCAGTAGTCTCTGTGTTGCATCGAAGGGGGTTCTACTATTATCCTAAGGAGGTTTTGCAAGGAGCGAGATAAGCGAAATTGGTCAGCTCAGACGGATTTGACCAGGGAATGGGATGCTTGGACCAAATTTATGCACTACTGCATTCTCGAGTTGCATAACCGGTATATGCGGCAAGTTGTTTTTGCTTTCCTAGACTTCTCAGCTGCTTTCGTTTCTCTCTTTTTTGTTAGTTTATAGCGAACTATGCTAAATTATGGCGTTTGAGCCAAACATTTTTGATTGAACCAGGCCTATTCTAATACAGTATCGACATTTATTCGCACTATTAAGAGTCTGTCTGAACCTTCTGTGATTCACTAGCATTCGACAAGTATGTGTCATTGAGCCCACACTCTTATACTATGTTGTGTCTTTTAATATAATATTGCTGAAATCTAGACGTCTCTTTATGAATTAGTAAGACATTATTGTTAGTATGTAACAATACATTTAATGACATAACGTTTTTCACTGTCATATATATTTTTTTAATTTATTTATTCTTTATAATGTATATTGCCTTCTGGGCTTAAAGTTGATTAAGAGGATGAGGACTAGTCTGATTTTCAGTTTTATTTCTATTTCTTGTTGGTGGTTTATTGCTGATTGATTTGTGAGTTTATATAGGCATATCTATGTGAGTGTATGTGTGCGTAAACGGGTCATTCTCATTCTACCACAGTAATGTTTGAGACCTGGTTATTCTTGCATTGATGGATTGAGTTTTGAACAACTTTTCTCATTGTTCGTCATTACGTGTACGAATGTTTTTTTTCTTATGTTGTCTTTCGTTGCGCTTTGTTCTTGAGTTTGTATATTACATGTTGCGTACTTAGTAACAAATTAGTTCAAATGTGACCAGAAGGATAAACCGAAGAAAGCATGAACGGAAGGTATAATCTCGTGCACATTATTTTTGTGCTTATTGACAACTCATTAGTAGGAACTGGTATTACGCCCTTTACCCACTATATATTTTGGTGAGGAATGTTTGAAAATAGGAAGGTATAATCTCCTATACGAATGTATAAACCTATATATAATACATACCAACCAATAAAGTATACCAACACTATAATTTTTGTGTCGGTACGTGGTATGCTATTTACGAACTTTCCTCTAGAATAACCTGGTTAAAAACTAGTTTCAATATTTTCATTTAGACACCAATGACCTAACAGAACTCATATTAGCATGTTCAGAAAACTTACGTTTTACATTTGAAAGTTCATATTTCCGATAGATTAATAAACTAGCCACTTTGACAAATTTCGCAGTTATACACAAAGTATAATCTGAAAAATTATTATACACGTACAAAACCTTTTATGTAAAACAACACGCACCCGACCTAAACATTCATAAGATTCACCAACATGATATTATAATCGACAAGCCACGAATCGCACAACTCCAACAACGATTTTACTGCATCAAGGTGAGCTAGAACACCTATTGGACAAACATCAACAATAATATGATTGGATTAACAACAAACTGAACCAAATCGGATGCATAAACGACATCATTGTCATCATTAACATTGATAGAAATTGTATAGGAATATGAGCGCAAACCCAGCATTGTTACCAAGGGAGCTGAATGAAATTGAAAAACAAGGCGATAAACAACGTACGGGAGAAAAAACGTACATAAACATAATAGCCAACGAAGCGAACACGATCAAAACTCAATCCATCAATACAAGAATGACCATATCTCAAACATTACTTTCTAATACAACAAGAGTGACTCCTAAAAACAGAAACGTATACAGGCACATACCCGCACGCGATCACAATTCAGCACAGTATCAACAACCAGAAAGAAACACAAAACCGAAAACCGGACTAGTTCTTGTCCACTTATTCAAATGGAAACGGACTGTATATAACGAATTATTCTAATGTGAAAATGAGTATTTTCGAAATAAACCGGTTATTATCCACACTAAGCATACGCTTTGTTACTACATGTTTACTTTGCTATTTTTAAAAATATATGTGGCAATGAGCAATTTTGAAAGATGGAATAATATTTAATTAATTAACGTCATGTTTATCAGTACTTACATCAAGATATTTTGTATTCTTTACATCAAGTTTGTGAGCGTGATATAAAGACCTATTCCATTGTATTTAACCAGTAGCACAATTAAGCACAACTACACTTAATCACACGTACTAACGCGTTTCGACATCCTAAGACTATCAGAGTATGGCAGCAAACTGACTAGCGAGGCTCAAACCGTAATTACAATATAAGGTGATCAAAATTAGATTTGTGGACCTCACTTCTTATAGTCTCACAAACATTGTACTTGACTGCAAATGTCGGCTGCACATTTTATATGCAGTTACGAACATTAACCTTTTGCAACTGTAGCTGACTTCATAGACGTTGTGCTGCCAACTTTTCAGTGAAGTACAATGTATGCGAGACTAATAGAGGTGAGAGCCGCATATCTAATTTTGCGTCCCTTATATGTGAAATGTGGTTTATTCCTCGCTTGTCGATTTGCCTTCGTGCTCAATCTATGATCATAGGATATCGAAAGGCATCAGTACGTGGGACTGACCGTAGAATTTCTTTGTTGTGCAACTACTTTAAAAAATGGGATTGGTGTTTGTATAAAGTTCGCAAACTTGATATAGATAACTGTTACTAGCATCTGTGCAAGCAATGATAGATTAATTTTATGACTTATATTTTGTATTTTTAGTGCTTTTTCCGTTTATCCGATCGTTATAGCAGTTATTTCTGGTTTGTTAGACTGGAATTTTCATAATTACCTGATCTTTGTTGTGACTAACTCAAATTTCTTTCTGGTCAACTCCATTTATGGAACTGTATTGGATAAAATTGTCTATATCATTCCTCGATCCATAATTCATCGCGGGTCTTAGAAACAAGCAAATAAAGCAAGTGCGATATTTCCTTTAGCCATTTAGTTTATATTTCTGACTGGTTAGTATCATGATTGCTAAATGACATTTAAATAAGTAGGTTAACATCAGGTATGTTTTTGTATATACATAACTGCTTTTAAAAACCTACTTAATGCAATTAGAATGACTATTTCATTTACAATCACCATGTGAAATAACTTACTTGCGGATGTCCTCACATTTTAGGATGGAGAGCCTAATAAATCCGCTAAACTCTTCATAATCTTATGCCAAGATAACTGATGAAAATTACAAAATATATTAGCTTTAAACGTGTGAAATTTCACTCAAATCACTTATGTTGTACTTAGGTTTGGCTTGTTAAATAACATTTGTTGTCATATCATTGGATAGGGGCACGTCACCTATGTGTATGTATGCGTGCACATATAATTAAAAATATTCGGGTAAATACAACTAATTTAACAGATAGAGTGGGGGCAAGACACAGAACATCTTATTCTGATAACTGACCAAATTTAGCAAAATAAGAAGCCTAATTAAGATGTGAAATAAAGTAAGTGATGGTTAGACAAGAAAATTGTGGAAATTAATTTATGAAATAATAAACAATATAAGGGCAAGATAAAAGTCCTTTCAACTCACTTAGAGTCTTTAATTAAAAGATACAATAAAAGAACGGTTAAAGGATGAAATTTAGAAGTATTATATTACCAGTAATTGATTAGCAAGTAATGCGATAATCCCATCTTAATCCAATTTTCTTAATCTTCTACTTCAGATTTAAATTTTTACCATTAGCTCATGCTGTTTTCCAAATCGAATCTAACGATTATTCGACCGCCATTTCATTCATTGCATTGTCTCCGATTTGATTTCAGTAGCTTCCCTAACCAATCTCGTCATCCTTTTATGATTACATATCTTCATGCGTCTGCAATCATCTCAGTTAATAGTGTTTCCAGTCTCCACGGCATGACGAGCGAGATAAGACCTAGTAATATTTTCATATTTGCATGCCGTTGTTCTCCTCATCTTACCTTGATTGGGAGCATGGTCTCACCAACATACATGAGACTACAATTATTGCATGAGATTTCATACACTCCTGATGTTTCTAAGAGTTCAATCTTTTCTTTTTGGTTTGGGAGTCTGGTGCCCAGAGTAAAGAACTGTCTTGAAGCTGTTCTTAGATTGTATTTTAAAGCTTTTGATTTTACTTTCTTTCTTAGTATAGCGTCCGGTATTACGATCTTTCTTTCCTTTATGGCTTTTATGCACCTCAAATAAGGATTTAATTTTCTTACGACCTCCATCATCGTTGCTTTTATTAAATGAAGAGGATAAAAATTAGCCCTTGACATATCACGCAGTCTACCCTATTCAAACTTTAAATGCTTTACGTCTGTAAATCTAACACTTCCTAACGTGAATGCCTTTAAAATACCGATTTTCATACTATACGATGAGTGGACTTGAAATTAAGAGAGATTCTCGAGTAATTATCCTTCCTAAAAATAACTCTGTAATTTCTGACTATTTACAATTAGCTTGACATCTGAAAATGGCAATTCACCTGATTATTCCCGTTCATGAGTAAATTGGAGTTCCCTCAATCGATTCCATAAATTTGATTAATTTACCATTTCATTATCACCACGGTTCAAAATCAATAATATGTCATCCAAGAAACGTAGGTAAAATTTTCACTTCAATGGTGCCTTATCCTAAAGATTGTTTTCCAAAAAATGTATTAAGATATTTTTTATTGGGACCGAAAAGGGTTGTCCCATTGGGACACCTCGAATTTCTTTAGAAAATTGCTTCCTAACTTTAAAATAATTATAGGATATACATATACACATCATCTACAAAAAGTGTCCAATAGTCATTTTAATTCCTTCTAATATTAACAGGTGATAAATTACGAAACATCGAAAAAAGGTCAGTGTTTCAGGTACCGGTATATTTGTATACATATATGCTACATATAAGCTTACTAATCTTTCACCTTCATCTAGTACACATTGATCAACAATTTCAACCAAATGATAGGAACTCATCGATGTATGGTCTAAGAAATAGGAAAATTTTCTTCTTTTATGGCGCAGAAGCTTAGACATTTTATATATTGGGAGTGCTGGATATTGATAATAATTCTTAATGAGTTTTCATGTATACGTACTTCCACCAAACCATAAATTTTGGATGCAATCGTATCTCTTTGTATGTGTATGTTACCATGTACTGAAATGAACTTCTTCCTAACAATAATATTATTGATTAATTTTGCTTCCACTTGTAACCGATCGGTTTGAATCTTTGTAATATTTTGTATACTTCATTATTATTTAACAGTTCTAGCATTGTATTAGTATAATCGGTTAGAAACATCAGAAACAGCTTCTCCTTTATCCGCTTTAAACATAACATTATTTTATATTAACTCATTTCTGAGATGTTGAATATCATAATTCTGCTTAAGTTTATCCTCTTGGTGTGCTAAAATCTTTGGTTCAAAGTCTAGTTCAAATTTAGCCTTATAGATATCTGAAAGCTGTTGCGCCGTTTTAATTATCTCATTTTTAATTATCTTGGAATTGCCATGTTCAAGCAACGATTAAGAAATTCATCGTGATTGACCTTAAACTGCAGTGTCGATAGATTGTATTTAAAATTAGCTACGATTTAACTAGTACTACCTTGAGAAGGTCTATAAATTCAAGTATTAGCTAAATTCATATCATTCAGCCACATTAATTTCACTTGATTTGTTGTATATTGCAGTCATGAATTTATACACATCTGATACACACCTATCTAGTGAAATATCAGTTAGCTATTATGAGACTAATCAGTCAGAGGCATAAATTAAATGGCTAAAGGAAATATCACGCTTGCCTTATTATTTTGTTTCTATGACTTGAGATGATTTGTGGATTGAGAATGGTTACCGATTGTTCCCCATTTCCAAATTCGCATCGAGTTTATTTTCTTTTTGGCTGGGTGCGTATTCGTCCCTTTATTACGAAGGTTTCAACATCGTTTATATTAACCACTGGAAATGAGGTACGATCTAATCTTCGTTGACTGGCAACGTTTCGATTCGTAATTTCCCGAATCATCATCAGGCCTCTAATCACACATACACAGTACAATGCTCACAATAGCAGATTTAAGGCGATGTTTCAAAAATTCCGCTCTTAAGCATTTCAATTAATAATTCGGCTTGCATCTCTCCTCTTCTTGCTCTAACACCACTTTGGACACAAACAATTCAAACCTAGTTTCATATTTATCTAGGAGGTACGGGGCAGTCTTTACTGGTTCTTTAATTATCTCTTTCTTAGGTACAAATTCGATAGGGATTGCAGTGTTAAGTCAAATATTAAGAATTTGTTTCTGGTTTTCCTTGATATCCATTGACGATAATTTAACCAAACCTTTAGACACGACAGAATCAATTTGCTTATTCCTCAAAAGGCAATAATTTTCCAGGTTAGCTAGTTTCTTCTCATGTCTCTGTCTAACCCCTTTAATTTCATTACCCCCCTTATTATTTGTAAACTCTTCAATGTATTTAAAGTCTAACATACATAACTTAGCGAGTAATATAGATCGTATTTTCGTCTTAGCTCTAATCAGTTCAAATTTACGTTTATTTAGTTTATTAATCGATATTTTTACTAATTGTAAACAAAGCTCATTTTTAAGAGTAATTCCTCATTTATCACACTGGAATGAAAGTATAAACCTAAAACATTTCGGTATAACGTTTAATTTTATACTTTTATTAAGGAATGAGGTATTTTCCACTTGCCTAATAAACTGCATCTTCTTCATTTTGTACTGATTCATAAGTTTGACGACTGTGACATCATATTTCTCTGACAGATATCTTTTGAATGTTTGCGCAGTGCGAGCTTCAAATGTTGAATCTCCGCGATTTGTGTTCGCGGGTTGTCGCTTTGCACTATCAGTTTCACAACCATCCGATAGATTCCCATTCCCAAGTACGCATAGAGTTTGTCTTCTTTTTGGCTGGGTGCAGATTCGTCCCTTTCTTCCGAAACCTTCGAAATCGTTCATGCTAACCACTGGAAACAAGGTACGATCTAATCTTTGTTGACTGACAATGTTTCGATTCGTAATCTCCCGAATCATCACCAGGCCTCTAATCACACATACACAGTACACTGCTCACAATAGCAGATTTATGCAAATGTGTGCTTAAAATCTGCTATTGTGAGCAGTGTACTGTATGATATTGTATGATACGAATTAATTATAATTGGTTTAATTAACATTCTGCAAACTAGATGAGTTAATGTGTATAACTGGAATTTGAGATAGCTGCAATTGTACTGCGGTAAGGGCTGGTCTACCGTCTGTAGTATATATGTATATATGGAGGTTGAGTGGGCGGTTGGCAGCCATTTCGGAACATAAAGAGGGCCAATGACGCTCCCAGTGACGCGGACCTCAGTCATGTGCTGTTTGGATGATTAGAGGCCTCAAGATGATTCGGGAAATTACGAATCGAAACTTTGCCAATAAACGAAGATTATATCGTGCCTCATTTACATTGGTTCGTTTGAACGATTTGGAAGCCTTCGGAAGAAAAGGACTTAACCGCACCCAGCCAAAAAAGGATTAACTCGATGCGTACATGGAAATGAGGATCAAAGGGCTACCGACAAATGTATTCGAAATATTTACATAAGAGGAGTTGACGAGGAAAAAACTCTGGTTTAATCACAATAAAAATCAGGTAATTATAGCAGTTTTTCGTTACCTTGTAAGTTGTGAGACGTAGACAATAGTTAAGGTGGCCATTTACATTTAAACCACATCCATTTTTGTAATGCGACAATACAGACTGTTCTTTATCCTAACACCAAATGATGTCCATCATTTTATATATATATATATATATATATATATATATATATATTGTGTGTGTGTGTGTGTGTGTGTTTATATAACCGAGGCGTAAACTGTATATAGCGGAAACTTACATGAATTGTGGCTTTAGTGGTGTAGTGGATGTTTTACAAGAATAAATCAAATGCCTCTTTTCTTTCTTTTCCGATCAAAAGAAATTTTGCAAACTACTTTATAAATGTTCAATAAGAGCAAAACCATTGCACCCGATAGTTTGCACTTGATTTCTTATTCAATGTTTAATTTATAACAGTAACCAAATCTTTCCACCTTACCTTAATTCAATTTCTCTTCCCAAAGTCACACTGTGTCTGTTCTACGATGACATATCTAGAATAGCTAGTTGTAACTTTAGGTCCAATGCGATACCGAATAGGCTCCAATTTATGGAATAATTGATTAGAAAATACATAAGTTGGCATATAAATGCAAATTCTATGAAATTTGTGACTTCAGTAGTGTATTTTAGGAGTTGCAAGACTGCAGAAAATACCTCTTTTTCGATTCCCGATCGCGGCAAATATTTCATATGTTTCAAATAGCAACAAAACCGGTCTACTTGATGTACTGCTTTTGCTGTCTTCTGTACTTTTAAGCCTTTACTCGCAATATATATATATTGAAATCCATTTAAATATGCTCATATATACACCATTGAATTGAGGTTTCGTAATTTTATAATAGCGCAAATATACATCCTAGTTATTATTTTGGAGGATTGTCTTCTCGAATTGATCATATCTTACAATATTAAAATATTTTTTAATCAACTATGACCATATGAATTATTTAAATAAAGATGATAAGCTTGATAAAAACACCAATCCCATTAAGTATGCATTTTTCAGTATAAAGTTTGCATAGCATAATTCATCTAGTAGACCTGTTTCTGACTTATTGGAAACTCTTCATGTAATTCAGGAATTTTTCGCGGACGGCTCGAAAACGGTCTTCTGGATGAATTTCTTTTCAAAATTTTATGATGCATAGTTTATAGTGAAAAAGTTCTACTTAATGGGATTGGTGCTTATATCACGTTCGCAACCTTAAATTGAGATAATTTTTTTCACCGCCTGAGCAATCAGTGCTCGTTTAATGACCATAGTAAATTGCTTTTTGCTATAGGTATTTTAGGCCAATTACAATTTATTATCTATAAAAGTCCATTTATTAATAAAAGCATAGTTTTCTGAAAATCATTTGCGTAATAAACAAAAACTTCTGCTCAAATTAGAAAATGAAAACTTATAAGGTTAGATCGATCTTGTTTTTTTTAATTTTATGTCTTAGCAGTAAAATTGATTTCTAATAGTATCGCCTGCTACTTTTGGAATTGAATTGGGAAATAATTTATCATACTTTTACAGACAATTTGGATTAAATCGGCAATTTTTCAATAACTGCGATTTCCTCTACATTATTCATATAAAAAATTCACACAGCAATACATAACATTCGTTATTCAATAAAACTAAGATTCATAGTTTTGTGCTGGTGTAAGAAAATAATAGGTTGCTCATACATTCTCGTTAATCGCTTATACAAATAATTGATCTTTTATTTAATTGGAATAACTTCAATAAGTGCTTTAAAACTACGGGAACATTTTCAATAAAATTAAAACTTATTCAAGAACTCATTGAGTATTGTCTTATATTTAAAGTGCTGGTTTTACGGGTTTTGTCTGATTTTATTGCTGTCCTAATAAAGTGTAGCTGTGGAAACCTAACTATGCTAATCTCCCATTGGTGCACGTTTTTTAATTAGCCATCTTATGCTATTATTTAGGTTATAAGTTTAGCACAGCCGTAAATTATGGTAATGATTTCTTTCCGGACACTGCCAATGCATTTACAGCAAGTGTTCTCATTAGTCTCTGATAGTCGAAGACCAGCTTTTGGTATGCACGTGGCGTGAGTGCTTTCAGTAGCAGAAGGGACACAAGCGATTTCGGTTATTGTGGGCAGATGGTGCTTGTAATTCTTCAGTGGCATGCCATTTATGAGGCCGTGTTTCTGAATAAAAATCATCCATCTTCTGGTTCACATATATCCGTCCGGGGGAACTTTTACACCTGCATCCTGAACATATGGAAGGGTGTTGTTCATAATAGCATGTATTACAAAAGTAACAAAATGGGGAAAGTGGACAGTTATGACGAACACCACTGCCAGTAGTTATTTTGTGTTCTGGTATTGTTGACCCTAATGTGACCAAAGGTGTTTGTGTAGAGATGGCGTATAATATTTACAAAAATGTTTGGCACACCACTTTTCGATAGAGTATCGAATAGAACACTGAGTCAAATGCACCATTGAATTCTAGAGAGACGGTTATTGTGGGACGGTGATATACAGGTAGCTGTTGGAGAACTTGCCTTAAGATTAAAATATTATCTATACAACCTGGTCCTGATCGGAATCCGGTTTGTCCATTACTATTATTTCATTCGCGCGAAACGCTAAGATGGCGTAAGATAATCGAAGGAAATAACAGAGACACAACTGGAGTCAAGCTTATACCATGATGGTTATCACACAAATTACGATTGAATTTTTTATGATTTGGATGATGGTCGGCTCATTCCAAGCAATTGACACAGTCTACTCTTTCCATATAGTACGAAAAAAATGTTAGTCGACACTCCAGAAATTATGTCGCCACCATCCTTAAATAAGCTCGCAGATTTTCATCGTTTAAGAGATGAGATCAGGTTTTGTAGCGCTAACTCTGAATTATATTCGCGATTTTAAGTTCTACACTTTTGACACAGGCATAAGTTCGGGGATCGGGTCTAACGCAAGCTCCGAAGAAAATTGATCTTTTGAGGTGTTCAGTCCACCTATCAAAACGAATTATTTTCTCGATTATCGGATGGTTGTACTATCATTTATAGTTTCGATAACTTTTTAATTTTCTCGGATTCCTTGGAACAAACGTCTGATATAACCTGATGCGAACGCTTCTTCCATCCAGCTTTTCTGGTTTTAAAGGATTCAAGATCGATTTTTAGGCTGCGCTTAAGTTGGCATCTTACAAGGCTCCGAATATTATTATAGGCCGAGTCTGCTGGAACTCGACGCCTAGATTTAAGAATCTACATAGATTTTATAGAAACCGAATGATTATTTCTTTTACTTTTACTTTACTGCGGCTGACTCCTTTTGGAGGATAAGCCGGCTCCATTGATATTCATGGAGTTTCTTGGGAATTTGGTACAAGTGGTGTCCCCTCACCACTCGGCTTTTTGATCGAGGACGCACCTCTAGCCTTTGCACATCCAAGCGCAGTCTGCAAGGCAGCAGTAAGTTGCATGGTTGCCGGTGGCTGTTGAGAGCTCATTCGCCATTCGGAAACCTATAATGCCGCATACAGTGGTACATGGATTGTGCATGGTGGCACTTATCTTCGTCTAAATTAAATTAGAATTTTCACCATCAAGACCAATTTACTTTGATATTAATATATATTCATACCTTTGTTGTAAATGAGGTTGTTAGAGCTTTTTCGATATTTATTACTATTTATTTTTTCAGGAAAACTTGATCGCAAATCTTCAACAGTTAAGTGCAAAGTTTGAGACCACATAAGTATTTAAAAATGAACAGCAATCCTGGATGCGACCGCACTGTCAATAACTTATTGTACTTTACTTGAGTCCACCGTTGTCCGGGGGCTGGAGGAAGCCATTTGGCGCAGCACCTTACACTATTTCTGAAGTTTGTACTAGTTAAGTATAATCTATGTTCCGCGCAACTATTCATCAGTTAATCACCATTCGTGTTGAGCATTTAGCTAGAAGTTTATGTATTTAAGTGTGCTGTATAAAGTCTGTCGTTAATTGAGATCCATTCAGTTAAACAAACTTCATTTAGTTAGCTAAGGACAATACCGACGCCCCATTTGTCGGCTTGATATAACGCCGTGGAACCAGAGGTTCGAAGCCAATAACGCGTAGGTAAGGATCGTGAACCCATTTTTGTAATGCTCGTAGGATCCTCTCTTCTGCTTTTAGATATGCAATATATATTGATTTATAATTTATTTAACGTTCGTGCAAGCGCTTCTTGTTGTCCAGTTTGTTTCACTGTTCGTATATTGAATGCGCTGGCTATCCGATAGTTGGTTCAGTGTTACGATTAACATCCATCATATTCATACCATCTAGAAGAACGTTATTATTAGACTGAAAAGCGAAAAGAAAATAAAAAGAGACAGGATGAGAGATGGAGGTATCATCAGTGGCCTGGTTCACTTATCCACCCAGCACGACTCAACAGATAAGGCCACCCTTTTGGCCCATAGCCATAGAAATTTCAGGCCTGACGAAAGACGGGCACTGTCTAGTCAGCCCGTAAATGGTAGCATGGACCTTGCCGGGTCTAACGAGGCACAGCCATTATACCGTTTCTTGTGAAGCCTCGATTTTGGTTTAATTATGCACTAACAGTTGGTGATAATTGGGTAGTGACGGAATGAGATCAATCGCGCTAGATGTGAAGGGATGGTTTCGGCTGCAGTAGGAAACTTTGGCCACTGACAACTAGGTAGATAGTACTCATAAGCCTTGGTTGACAGACTATCTGAGTGAAGGAAAACTTTGAATATAAACAATCCCCACTAGGAATTGGAAACCAAGCGTTCTTTTACAGCCCATATATAATCATGAACAATACGAACCATAGTGATGTATTGTGAGTTGGCATTGAATTCGCATTGCCGAAAACTACATTATGTTAACTCAATTACTGATTGAATATACATTCTATAGGAGATTTTACCAACATTTTTTGACCAATTTTATAGTGAATATAGGGCGTCATACTGGTTGCTACTGATAAATCGCTAGTAAGCACGAAATGTATTTGTAAATCAGATTATGCTTTTTTAAATATTGAATTTGGTGTACCCTTCTGGTCCTATTTGAACTTGGGTACGCATTACCTAATACAGAATTTATTTAATTAAACGAACATTGGTTGCGCGGGCGGTGATAACAATTATTATAATCAAAGTTGCGATCTTGATATAAGCACCTGACCCATTAATTACTTACATATGTCAGTATAAACTAAGAATTGTATAGTGTAGAAAAGGCAATTCATCCAATAGACCGTGGCAAATTCTGGCCAGTACATGATGAGTTCCCAATAAGGACGAAACTGGTCTACTGGATCAATTGCCTTTTCTACACTATACAATTCTTAGTTTATACTGACATATGTAAGTAATTAATGGGTCAGGTGCTTGTATCAAGATCGCAACCTTGATTATAATAATACAGAATGTTTTATTTATTTGTTAGTGACCGTACAGTTGATCCGCCTTCATAATTCGATGGACAACATAAGCATGTATGTTGCTAAATAACATTTTAGATCGATATAAAGTGAGACTTTCTCTATCTTGTAGTATAGACAAATGCATCATTGTATTTAGCAGGCACTGATTTTCTATATTAACTATTCCACTAAAATCCACTTTCACTTTCTTGCGTGTTACTCGTAAAAACTGGCTCTTTGATGAATTAGAGAAATAGATATTTTCTACTTATTTGGATCTGCATCCCATTGTTTTAGTCGGTATCACGGTTTTAGTGGACGCAAGCAGTTTGGATGGCCAATAGTCATTACATCATTTCTAGATTTATTATATTCGTCTTGGTAAAATAGTTTATTAAATGTATAATATGAGCCATGAAACCTATAATTTCTGTTGAAATGACTTGAAGCTACTAAAATGTGTGCAATATATCTGGAACAAGGTCAGAGTGAATGGATTTACTGGAGTAACAGGTGTATAGAAATTGTTGTAATTATCAATTTCGGTGAACTTTAGCATAAATTGATATCCATCAGGTTGGTATCATATACCGACTCGGTAACCATAGTGTTAGTACCATGTACCTTTTCGGTACAATAATGTTGGTATCGGTTACTAACACAATAGCCATAGTGTTAGTATCCTTTACAGACTCGGTATATATATTATATAGTGTGAGTTAACGTTGAAGTCGCATTGTCGTAGACTTTATATGATGCTAGCTTCACTATTGCAGGTTTACACATTCGTCTAGGAGATTGTACCGTCCTATTATTCCACATTCTTCGACCAAATATATAGTGGTTAAAGGGCGTAATACCGGCTCCTACTGATGAGTCGCCAGTAAGCACGAAAGGAATGTGCATGAGATTATACTTTCCGTTCATGCTGCCTTTGGTTTATCCTTCTGGTCACAACTGAACTAATTTGTTACAAGGTTCGCAACACCTAATACATACTTGCATATCTGGAACTGTTTGGAGGTGATAAACTGTTGTTTTTTTAACTAAATTATGCGTATCTCATGAACAACGCGGTGTAAGAAGGCATGACGCTCTCCTTTTCATACTTTAATTTTTAAGATTTTTATAGCTGGCAAAAACAATTAATAGTCCATTAATTTGGCGTATATACTGATACTTGAAAATAAAAATCCGAAAATTATGTCTTTTATATTTTGCAATAATTCTTTTTCTCCTTGAACATCTAAAATGTATTTGCAAGTATATTGAAGTCTGCATTTTGAAATAAGAATTTTGTTAGAATTAGTTGTTTGAAAAAACAATAATAGTTGCTTCCAGTCTTATGTATATATATATATATATATATATATATATATATATATATATATATATATATACTATATATATATATATATGACAGCGTGTGTTCCCCGCCATAAAAGGGTTCAACAGCCACAGGATTACATGGACTCCTGGACAATACCCCGTACTTCCGAATGGCGAATGAGCTCTCAACAGCCACCGGCAACCATGCAACTTACTGCTGCCTTGCAGACTGCGCTTGGATGTGCAAAGGCTAGAGGTGCGTCCTCGATCAAAAAGCCGAGTGGTGAGGGGACACCACTTGTACCAAATTCCCAAGAAACTCCATGAAATGTCACAATTCAATGGAGCCGGCTTATCCTCCAAAAGGAGTCAGTCGCAGTAAAGTAAAGTATATATATATATATATATATATATATATATATATATATCACAGTTGATCCCATTAAAACATCGTTGTTTTCGTTTTATATCATATAAAACGGAAGTAAATTTCCAATATTGCAGATATTCTTGCTTAGAAAAGACTAAAAGAAAAGATAACATGCCAAAGGAGCTTTGGTAAAACATGTGGGTCAGTTATTTAAGTGAAAGTCTAACTGGACACTAAGCATAGCCTAATAGCCGTCCGTTATATTTTGTGACGTGTGTTAAGCTTCGATAGTCATTATCTTTGGACGTCGATAAAGTGTCCAACTTGGATCAAACCACAATGAATATATTGTATTGAAATTTATAAATGCCGCTCTCACCTCTAGTTCTCGCTTATCCATTGTACTTAACTTGAATGTCTGTTGCAAATACGCCGTACGATTGCAATCATATAGTTTTGCAGCTTTGGCTAAGTGAATGTGAAATTTAATTAAGCATTTGTTCATTGCGTGGGTGGTGCTGCCAATTATTTATATAAATAATTTCTTATTTGACTAATTTGGCGAAAATTGCAACAGAAATACGATTTCTACTGGACAGATTTGTTGCGAATGACTTTCCAGTCAAACATAAGGTATGTGAGAGTACTGGCACTGAGTACCACCTGTCTAATGGTATATTTCTGATTTATATTTTTTTTGAAATGCACATAATGGGTCAGGTGTCTATGTCAAGATCGCTACATTGATTATGGTAGTTCTTATCACCGCTCGCGCAGCCAATGTTCATTTAATTATATAAATGTTCAATTCAATACCACTTCCCCATGTTGTGAGGTGTCTGTTCTATAATAACAGATTGAGGATGATTAGTTGGGACTTTGGGTCTAAAAGGATGTCATATGAACTCCACTTATAGGAAAGACTAACCGAGGAAACATTAGGTAGTATATAACTGAAAATTTTGTGTAGTATGGAGTTAGAGCACCAGATTCCGAAGCAGACTTGCTCAGGTTCGAGCCCTGTCCGCGGCAAATTCTGGCCAGTACGTGATGAGTTCCAAATAAGGACGAAACCGGTCTACTGGATGAATTGTCTTTTCTACACTGCAATACTTATTTTATAATGACAAATTTATGCGCATAATGTGTCAGGTTTTTATATCAAGATTGGAACTAGTCCGTTCGTGCGAATGATGGTTGTTTTGTTATGATGTGCGAATGATTTGGATAATTTTCATTACCGTGCACGCAGTTGATAATTTATTAACTAAACAGAACTGTTTTTTCTAAAAGCAATTTATAATTAGCGCAAAGCCAATTTTTCCTGTAATGCGGACTTGGACTTCATAATTGTCCTGGTAAAATAAGTTAAGCGAAATATGGCGATAAGCTCTTCTACGCACAATTTTACTACCAATATTTCGTTGTCTTTCACAGTCATTTTACTGCTATTTGAACATCACAAGAAATAATTTTTTTAATAAAAATTCGTCTAATAATCTATTTGTGCTAAAATTATTTGTATCAATGCACTCTACTTCCAGTCTGTCCGTATGTATTTTCTCACTCTAAATAAATCGTTATATATATATATATATATATATATATATATCCACGTGTATGTGTGTAGGCGTGTGCTGCTAAACAGACAGTAAATTACTACCATGCCTATAAAAATATGCATGATTTTTGCACGTGTCATCAATCAAACATTCGTTGTTACATTACTTTTGCCATTTTACTGAATAGCACTTAATGTTAAACAGATGATGTAAATAAGAGATTATCGATTGCGTGGGAGGTGGAAAAATTATTTCCGTGCAATTTTCTGACTTTAAATAAACAATAATCCCATTTTAACCAGTTTTCAAAACGTTATAGCTACTCTGATGTAGGCATACTGACGCATTTTTGCTTTTCTTTGACATATTCGGAGCTTGACGGATAACTAATTGACGGAGGTCAAATTGAAAATTATGTATAATCTATTGCATGTTATAAATTGTCATATACAAGGTACTTGACTGTAATAACCTATTTAAACGTTGAGAAATCAACAACAGGTCTATGAAGGTACTGCATGTCGATTTTGCAGGCAACATTCCATTCAAGTAAAATTTTTGTCAGAATCTATTACTAGAGACTAAATTTACTTTTAGTGGGATAGTGTGTGCCGTCACGACCTGTTTGGATTTACTGGTGCCTCTCAAGCGCTGCTAGTGCTTCGCCTTCTGGGAAAGCCAATGACAGGTCTGAGTGATGCAGTCTCGTTTTCAAACCAGAAATGGACGATCTTTTGTTGATTTACAGCCCACAAGAACTAGAAATGTTATAGTTTTGCGGCTGTGAAGCATCAATATATTATGCTGATCTGATTCCATTTAGTAGTAGCAGTAGTAGTAGTAGCAGTAGTAGCAGTAGCAGTAGCAGCAGTAGTAGTAGTAGTAGTAGTAGTAGTAGTAGTAGTAGTACAATTTGTAGTGGTATTAGTAGTTGTTTGTAAGACTAGAATGATTGACTACAGATTAGAAACTCTTTATAAATGTCCCTGTTCATTTGGTTATTATGGTTTTCAGCTGAATTTACGGGTTCCTTAGACGTATATTATTAAAGCCATGCATATTTGTCATGTTGTTCCTGGCTCACTTTTGTAGCTTTTTGTAAGTCGGAGGCTTATGGGCGCATCTATGAATCGATGTATTGTTTTAACTTGTCTTAAAAAATTAAAATATCTTGTTTGTTTATAGAATTCGATTTATTTTTACTAATCGTACTTATATTTTTTCCATTTTCATTAGATTTCGCTGCTACTTTGCTGCTTGGTCTAGGATGACTTGAATTCCTTGCTTTCTGAATATTTTCGGTCTCATTTCACCGCTTTCTAGAATCTTCATTAGTCTTTATTTCTGCTGCGGACACCATTATTATTTCGCCGAAGCAGACGGAATCGCTCGATAGGTAATACCACAGACAAACTGCAAATGTAATAAGGAATTCTGACAACGTTGAAATTGAGAGTGTAGTCTATGTAAAGTTATGCGGGACTCGTGACATGAGGCGGAAACCGGATTTTAGTCATTGAATTACACTACAGTAACAAATAAATAGATTTAAATTTTTTCTCTGCAAGCAAATGGAAAAACAACCCCGCTCAAGTTGACGCCTTCAACATTTGCAAAAGTTTCCGTAGATGTCTGATTTTTATAGTCGTTCCGGCGTATGAAGCAGTCATTAACATTGTGTATATCCTCGTTCACAAGAAGGAAAGTAAAAATAATCAACAATGAATTTCCTATGTTGCATCATATTTCCTTTTCGTTCATCCACTTTTTCTCATTGCGGTCAATCTCGTTGTCTTGGTCAGTTTACGTATTTTTCATGCTTTCTGAAGGCCAACATTGGCTTCCAGTGGAGTACCCTATCCAGGGGTCCACGGATGGCGTTACATCAATGTCATGCAAGTCCTACTTGAACAATGCCATCATTAGTAACTCGGATACTGTTTCGGTCTGGCCGTGCTTGTTCTGCATGTTGTCTTCCAATAATAAACAGTCAGTTTTGCAGCTATCACCGACTTCTCGATGCGGTTTGGTCCTGATGGGTAATGGCATCATTGCGGTGGTCATCAGATTGAAAATGTGTTCAATTCAATCTTTTTGTGCCTATCTTATGATAAATCTGCAAGTGTTTTGCTATAAAAAAATATATTCCGCTGAGGCCTCTTTCCACGAAATTGATGCAGTGCTTTTGCCTATTAGTTATTATGCTTATTTATTGCATAATTTTTCAGATTCTCACTCTCTAGCTTTTTATTTTCATCATAAAACTGATCTTGTTAATGCGATCAAGGTTACATTTGTTGCGGTTAATATCACCACCACCTACAATGATATGACTATAAGGGAAACGCACATAGTGAACTTTAAGTCAAATCAAATAAACGATAAGTATTGCTACCTTAGTCATCATTTACAATTAAGCAAGCATCATGGTTACTTCAGACGAACTATTCTAATTTCTATTTGGAAAGCTAACATCACTATCACGGCTATATTTGAACCTATTAGTAGTTTAATAATTAATATGAACCACTTGACTCCATGTTCTGTCTTTAGTTTTCCTTCTTGTTCTTCTTTTTCTTTGTCTTCTTCCTCCTGTTCTTCTCTTGCCATTTGGCTATCTATTGCTGACGTTTTTTCTGCTTTATTTCGATTATTGGCACCACTGGATGCTCGAACTATAAACTATTCTGTGTTCTGTTTTGCTGGAAACTGGCGCTCGCGTTTCGATTCTAATACGGAGGTGAATCAGATTGTTTTTAAGAAAGATACAGCAAAATTATATTTGCTTACAGGTTGCTCTGATCGAAGAGGATTACAACTCAATTCAATCGCAGTGAATTCTATTGAAATTTCAATTAATGATCAATTATTTGGTGCATCTCTAGCTCATTTTGGTGCGTTTTTACGTAAATTTAGATCTGTATACCATTTTGCTAACATTTGTTCTCGTATGGTTGTTTATTGGTACAGATATCTAATCATGTATGTTATAAACATACGAAGAACGTTTAAATTCCACTCATACTCGATGGCTTCAGTGATAACTGTAAATTTAACTGTTTATCCTGTAAAGTGCTCGCATCTGCTGAACTCTATTTGCTGCCTTCTTGAGGATGTATGGAATTGGATAAGATGGTGGTTTCAAGACATTTTACTGTTGCTACTGAACCTCAAGCATGGTCTACGTGCCCGCTTTTTAATGAAGTGTAACTACTGCTTTATTCGTTTAAGGATAACATCCGTTATCACATTAGGAAATAATGTTGTTTCTTTGATAAGGATTAACGATTCGTCCAGTATTGTAAACAAGGAACTTCTATGGATCTTATCTCTTTTAATGCGTTTGGCTAAATCCATGCCACACGGTGCAACATTCGCCATAGGTTATGGTTCACACGTTCCTAATTTTCCTACGGCGAGTCTTTCCGCGGCAATAAATTGCCGGATAGCATTTATACGTTCTAAATCATGCGCGTCAAAATTTTGCTATCGGTGTATGCTCATACTCTGTGTCGGCCTGCTTTTCGTTTTGTGGAATTCCGACCCAACTTTTGCTGCACCTATTCCAAGTTTGTTGTTATCAGGGCGCTCAGTTGAACAGAATTTTACAATCTCTTTTCTTCGTCAAAACGCTTTATCTAGCACTGATGTGGAAAGCAGCAATTATTTAAATCTTGCTGTCGGTACAGCGGATGACACGAGGCCGTCTAAAGACGAGAGAGCTAATTCAACTTCAGATCATGCACCAAACATTGCCTCAGGGCCATTGACTTCACCTGATGCTCGGAACGAATCTTCGTACCTTTCGTCTCATTTGGAAACTAAAATACTTTTTGACAGCATAGAACATGACAAAAATTCAGAAATATCTTCTCCGCAGAGTAAGCGGCTTAGCAGTCGAAGTCCGAATGGAATTTTTGAAGACCGTCGGAAAAATCATTTGAGCAGAATTGTACCTTTTGGTATAACGACAGGCATAGTCTGCGCTCTGATTCTACTCGTTAGTAATTTAGTGCTAGTAAGTTAAATAATTTGATAAATTTCAATTTCTACCATTGATTATGTATATTTTTGATTTGTAATTTATGATGGACTGTTTGTAACATAAACGTATTTCTGATTATGTCGTTCTTTGATGGTTGAATCAGACTAAACCTTATATTACACACTGATTCGCTTGTTCGCCAATAGTTATATTATCGGATATATTAGCATACTTCGGTCCTTAAAATCAGGCTCTACTAATTCAAGCTACTCGAAAGTACACACTTTTTTGTTTCTATTTGGTACGGTTTATTCGTATTGCGACATGAAATCAGTTCTGAATATTAATCAGTTTGCAAAGTCTAAAAATGAACTGTGTGCGCCGTTGCATTCCTTGCTGACGTCGCGATACATGTGCAAGGGGAAACGTTAGTTTAAGCATCCCATATTTTTTATTATTCGACTTAATTAGATCTCAGAGAAAATTTTGTACGAAGTATTCGAAGCGAATAACTTAGTTATTTTTTTTAGTTAAGCTCCCATATCACTATGGTTATCGCAAGAACTATAGTGGCCTGTTTTGAAGATAAGAATAATGTTCATTCCATACAGCACGAAAAAGATTAGTCAAGGCGTTACAAATTATGTCATTACCATCCTTAAATGAGATCGATTTCAGATAGTTGAGATTTTCAGCTTTGTATTGTGTAAGAGCTAAAATTGCATTTCGTATTTTGTACTCTAACTTTAGTTCGAGCTTATAATTAAACATTGGTGATGCGGTGAACTTTTCAGGAATCAAGGTTTAATCGGTTGGCTAAGAAAGTATTTCTTTTTGTCGTCAACACACCGAGAAAGATTACGCATTCTACCGGTTATTAGATTGTTGTTACGATCATTCTTTTCTCTAGTTCTTTATTTACTCTGGCCTGCTACACGAATTCATTGAAATAAACATCTACTCTTATCCTTTTTGAATGCTTCTTCAGTCTCTTCAGTCTTTCTAGTCCTTAAAGGTTCACGATCAGCTTTCACACTGTGTCTAATTTGGCGTCCAATAGATCGATGTATATTATTTGAAGCCTATCCAGCAGGGATCCAATGACAAATTCTACGGGAACCCCACAATGCCATATACATAATTATTTGCATATTTTATCGTAAATCAAATCCTCGGCCACAGCAAGTTCTGATTTATAACCATAAAGATCAATTAATGTAGATTTTTTTAAATCTTGCTAGTTTGTTTTTGGATTTACGACACTGTAAGTCACGTCTGCGGTTCCCGCCGCTGTAGTATAACCACTGTTCCATTTAACTAGCCAGAAGTCAGTTCCCACTATCAGTGAGCATTGAAATTAGTATGTTCCTTCCACACAAATAAATTTCTGCGTTGATTAAATACCATAAATGCGAGTTCGTGCTACATATAAATAAGACTATATATTATATTTTCGCCTTACATATTAGTGGACGAAACGAATGTGAATGAGATTATACTTTCCGTTCATGCTGCCTTTGGTTTATCCTTCTGGTCACAACTGAACTAATTTGTTACTAGGTTCGCAAAACCTAATACATACTTGAATAAAAACAGATGTTTGTTATCTCATTTTGTATTTACATGAAAACAATTTTTTCGTCAAAAAATAAATAATTTTGCAAGCGCTGCATTGTGGTGGTGATTGTGTTATTAACTGTACAGCTGTTATCCAAGTTCTGTAAAATAATTATAACTAAGAGTGGATCGGCGCCTAAGATTGATGGTTTAAATGCACATTCTCGTGTAATTCCTGTCATTCAAGTTATCCCATGAAGGTTTAAAATCCATTAGCATTGTAAAACGGACATTCGATTTAAGTTTGTCTGACTGATAAATTGCGATTAGCATACATTATATTCATTATGAAAGATATATATATATATATATATACTATATAGTCGAGCTTGTCAGCTCTAATAAATTAGCATTGGCTGCGCGGGCGGTGATTACAGTTAAATAAAGGTAGCGATCTTGATATAAACACTTGTCTCGTTATATACACTCATTTGGCAGTATAGACTATGCATTGTATAATGTAGAAAATGCGATTCATCCAGTAGACTGGTTTAGTCCTTATTTGGAACTCATCACGTACTGTCCAGAATTTTCTGCGGACAGAGCTCGATCCTGAGCACGTCTGTTTCTGAATTCGTTGTTCAAACCTCTGAGACACCCTATCACACGCTACGCACAACTTTCAATTATATACTATCTGATGTTTATTGGTTAGCCTTCCTTTTGAGTGGAACCTATATGCCGCCTCTTTAGACCTAAAGTTCCAACTAGCCACCTCCAATCTGTCATTATAGAACAGACATCACGCTACCTGGGGAAGTGGTATTGGATTGTGCATTTATATTATAAAATGAACATTGGTTGCGCGGGCGGGGATAACAGTTATTTAAATTCTCATATAACATTGTTTTTAGTTTATTCAGAGAATGATAATTCTTGACCTGAAAAGAGCACATAAAACAGGCTCTAAAAGTTAGCCGAAATAATCCTGACTGCACATTTTAACGCACAGAAAGAAATATTATTGCAGGATTAATTTTCAGTTACATACTAAATAATGTTTCTTGGTTAGCCTTTTCTTTAATTAGAGCCTATGTAGCAGTTCTTTAGACCTAAAATTGCACTTAACCACCTTAAATCTATTGTTATAGAACAGACACCACACTACTTGGGGACGTGATATTGAATTGAACATTTATAAAATTAAATAAAAATTGGTTGCGCGGACGGTGATAACGAATAATTAAATTCAGGTTGCGATCTTGATATAAACGCAAGTCCCATTATGTACACACATTTGTTAGTTAATAACTAAGCACTTTATAATGAATAAAAGGTAAGTCATCAAGTAGACCGGTTTTGTATTTATTGGGAACTCATAGCGTTCTGTTAGTTAATATATTACTGAAAATTGTGTGAAATATGCGGCAGAGTGGCTCAGTGGTTAGTACAACAAATTCCGAAATAGACGTTACCATGTTTGAGCCCTGCCGGCGGAAAATTCTGGATAGTACGTGTTGAGTTCCCAGTAAAGACGAAGCCGGTCTACTGTATGATTGGCCTTTTCTACAGTATACAATGCTTAACTTATACTGATAAATGTGTGAACGTAATGGGACAGGCGTTTATTTCAAGTTCGCAACCTTGATTTAATCTATTGTCTGCTCTATTGTTTGATTTTTTAAACTTGAATTTTAGTTGCTGTTTTGTACGATCCTGATCACTATGTTTATATTTTAGTCACATTAGGTAATTTTAGTTCGTCATTATAAACAGCAATATATCAGAATTTGCAAATTTATGATTCGCAACAGCGTATCTATGGTAAATACTCAGTATCGTCTGTTAAAGAGCACTACGCTGCCCATTCTCCTTGGTTTAGTTTCCATCTCAATATTGGTCTGCCACCTAAGGTGGACGAGCACTATCTGTCTGAATCTTCTGGTTTCGAAACGCCTATGGTGGGATTTTATTTCCGCAACATAGGCCTGTTCTCATTCCCTCATAACTAATTAAACTTTGCTAACTGTAAAGTAAAATCGAACGCGAGGCACGAAAAAAATTAGGATGAATTTATCTCAATAGCACTGGCAAGGTTTGTGCTACTAACGTCGGTAATCTTAGCTTAGTCCATCCAATGGTTGAGCCGAATATTTCTATAGATACTTTATATGCCGTGAATAGATTTTTCTATAGAATGTTTGAAGACATGCCATTGTTGACCATTCACAGCTTGTCAAGCGTAATTCTATTCTAATTTTCCACTAATTTAACTTCCATCATCATTGAATGTTTATATTTATTTATTATTATTTCATAAATGATCATGATTCACCTCTGCAGTTATGCTATAGCGACTTGTAATTTTATTTGAACGTTTGTTACCTTATAGGGTGTCATTTGGTGTCTACACCAATGGTTGGAAAAGCCAGTAAAATCGTCCAGTCCCCAGACAGTATCTTCTCCACCAACAACAAATCAAACAGAAGATGAAAATTTAGAACAGTTCCAGCAATCGTGTCAAGCAGACGAAAACATGAACTTACAAGCTGTTCCAGAGACTTCTGATGTAGACACAGTGTCACAGAATGCAGTTTCATTTTTTAATCCAACCAATCTGGACAATTGCACTCTTACAACCATTGTCATCAACGAGTTCGATGAAGCTTCGACCGCAGGTGTAGATGCCGACGATTTAGATGAAAATGAGAATGAAGTACCCGAGGAACAGCATACAAGTAAGAACGATCGTCATCTTTATGAAGGTGAAGCAGGTTAAATGTTTTCAGTTAGTGCCACTTTCTCATTAGGAGCTGTATCGTACTAGCTGAGCCAGAAAAAATTCTAAGTGCAAGCTTCACCTACTTTTTGTTTTTCTTCTGACAATAAACATTTAATTGATAGTACCACTTCTATGTACAAACAGAAAAAGAAATTTTATCAGATATAAAAACCATTTCTTTACCGTAGTCTTCGCAATTACCTAATAATGAACATCTCTTTATATATAAACTGAAAGGCCAAACAAAATGGAAAGATTTAAACATGGATACTGTGAAATAGGGGAACAATCAATCAATTGCATGCATCACCTCCAGTTCATGCTCAATGCCTGAACATGCTTCTTCTTCTGCTTGCCTAAATCTGGCTGCAATATTTTTATCTGTAAAGCTTCGTATGTGGCTAACTTCTTTCTGTTATTACATTTAGTAATTATTTTAAATGCTACGTCTGAAGAACATACGTATGAAGATTCGACGATGTGTTGCGCAATTGCAGACGTGTATTCACCAATTGATTTAAAACAGGCGTTTAAGTTGCAAGGTTCTCTCGTTCGATTAATTAACGATCTGGTCGATCGGACTACGCAAGTTGATCGAGAACGTGCACACATTTATATTGTTAAACAATATTTGATGTCGTTAATAACGACAGTTATTCTTTGATTGGTGGTAAACGCAAGTATGCTACCTTGAATAACTCTCGTAGTTTTGCTGTATTATATTTGTGCGTCAATGCCGCTTCAACTTTCTCTTGTGCTGTGCGGCAAATTGCATCACCCTTAAATGGGACGTTCAGGTAAACTGCTTTCTTTTCCGGTACGAAATACGTCCGTTTCTATTGGTTACCCTTTTTAAGAGTTGACTCAATTAATTGTCTAGGATAGCTATTAGATATTAAATCATTTATTTTAGAATATTAGTTGCCCTTTAAATCTGGAATAACTAATCTGTGATTCCTTAAAAGCAGCCGCGAACTGTTGATAATTTATATTTATAAGGCACTAAACTGCTATAATGTAGATAGTGTGCAAACCAAGTTGATTTATGGTAAATTGTTCTATTTAGTTTACCATTAGTATCTTTCGTTAATAGGACATCGAAGAAAGTAAGACTATCATCTTTACCATGCTCGGACGTGAAACTGAGTGAGATTACATTGTAACTTAAACACCTGTTTTAAATTAAATGGTGAATTCGCGTCTGTAATTGCGCAAAATTTCGTTGAAACCTCAAAGTAATAACGGAGAAGAGTTAGCCATTAACGAAGCTTTATGGTTGAACAGATTGTAGCCGGATTATTGCAAGCAGAAGAGGCATGTTCTGGCATTGAGCTTGAACTGGAGGTGATGCGTGCAATTAATTGTTTTTCCCTTATTTCCCACTCTCCGTGGTCACTTTTTTCTATTTTGTTTTGCCTTTAAATTTATATATAAAGATATGTTCAATTTGTGGATACTCGATAAGAATATGAGAAAGAAACAGCTCTTGTATTTGATAAAATTTCTTTTGCACATGGAAAGGTTACTTTGAGTTTTATTATGGCTCGCATTCAAAAAGAACATTAAATTTCTCTTGGCTAACTGTGAACTTTGGTCGGTCCACCTTTATTGGTTTGGCAAAATTTCGCATAGTCACCATCATCAGTCATTAAGGCTACATGCGTGCAACTAAATCAAGTATGAAGGGTAGAGCATCTACAGTCGCATATCTTACTCACCTTAGCTTTGCTGACGTGCACCTAATTTCGTGACAACGGGTAGTTGTGATTATTTGCGATATCGATCACCAGCCTAGCGCAAAAGTAAGCTAATCAAAAACGGTATTCATTTTAATTAAGAAATTGTAGACATGTTTTTCAATAATGGTAAGTCTGATCTTATACGATTTCGCTTTAAGTTATTTGTCGCAAATTTGGCGCTTGAAATTTAGAAGTGACTGTAAACAGTCATGCGATGAGGCATACTCAAGGATTTTTTGAAATTTGATTGCGGAGTGCCAGCTTCATATTTTCCAATGCCGCGTTTTGGAAATTGTAATCAATCGGATCTTTGTGAAATTGTCCGTGCAAAGCTACTACCCGCGTACGCAAAACGCGGCATTAGAAAATGAGGCGTACTGTTCAGTGTGTGATAAGAAACAGCATTCCATTATCACGATATATAGATGTATCACTGCCGCATTATCAAAAATTTAGATTTGTGAAAGACTTTATACAAAAAATTATGAAGTTTAATTTGTACATGTTGTATACCAGATAATTGATGGTCAAGCCAAATGAACGAAATTAACGGTTTTTCATGTAATGTATACTTGATAGAAACTTGGTCATTGTGGTGTCTTTCAAACAGAAATAATTTGTATTAACGTGTTTATATTAAATTTCACATTACAATGTCTATAATTGATGGAGGCCTGCAAAAATGTCTGTTAACTCATCTTCATAGATTATTATTATTCCATTTTGTGTAACTTGTCGCAGAACATTGTTAAACTACCGTCAGTTGCACGTACTAATGTGTTTGGACCTTCCAAGTTCATCATCAAACTGAAATTCATATATATAAGGAATGAGAAATCAGCGCCATTTATACGTGACTAGCAGTGGTGAGGGAACACATCTGATTTTCCATACTTTGTATGTGAACTTTGGTTTCATCCTCGCTAGTCGGTTTACCGTCGTGCTCTGAGAATGAGCATCGAAGGTCGAAGCGCGCCAATCTGTGATACTGACTAGTTTGGCAATACTTTACGATTACTTTTAATCAAGGTTGCAATCTTGATATAAAGGCCTGGCCCATTATGTACAAACATTGGTCACTATAAACTACGTATTGTATAGTGTAGAAAGGCAATTCATCCAAATGCCTGGTTTCGTCATTTTTGGGAACTCATCACGTACTGTCTAGAATTTGCCGTGGACAGTACCTTATGAGTTTCCAATAAGGACGAAGCCGATCCACTGGATGCATATCCTTTTCTACACTGTCCAATATTTAGTTAATACTGACAAATGTTTGTGCATAATGGGTCAGATGTTTATATCAATATCGCAACTTTGATTAAAAGTAGTTTTTAACACCGCTCACACAACCATTATTCGTTTAATTATATAAATGATTTGCGATTTTTTGAGCAAAATTGTATATATTTTTCTCTCATGTTCACATATTTTCTTTAATGAATTATCATCACTGGGCATTTTTCGTTGAGTAATTGAAAACAAGCTAGTTTACTTCATAAATTTGTTCAATCTGTTGAACTCCTAATTACGAAACCAATGCACTCAACACTGTGCTTGTCATAGGAAAGATCACTGGCTTCTTCCTTAAGCATAGTGGAAACTGTTATTGGCTGGTAATGCTATCTGAATGTGTATATGAATTTTTTACAGAGTATTGTATTTAGAATATTCTCAGTTCGACCAGCTGCTATTAATAAAAACCGTATTTTCGTTTCTATTCGATAACTTGACATTATTGCAAATGATACTCGACGCTATTGGCATGATGGTTGCTAATGTAAGATTTTAGTGACACATTAGATTGAGACTTAAAATAATCGTATCGTCAAATAGATTGTCCTACACGCTAAAACATTTTAAAACCAGAGTTAAGTAAATAAAACCTGTCCTTTTTACTTGACATGGACAGCCAATTACCTAGTATCCATCAGTTATTGCTCCATGAATCGGATCAACAGTCAAATTAAAAAAAATTTGCACAACAAACCAATGTGCATTTTCTGTTGCGCGCAATACTCCTATGATGAATTTTAATTCTCCATATTTTATATATAAGCAACACTGAACTATGTTTTGAATATTTTTAAAAAGTGAAGAAGGATCAGGTATATCATCAATTCTAAAAATGTTAATAAGTAATCAGATATATCAATTATAAATCATTATAATTTTAGCATCATTCAAGAATATATATTATTCATATATAGTTTATTGCGATGAACCATTATATATTCATCAAAGAATATATAAATATTACATTTTATTCAATGATGCCATGACTACCACGAAATTTTATAATTTAAATCCTTCCAGTCCAGAGTACAAGGTTTTGCTGGAGTATCAGGTGTTCATAATGGTTTTTATTCTCTATTTGGCTAAAACTTGGCCTTTCTCTAAAATCATTGTATTGTTATCCTTTACATGTATGTTACATATTATATATCATGGAATAGCTCTGAAGTCGCATTGCCGAAGACTTTACATGAATTTGGCTCTAATACTCATAATAGATTTCGTCCTCCAGCTGAGCAATATTTCTTGACCCAGTATGTAGTTGTCTTTGAGCCTAGTGGCTCGTTCTACTGATGTGTCGCCAGTAAGCATGAAAAGCATGTGTAAATGAGATTATACCCTTTGTTTATGGTGACTTTGGCATATCATTCTGATCTACTTATTTTTAACAGAACTCAATACGACTATAACTTCCAGTACATTATATAGGCTTTTTTGGAAGGTAAGGCTTAGTATGTTGGATAACACACATGCATTATACAGCAACACAGAAGAAACAGGAAACGCACATGCGAAAACACGCACAAACTCAAACTATTCACGTTTGTAATCAAATCATGTACGAACTTTATTCATTTAGCAGAAGGTAAGGGATGTTGTGCACAACATCCTCCATTGTGCTTAATTATTTTTCATCTTGTGCTTTGAATCCACCTTTCTTAATCCACATGATTGTAACTATTATTTTTATTAAAATCGTGCTCAGCTATTAGGGAACCGTTCGCCGGTATGCCTGCTGGGATTAGTCTAATTGTTTGTGAATTCGCTTCGTTGGTCATCGTCCGGTCCAGCATATATGGGCTTCAATACATTATTTATTCCTCAATTTAAATTACACATGCATGAAAATGGATGAGCTAAAACATATACATTGTATTTTTTTACTAGACTCGCAACAACTAATGCATAATTGCTATATGTTAGCTGACCGCAACAAAGAATATATCGACGTGCTTGTTTGTTGCCCTTTTTTATTTTGTACTCATATTAATTCATACATTTACTTCATTAAATTAGTGAAAACGAAGAAAAAGCTAAGTACATCCTTGAAGTTTCATTTCAACTTTTAACCAAGAGGAATGTTTCGGACATCATTTTCAAATATGACTTTTTTTCCAATTTCCTATGCAATATAACAAACATATTTTTATGTCAGTTTAGTTTTACATTAAAAAATGTGATAAATATTTATCATTTTAATAAAATGGATGATTTAACTTCAACACGCGACATTTACTAGGGGAGATTGCATCAAGCTCGTGCAATTCGTAATTAGTTTGCTGTTAGCCACGGAGCAGATGGTGAATAATAGTAGCTCTATATGGCTGGCCAATTATATCGACATCGAAAATAAACCACAAGTTTTAACTGTTCGTGCAAATTTTCTATAGTTGTTTTGCTCATTTTGGAACCTGGGTGCGGACTCGATCAGTTTCTAAAATGCAACTTGTCAAGGGTTTCCAAAATTTCCTCAGTTTACCACATCACAAATAGCGTGGCTAATGCTAATGTAACTCTTCCATCCTTTTCTGAGATCGTTAGTTTAATTAGAGATCAGAGTGCCAATGAAATCGATGGCCTCCCTTCTGAGTTATTTGAGTTATTTGGATTGAATGTTCATTGAATCTTGCGTGATTTAGAGTGGAGAAGCCTTCCCTGGTGCATTGAGATGCGCTATTGTGTTGCCCATTCTTTAAATGTATTCCACTAGCCTTCCAGTGAACTATCATCTTATTATATTGTTCTACTCTGCATTGCAGGACGTCACTGCTAGTATCATGTGAGGGGTTCATGAAGATCGAGAGAAGCAAGCCTAGTAAACTTAGCCAGATTGCCGACTTTGAATGATATGTGTAAGGCAAATTACTTTACTTTACTTTACTGCGGCTGACTCCTTTTAGAGGATAAGCCGGCTCCATTGATATCCCGAATTAAGCCTCTCCATGCCGGGCGGTTGGCAGCCATTTCGGCACATAAAGAGGGCCAATGACGCTCCCAGTGACGCGGACCATAAACATTGCGTAAACCTAGGAGTTCCATGTCCGATTTGATTGTTGCAAGCCATGTCTTCAGTTGCCCACCTCGGCGGCGGCGCCAGTTTGCACATTGACCTGGGTTCATCACCTGCCGTACCAGTTCGTCTTCGGGTTTGCGTAGTACGTGCCCGAACCATTGAAGTCGACGATGTTGGATCCAGACGGATAGTTGCATGATGTCCCCGCATTGGTGACGAACAGATGCGTTCGACACCCGGTCCATCCATTTTGTCTTTGTGATGTACCTAAGGCACCAATGGTCGAATACTTCAAGCTTTTTGGAGTCCTCAGAACGTAATGGCCAAGTCTCACAGCCATACAGTAGCACAGGGCGAACAGTAACCTGGTAGACTCGGATTTTCGTTTTGAGGCTGATTTCACTTCTTCTCCAAAGTGAGTTCTTCAATTGTAAGAAAGCAAGTCTGGCACGGTCGATGCGTGTTCGGACTTCATTCTTTGCTTGACCAGTTGGAAGTATTTTTGAGCCAAGGTACGTAAAATCGTCGACTGTTTCGATTGGGCTGTCGTACACCGTGAGCTGCTCATCAGATGAAGATACACCGATGGCGAAGGCTTTCGTTTTGTCGGCATTGATTTCCAGACCAACGGCTGATGAAAACTGGGCCACTTGATCCAAAACGGTTTGCATGCTCCCAAAGCTGTCAGCAAGGAGAACAACATCGTCTGCGTAATCAACATCCGTTAGCCATAGGTTATTTGATACTTGAACGCCTCGGAACCCAGTTAGCGCGTTGCTCAGAATCCAGTCAACCGCATAATTGAACAATATGGGTGACAAGGGACATCCTTGTCGAACCCCAGTGTGCAGACTGAATTCATCCGATTCTTCTCCGTAAACACGTACTCTGGCTTTGGTGGCTGCATAGTAGGCCTTGATCAGATTGACGAGTTTTATGGGCATTCCGTCGAGCAGCATGATGTTCCATAGGGAGTCGCGATCAACAGAGTCAAAAGCAGCTCGGAAATCAATAAAACAAGCGACGGTTGGTTGTTGAAATTCGTTGCGATGTTCCAAAACTCGCCGTAATGTAAAGATCTGATCAACACAGCCTTTGCCTGGGCGGAACCCACCCTGATTGGGACGGGTACGGGCATGCCGCTCATTACAGAAGCGGTTCAATAGAATCGACGCCAACAGCTTGGATGCGGTGTTGAGAAGACTGATACCACGGTAGTTTTCGCACCTTGATCTATCACCCTTTTTGGGAAACGGTAGCAGGATTGACATTCCGAAGTCTGACGGGCATGCTTCCTGTTCCCAGATAGAAGAGAACAGTCGATGGATTGATGGCAGTAGTGTGCCTATACAGGCCTTGTAGATCTCCGCAGGTATTCCATACGTGCGATATAGCGAACTTTTAACTTTCGCCATCAGTATCAGTGGCCCATCATATTTTCCTGTCTTGACTGCCCGGCCGTTTCCGATTCGTAGGTGTATAGTTATTAAGGAGGGTTTTTCTGCCCAGTTTAGTCGACTACTTAAAATCTGTTATGCTGATTCTTCGACTTGTGCCCACATCGATGCATGTTTTTATAAATCTTTTTTTGAATGGCTCGAGCTCTTGAAAAAACTGTGACATTGTTTCCAATTTGTGTGACTATATCTTTGATGCCTTCTTTATGGAAGATTGTAACGGTCTACGATGTGTAAATCAGTTATGCTGGCACGGCTTACTGACCTTAAAAACAACGATGATGTTGTTCTTATAGAGTAAAAGGAAGACTAGCTCCGAATAGTTATGACTGTGATCATCACTTTTCCAATGAGTCTAGCCTAAGGTTTAATGCTTATAAACATATCATCATGGCTGTTGTCGAATAAAAGATGATATTTTTTGAACGTATTGCTCATGCCCTGCGTCACTAAATTTGTTTATAGGTTTCTATGGAAATTTGCTCCAGCTAAACCTGGAAAATAATTAATAACCGCTTCAAAGTGCCCATCTAGTTATCTAATAATTACCTAGTAGGTCTTCAGAACAAGTTTTATGTTGGTATTCCGTTATACCACTGATAGAACTGAGATGACTGACTATAGTTTCCATCGCCTGGAGAGTTTTGTGAATCGTTGTATTTTCATTTTATAGTTAAAGAAACTTACTGAATGACAAGGAATTAATCATCAATATACTTTACGAGCAAACTATATCCATCCGATCTTACTTTGATACATATAATATGTATATCACGTCTGTAAAGGTTACCAACACTATGTCTATTAATTCAGTACCCTTTACAGACTCGACATATACATTATATAGAATGAGTTTGCTTTGAAGTCGCATTTTCGAAGACTATATTAAGTTAGCTTCACTATTGCAGGTTTACACATTCGTATAGGAGATTGTACCGTCCTATATTCCCACATTCCTCACCCTAATATATAGTGATTGAAGGGTGTAATAACGGCTCCTACTTATGAGTCGCTAGTAAGCTCGAAACGAATGTTTACAAGATTATACTTTCTGTTCATTCTGTCTTTGGTTTATCCTTCTGGTCATATTTTAACTAATTTTTTACTATTTGCTCAACACCTAATACGCAATTGCATTTTTACATCCAGTTTTAGAGCGAAATTTTTTTTGGCTGGGACATTACTTGAGATAGGCACTAACGCGTCTCGCTAACGAGGCTATCATGAAAACTGGTGGATCGCAGCAAACGTAATTGTAGACCAATAAACTTGTGGTCGGTTAATATTATTCGTGATATCGCCCATTTGATCAATTGGTATCGTAATTTCAATAACCCGGAGAAAATGAGGTGGGCGAATTTCCGCGTGAATCTAGTGGACAATGGGTTCCCGGAGAGAGAAACCTGCTTAGTTTATCCCTGGTAACATAAGCTGTTTCGATACATATTCTGCAGTAGATTTGGATCTCAGTTTATAAATTTTATAGATTCTTCCTTATGTTAACAATTTGTTTACGCTAACTAAGCAAGATACAAAATTTAAATTTCTATTTTATTTATCTGTATTTTCTCTATAGTAGATTTCAATCCATCTAATGCCCTGTCCATGCACAGTGATGTATCTCCTGATTCATCTACTCACCTCATTCGCATATCTTTCCACCAGCTTTTATTTAAATTTATAGTGTATGCCTCCACGTCCATATAGATTCTCCTGCTCGCTGATTTCGTCTGTCAGTCCATCACATTATATTTATAAAATTTTTTAACAGCATCAAATCGTTTTCAATTGAAGAAAAACTGTGCACAATAGATTAACTTGATTAGTTTTTCTTTCTGGAACTCGTCTGGAAAACCACTGTTCTGGAGACCTTCATGTCCGTTTATGCATTAAAATAACGAGCTAATGATCCGATATAGCACAATGCAGCAATTAAGTATCAATATACTACTCAGATTCAATGTTGTTTTCGATGGTTATTATTTTTGTCTAGCACAATTTTAGTAATGCTGCAATTAATAAAATATTCAGCGGAAAAGTATAATCTAATAAGCTATCGGCCTCTGCAATGGCGTTCGCCAAAATATGTCAGACATTTATGTGTTTGACATATTGTAATTAGAAGAATGTGAGTTCATTAAGAAACAGGATGTTATGTTGAGTAAGCATGAACAACTGTGTTATTTTATTAATTGCGACTTGTTTACTGGAAACTCGTCAATAGGAGCTGTTACTTCGCTTTAAGCCCACAATACATTTGTCAAAATAATGTGAGAAGACCGGACGACGAATTCTACTGAGTAAGCTAAGGAAACAATAATGGAGTCAACATTCAATAAATTACTTCATAAATATTAAATTATTGAGACATAACATGATGTCCGCAAACTTCGTAATGACAGTAAAAATCACAATTTTTTTCTAAATAAAGCATATATTTTTATTTTCTGTACAATAATGTGGTATGTGTTGTTGAGTCACGATATTTCTGACTGTAAGTATAGCGTAGTCGACATCGTATTTAACTAGAGAATGGATGTCTGCCTTAGGCAAATACCTGAACTTGGGTTGTTTAGAAATTATACACGACTGTTCGGTCCCAGCTCTTTGTTCCTATTTTTCAAGGTCATAAATTTAAATGAATAGAATCTATTTTGGATATTTTATAAGTGTTTAAAGTATCGCGAAATCTTTAATATTTTTTTTCTAATGTGTTATCTTTCTGATAATTTTGACAGATGTTCGTCCATGCAGTAAGGCAATACCAAAAAAGTCGCCTGGCCTGCCGATACTTGCAAGAACGAATAAGAAAAACAGTGATGGAACTGAAGAAAACTTTAATAAGAGCAATGAGAAAATTGGTAGAAATGCCAACTCCTTGCGATTTATACGCTTAATAACCCAAAGATTGCGTTTCGCCACTTTTTGCCTGTGCTGTTTATCATCAACATCAGTGGCAGCATTGTCTGTTTCATCGCACTCATCATCATCATCATCATCAGCATCATCACCGTCATCTCCTAATTCTATGTCGTTTAAGACAAAGAATTTGTCATCGTTTAAGCTAATTTACCCCTGTGAAACTAGAGAGCAGCCTGAGTCTTCTGTCAAGGAATGCAAAACTAATAAAAATGAGCAGAATGGTTTTGATATAACAAACCGTTGCACAAATGAGACCATTGATAATAATACTAACTATAGTAATAATAATAACAATAAAAACGACGACAATAGTAATGTTATCTGCTTATTTCGGAGAATGGATTCAAACAAAGAATGCGAAGTTGATGAAATCGCAACATGCCAAAAAACAGACGGAGAAGATGTGGATCAAGAAAAGGAAGTGTTTTTTTGTCATAAATATCCGAAAGTCATACCACCACACAGAAATTTTGGTGAAATTAGTGCAAAAACTATTACAACTGTAACCTGTCTTCCGAACGATAGAGGCGCTATCAATACAAGTGCTATTGAGGTAATTATTTCTATTTACTACTGCGGTTCTTATGTTATACGTATATGTTACTTACTACTTTTCTGCGATTGGCTCCCGAGCAGAGAAATGCCAGCTTCACGGGCGAAACCGCGATGCTTCTTGGGTAAATTGTATGGAAGGCATTTCCAGTGCTAATAGATCATTGGTTCAAGGTTACAGATAAAATTAAGTTTTACTTCAGTTCTATCCTCTGTATACTGTTTCGTCTCATGATGTATTCAGCAGGCAGTGGAGGATTTAAATTCGTTTTCCCTCTTTTCTTTATTGGTCCACCATTCAAGGTTGATGAACATCTTCTGTCCGAAGCAACTGACATTAAGGTGTTAGCGGAAGCAGGCAGGCAACTGGCAAGCCTGGGCCTGGACTTTGTTTAGAGTAACAAACACTGCGTAGAGCCTTTATATAATTAAACGAACAATGGTTGCGCAGGTTGTGATAACATTAAATATAAACAAGGTTGCGATTTTGATTTAAACACCAGTCCCATTATGTCAGTATGAAATAAGCGTTAAACAGTGTAGAAAAGGCAATTCATCCAGTAGACCGATTTAATCCTTATTGAGAACTCTTCACGTACTTTCCAAGGCTCGATATTGGACATATCTGCTTCAGAGTCTGTCGCTCTAACCACTGGGCCACCCTGCCGCACACTACACACAATTTTGAGTTATATACAAACTATTTTTCCTTGGTTAGCCTTAAGCGGAGATATTATTGCATACCTTTAGACCTAAAGTTCCAACTAATGACAGATTGAGAGTTATTAGTTGGAACATTGGTTCTAAAAAGATTCCATATAGGCTCCACGGGAGGGAAAGGCTAACAAAAACATTAGTTAGTATATAACGGGAAATTGTGTGTATCGTGTGGCAATTTGCTCAGTGGTTAATGCAACAGATTCCGAAGCAGACGTGTCCAGGTTCGAGCCCTTTCTGCGGCAAACTCTTGACAGTACATGAAAAGTTCCCGATAATGACGAAACCGGTTTATTGGATGAATTGCCTTTTAGCTTGGCAGGGTGGCTCGGCGGTTAGAGCAACAAACTCCGTGACAGACGTTCCCAGGTCCGAGCTCTGTCTGCCGGAAATTCTGGAAAGCTATTTTAATAGTTTCGAATAAGGACGTAACCGGTCTACTGGATTAACTGTTTTCTTTCTTCCTTATTTATGCTGGTATATATATGTATATATATAATATATGTAATGGGATTGATATCTATATCAAGAATGCTACCTGGATTTAAAATAACTATTGGATAAATGGCCTATTCGCCAACACATTAATTATTCAAATAGTTCTCTAGCATGTTAAAGCCGATAAAAAACACTTATTCGAGTACGATCGATAGGATACTTTTGAATTTGTTAAAATGTAGAAAATTTTATTTGTGGAAATCTTCAAATGTGTTTGTTTCATTTTGGATAATCATTTACTTGTGATCAGTTGAAGGAAAAGATTTTGTTTGTGCGCTCTTATGTCCAGAGAATTTCCATACATTTAAATTTTGTAACGTTGAATTAACAAGATTACTTTATTTTTGGTCTGATTTTCAATTCATTTACAATAGACAATTAAGTAGAAACGGAAATGGTCTATGACTGGATTCTGTTTTAGCTTTGATTATGTCCGATATATTTATCTGCATTTTGGAAAGAAGTAACTCAGTATAAAACAAATTTTCTGTGCAATGTCATTATTATGGAAATTTCCATGCACAATATAAAACAATTTTTATTTATTTGCCTCTCTAAATCTTCTGGACAAATTTTTTTGTACTATTTTACTATTAAGAGCAATTTTTAAAAAAATTTCTTTAGTAAATCAGTTGATAAGATGGTGCAAACGCGTCTATTTATATATATATATATATATATATATATATATATATATATATATATGGATTTCATACCTGAGAATAGATATTTTACTTAATTTAATACTCAACATTTACATATGATTTTCGTTCAATAAAGTTTGCCAACTTCAGATGAATATCAACACCATCGTATGCTATCTCGTTTGAATTTGTCAATTCTAACCATTCTGCACACGGTGAACTTCTCGCTGTCTTTGGTGACCCTTGGGTGGTCCACTAGAAAAGCCTTACTTATTCTGCCATATGGCCCCAAGCTTGATTAGAATCCACTCTTGGAGAGAATGATTTTGGTTTACGTTTGTATAACCTTATGAAACTTATGTGTAACTGACAGTAGCTTATATACATTGTTTAAGAGGTAAAAACATAGATTGATGTTTATTTCGATCATCTGTTGGACGTCCGCAGATCCACAACTTGCGCTGCTTACGTAGCGTCAGCTTTCACTATTCTGTCTTAAAACGTATAACGTTTACTGGCTAAGTTTCGCGTTAAAAATTGTTAGGATTAAGTTTATCATCCAATAAGACATTCAAAAATGTCATATTTTTAAGGTAAATGTGCTTTATCATATTTTGTTTTTTATACGTAAAAGTTCACACACGCACGCACACACACACACACACATATATATATATATATATATATATGTATATATATATATATATATATATATGTGTGTGTGTGTGTGTCTATAGAAAAATCCGATACAACAACATGTGAATTGTTGAGTGTGGGCGTGGTGTGCTGTTTTACTTCGATACTTTTTATTTAGCTAAGTTTATTTTCCACTGGTTAAGTCGTGCGAATCACGTGTTATTGTTTACTTCTGTACTGCTTACTTCGGCCTATTTTTATGTTTTGTGAACTGTCTAAAAGCTCGATAATACGTTATTTTTCACGAATTCCAACTGCCTTGTTCATTGCTGCTGAAGCGATCACTCTATGATCATTATCTTGCTCAATTTTAGAGAACGTTTATAAAGCGAGACATATATTTTTGAAAACGAAAATTTATGTGAAGGAGAAAAATGTAAAACCGAGAAGCAGAGAAGATAACACGTTCTAGCTAGAATAATGCGATATGAAATATTGATGAACAATTAGGGTTTTAATGTTCCAATAGACTGGATTAAGGTTTATATTTAATTACAATGTTTTTTTCGCATAGTAATGGATTTTACGATCCAACCAGTTATTTTCAGCTTCTGTTCAACCTGCCATCATCCTTTCACCCAGTTAAGGAACGCCATTTGCTTTGCCTGGGTCATTGTCTTAGAAAGCTATATATATATACGGTTTTCTGGCAGAGATAGCAACAGTAGATGGCGGTGATCGTAGAAGAGGTACAGAAGCGTTGTCATGATACGATACTATTTTTCGTGATATCGCAAATTCATCACATCAATATGTACTCTCTAATTTTAAAAATTTATTGGACGAAATTCTGCTGGAATCTAACAAAGAGGATGTCCACTGGAGAGGTTTCTTAACCCTTATTTTGTGGAAAAAGGTCTTCGGAAGCCCATCGTGTTGCAGACGTAAATTTCCATCTTTGAGTGTGTGTGTGTGTGTACTTATATTTTATGCTATGAATTGTTGAATAAATACGTATTCTTTGTTGTGCAAAACTAGATCATCACAGTTCATTTCGTCGTATTTTTACCTTACTATAATATTTCGGAATGCATTATATCTCTCATTGGTTGGCTCTTTGACATTTTCTTCAGACTGAACAAATTATGAGTCAAGTGCTAACTCTCGTTTATGCAAGTATATTTTACTTTTATTTAATGCGATACAATTCGATTCGTGTGTTCCACGTATTAGAATATATGTCCTTAAACTTTAATTTGCACAATCAAATAAATTCACATGCGTACATCTTAGGCGGTGAATCAAGCATGGCTTGTTGCTTCTCCGTTCACGCAACACAATTAAATTATAGGTCGGAAGTGTAAAGAATGAAAACGTTTAATGTCGCTTTTATAAAACAACGTATTCCGTGAAGACGTTGCTCGCTAACCTTTGGCGGCAGACCATCTGAGCGTACAGCACTCTGAAGATTAACTAATAAAAAGACACCGTCAGTCGCGTACTGACGCGTGTCGTCCTTCCATGATCATGATCAGAGCACGATGGCAAACTGATTAGTGAGGACCAAACCGCAATGCATGTATAGGTTAAGCGAAATTAGATATGCAGCTCTCACCTCTTGTAGTCTTACATACATTGTACTTGACTACTAATGTCAGTTGCACACTTTCTATGCAGTCACAAACATTGGCATTTTGTAGTTTTCTTCATATTTATGTAGGTTATACAATTAGACAATCATTGATTGCGCGGGTGTTGATAACAATTATTTAAATCTAGTTTGCAAACTTGAAGTAAGCACCCTGCCATTGTATTTAACGAGTCGCACAACCTGGCAAAATTACTGTCATTCAAACTGACTTTATCAGTTAAGTACAATGCATGCGAGATTTCTAGAAAGAAGGGTCGCATATCTAATTTCGCCTTGCTTATGTATTCAATGCGGCTTAATTCTCGATAGTCAGTTTTCCGTCGTACTCTGATGATGACCATGGAAGGTCGAAACGCGTTAGTATGGGTGACTAACAGTAGTTTTGCTTTGTTGTCCGACTTTTTAAATACAATCGTATCGGTATTTATATCAAGCTCGCAAACTCTATTTAAATAGTTATTATAACCACACGCACAATCAGTGATCGATTAATAAATAGTTGTTGTTCGTCAACATCGAGGTGCAGGCTATCTAAGAGCAGAATTTTTTAATACAAATCATCCAACGAAACTTGGATTCAGCAATGCAGCCGGTGTGCTATGTAATAGATATTGTCTTCTTTGCGTTGTCCTACAGAGTTTATAATCGAAAACTATTGTAAATGAGCCTTGCGTTTGGTCCCTCGAGGTGGAACGTGTTGCAATGTTTGGCTTTGAGGCCAACGACCCTCAAATGATGCCTTCTAAGGCTGAGTTGATTAACAGAGAATTACATAGGCGGAGTGAGAAGGTAAAGTCAAATATGCTTCGAAGTATTAATTGAAACAGCAGCCAATCTTCAAGATACAATGATCGGTAAAATTAATTATTTAAATTCTTTTACTAATGGTCACACATTATGTGAACCAAACCGTACTTATTTGTACCTACCTAATAAATACAGTCACGAATTGCAATATGGTTCTGAATATTCTGTCGAAAAGATATCGCAGGTGTTGGCTGGGAAAATGAATACGTTTGTAGAAAAATGTCAAAAATGAAAGGTCGTGTAGATGAAACGGTTTTTGTGAACGTTGGAGGAGTTCGCATGAGGGACCAAACTCATTTCCGCGAATATACTATAATGTTCTTTATGCGATTCTGGAGTAGAATCAATGTCGTTGCGCGCTTGTTCAATAGTAAATAAAGACGGTGATAATTTAAATCATTCAACTAGCGGTCGACTAGTGCTCGATTGGCCTCTCTATTGTGACGGTTGAAATGATAAAAAGCCTTGGTTATATGTAAAAGTTCCTGGAATAAGCAGTAGAAAATTGACGGGTGACACTATCTCCTTTGTTTTGAAGTAAAACACACAATTTTGACTTCCAGTGGTTGTTGCTGGTCCTCGTGTTGAGCTTAAACCGCAGAGTAGCTTATCCTTTTGCCATTTGAATATGAGAGGTTTGACTCGTGCGCTTGTCAGTCGTTTACAACTGGCTAACTGCACAGGTACGGTGTCCATCTTGTTTTCTTCAAGCACTCTTCAATGTCTCCTTCAAGACTAATTCTCCCGAAGATACTATTATCTCTTCAAAATGAGAGAATATTCAAACCTGGTATGGTTTTGAATTTCTCATGTCCAACAAAAGCAGCAAATCCATGTTTGAATGTAAATTGTAAACTCGTTTGGCTCACACTCAACTACGCATAGGCACTCTGGTTCTTAAACTCGTAAATGTGTATGCGACAACTCTCAACCCTTAGGCTTATGAAAAGAATGACCTTCGTGAAAGGCTATCAGACTTAGCTTCTGGCTTCGAGTGGCGTTTTGAACGATTAGTAAGTAACGGTGACTTCCACGTCAAATTAGATAACGATTGCGCGAGAAACAAAGCGTTAATACTATTGACTCTAGCTGAAATGGCTGTAACACCGGCATGCGGTAGCTGTCCACTGCCCGGGACGCGCCAGTGTGCCGGAGGTACTCAGATGGTTCAATCAACTTATCTCGATACAATCTTCTTGACAAGAGAATACGATTTAAATGGCGTTCCATTCAGCTACCCGTACTTCGTTCGCATATCCGTGCACTGAAAATGTATCCAAAAATACAGTTTTCATGCATATTTATACTTCTGCTGGGTCACATGTAACTACAGCCTGTTGCGTACCAAACGGCTTATCGTACGCTATCTATGATACGCTTTAGCGAGCCTCGGCTTGCCTTTTGACGATAAAACCAGATAACTTTTTTGCGATCCCTACTAACACTAAAGCTTTTTAACAAGGCGTCTGCTCGGATATAAAGAGATGGCACCACAGATTGTTAGCTCCTAAAAAAATTCACCGTGTCACGGCAACCAGTGTGGATCAATAGTGGCTTCATGTTGCTAGTGTCGAAACGAAACAAATTTTCAGAGTTGTATAATTAGATAAGACTTGCTAACAGTGGTTATTCTTCTTTGGAAGTACGGATGTTTTCATTTTCTGACGCGCAGCCTGCCGAACATTTTAAACTGTACTAAACTCGCCACATATTACAAATTGTGGGGTTGTCGATGAAGTGACGCAACGATATATTACTAGATGGTCATCAAAACTCTTACTTTTAATGAAATGGCAGAACCTTCCAGTCTCATGAGAGCTCCAAAAAGCCGCTGAGATCAATGGGTTCCCTTCGCAATTTTCAAGTGTAGCTAAATAAAAGTTCATAAGGTATGCACTAATTTTTTCTTACAATCTGGATAGAGAAATCCGTCAAAAATGAGAAGAAGTATGCAGTTGTTTGTCCATCAGCAAATAAGCTAACACTGGTACTTCTGTCAATTAAATTCGAATTTTGTCACCGCTATTGTCTTTTATAAAGATGCGCATTAGACCATCTTATAAAAATTTCTTGACCGGGAACGGAATTCGTAGATCAATTTCATATTCTATGTGGGTCTCTGGAAGTACGTCACCAGTTTCAGCAGTTCATTATACTTGTTTGTTTTTATTACTCATTGCTTTTGTTTATGTATCGAAAGAAAATTCTATCAATTTAAGTCTGTTATAATGAGTTATCGGATTTTAATCACATTAGTAAGTCTTTATGGAAATTTTGAGATTGGCTCCGGCGTTCGACAAATCTGTCTTTTCTCTCACTTTGTTGTAAGTGTATTGGCGATGCCGTCTTTCCTAAGGAACCTGCAATTCTTCCCGAAGTGAAGATTGGTGGTTATGGATAGCTTACTGACCCTGAATATATTTATGTTGCTGTTTTGTTACCATAAAAGCAAATGATAATTTTCATTCGGAGCCTAGGATCCTACTAGAAAGCGCTCAGATGCTAGCTTTTAAAGATTTCGTCCGCCTAGAATGTCTTATTACATCAGGTGGATCAACTTGTTGATTTTTCCAGACTTACTAGCATTGTTGCAGCTGCCTTTCTTAAATTACGCAAATCATTATTGAATCGCTTTACTATTTCAATAAGCACCAAATTGAAGGTCTTCAAGTCAAGTTTACTGTCTTTGGTTCTTCTTTATACTATGGACACTTCAGAGATGACTGAATATGGCTGGCAGAGTCAGGAAAGCTTTGAAAATCTATTTATTTTTTCATTTTGATTTAGGTAAAAGTAAGTTGAACGTCAAGAAACACTAATCAGTATCAAAACTTGCAAGGCAACTGTTTTTATTAAGACTCATCTTGATGTGCCATATCCATAGAACCTTGTTTTAAAAGTCTGATAGCGTTTGTTGCGGCATTGTTTGAGAAGGATTTATACATTTTGCACGTCCGGCTACAGAGGGAACTATGGTGTGTGGTAGGAACCGATGAAGGATTGGGTTAACAATATTCATCGCAAGGTACTATAATTCGTCGTATTAACCACTTAACCACGTATAACCGTATCCTCGCTAGAAATTAGATACTTCACTTAGCGAAAATCGTTAAGTCTAGTGGCAAAAATTTTCCTGTGGATACGCCTGGTTGATTCTGCCCCGTTGGTATATACTCTTCTTGAATCCAGCTGGTAAATCTAGAAATCCGTTTACGTTGTCATGTCAGTATATGAAAGATACTAAACCTTTTTGAAAAATGGCATTAAATTAATCTATAATATTTGGATCTCGTTATATATATATATATATATATATATATATATATATATATATATATATTTGTATTATTTATATTTTGTCAGTATAAACTAAACATTGCATTACGTAGCAAAAGTATTTCACCCAATAGACCGGTTTAGTCATTATTAGGAATTCTTTAAGTATTGTACAGTCTGAGTCCTGTCCACGAAAAATTCTGGATATTACTTAAAGCGTTTCCAATAAGGGCGAAACCGGTCTACTGTATGATAAGCTACTTCATGCTAGTTTGAGCTTATACTGACAAAATACTTACTTATTTGCTTTAGTTGCGCGGGCGGTGACAACATTTATTTATGTCAAGGTTGCGTCTATTTATAAACACCGGTTCCATTTTATACATACATTTTTCAGTATAAATTAAGCATTGTACAATGTATTAAAGGAAATTCATTCAGTAGACCGGTTTCGTCCTTACTGGGAATTTCGCACTTCCTGTCCAGAATTCGCTCAGGTTTGAGCCCTGTTTGTAGCAAATTCTGGACAGACCGCGAAGAGATCCCAATAATGACGAAACCGGTTTACTGAATGAGTTTTTTATTACACTGTGCAATTCTTAGCTTATACTGACAAATTTACATATAGATTTTCTCGGTATGAATCCGTCATTACCTAATATAGCGAATTCATTTCATTAAGTAGACCTGTTTAGATCATACTGAATACTCATCTCAGGTAGCAAAAATTGCCCCGCTGAGATTTACTCCCTGAAGTGTTTGGATCTGAGCCATGCTACTCGTCCCTTGTGCAGCGCAAACCATGCTTTACAAGGATATTTCAGTTTGATTACAACTTAGAGTTTGGCCTGTTGTTTCTTTTCATTGATTTGCGTAGGTATTACTTTCAATCTAATGTTTTAAAATGCCATTCCCAATGTCTAATTAAAAGGTTAATTATATGGAGGATTAACATTAGATTAGAAATAATGGCAGTGCTTTGTTATATATATATATATATATATATATATATATATCAGTTTAAGGTAAACATTACACAGAAAATTGCATGCAACTTACTTATTAAACTTGTTTCGTGCTTATTTGGCACTCGTATCAGATGGCAGTGTCTTCTTCATGATAATAGATCGGGAATGGTTTGTTTGAACTTTAGGCAGAAAGCGATATCATTACGGGTCCACTTGAAGGTGAGTTTGTTGGTATATAAATGTAAATTCTATGTAGTACGCGATTTGGATGATGTAGTAGATGAGTTGCAAGTCTAATGAAATACGCCTATGTTCGATTTCCAGTTGCGATAATTTTAACAAGTATATGATGATTGCTTAGTTTTTATTGTATTACATTTTATAGATTATGCAGTGTTAAATCTATACGGACAACACAAATATATATATATATATATATATATATATATATATATATATATATATATATATTATCGAATTGATAGACCAATTAACGAACATAAGTTGGAATCAAACTGCAAACGGCGTTCAGTGCGTGGCTTCGGTGTCGTAGGGAATTGGTTTTATGACTGTACCAAATGCTTTTTAGTTCAGATTCGGCCAGTGACATTTCTGGCAACTACTGATGAACGCCGAATTAGTGCGAAGCCTTTTTAGTATATGGATTTGATGGGCTATTTTGTGCGATGATAGTTTTATACGGACAAATACGTACACCTTACATATTGATTGTCAACTTAGTAGATGACGTGCTTTCCATTGAAAAAAATATTCGTCCCCGGATATCGAAATATCTTTTTAACAATAATTGTTTGCGCGGGTGGTGGTGGTAAATATCTGTTGGAAATCAAGAAGATAGCGGATACAAACAAATCGGAACGCAACCCGAGAATCAGGTAAATAAAATACATAAATATACATATATGCTGTCAGTATAAACTAAATATTTCATTCGGCAGTAGATTATATTTCATCAAGTGTATTAGTTTAATCCTTTTTGGGCACTCATCAAAGTATTGCCAGAATTTCCGTCACGGGTGCTTGGACCGAGGAAAATTTGCTTCGGAATCATTGCGCCACACAAGCCATGTACTACTTGCAATTTTTAATTATATACTAATCTGTGCTTTCTGGTCAGTTTTGCCTTAAGATGAGTCCTGTTCGGCTTCGGTTATGACCTAGAGTTCCAACTAGCCAGATCCGATCTGTCATCATAGTACACCACTTTTCCATTCAGGAAATTGATATCGAATATAATTCGAGGCAAAGAGATAAAATTGAGACCAATCTAGATGAAAGCAAAATACCTCACATAATCTAGTTTAGTGTTCCCCTTGCAGGTGATCTTCCAGCTGAAATTTTCATAAGAAAAATAATTTGAGCAACTAAATCTGTTTCCGTCGATACATGTAAGAGTTCTGTTCAACACAAATTAATAAAAAAGACTGCCTCTCTGTAGAGTCAACACCATTATTCGTACACAATTTTCAATGTATCCTTAAGGTTTAGTACATTAGAAGATAAAAACAGGCTCGAAATAAGAAAAATTCGGTATCTTTCTTAAATATTAATAAAAATTAGTGCAGCTCCTGCTCAAAAATCAAATATTTGTGACCATATACTACTCACTGTTCAAGTCAGTAGTGCTACTATTGCGGTTCTATACAAGGAAATACATGAATACATGTTTCTGGCTTTCGAAACTGTCGCAATTAGTAAGCTAAATCTTTGCATAAACGTGCAAAAAATAATTAAAAAACCGGTCAATTTGAACTGGGATGAAAAAAAGCCTCAACACACCTTTAAAAGTAATAGGCGCATCTCGAAATACGAAATCCTATAATTGCGGACACATTCAAAATGAATGCGATGACACATCATATGGCTTTACGATACATTAATAGTCTGAATTGCATAATTTAAATATATAAATAGACAAGATGCGATTGGTTACAATAAATCTACATATATATATATATATATATATATATATATATATATATATATATATATATATTATATATATCACATTTGAGGCTGGATATGTTAAAGTGGCCTTGAACAAATGACATTCAGTACAATTAATGCAAACACAAAAAGAATAACCTAAACGTAATGAAATGGGAACAAAGAATTATTGTTTTTAAGCAAAAATAAATTTTAAATACGTTTCTATGTTTATTTATTAAAAGTTAACAAGCATGTTTAAATTGATATTATAGTATAATGACAGTGAATAAAATTTGCAAAAAATATAGGTTTGATATTAAAATTTACGTAATAACAGAAACAATTTTACAATGTAAAATTGACATTAAAGGAAAGTGAATTCACGTTAACCGAAATGAAAACGTAACGTTAATGAATAATTCGATAGTAGAGAAAATGACAACAAATAGAGGATATTTTGCAACTACTTCTTACGATGTAATTATTTATTATTCTATATTAGCCTTGATATTTTAATGTAGCTGGTTTCCTATGCGGATTAATACATTCGACGCTATCTGCCGTTGTATAATGCTACGCTTCCTCTGAAGGGTAATTTTATCCGTTGCAGCTATAATTATTTTTCGCTTTTATCTCATTAAAAATAATAATCAATCTGGTTGTTCTTTAACTATTTCATACTGATATGCGCCGGAAGCCTACGAAGTTAATTGTGTATTAGGTATTGCGCATCGAGTAAAATTTTGGTTCGAATATGACCAGAAGGATAAACCAACACTGCATTAACGGAACGTATAATCTCATGTGCACATTCGTATCGTGATTAATGGTGACTCATTACTAAGAGCCGGTATTGCGCCCTATACCCACTATATATTTGAGTGACGAATGGGGGAAAAATTAGACAGTACAATCTTGTATACAAATGTGTAAACCTGCAGTAGTGAAGCTAACTTCATATAAAGTCTTCAACAGTGCGACTTCAACGCTAACTCACTATAAGTTATATATTAAGGGCCTGCAAATATAAAGTGAGTATACGGCGCATTACCGGCTCCTACTAATGAGTCGTCAGTAAGCACGAAACGAATGTGCACATGAGATTATACGTTCCGTTCATGCTGTCTTTGGTTTATCCTTCTGGTTATATTTGAACTAATTTGTTACTAGTAGCTCTCAGCACTAAACAATAGCTAACTGTTGTGTATTTGTTTGAATGATGTAAGGATTACCGCGAAATGTGATAACTGAAATCGATTAAAGCCATAGTGTATGGATTTGCTGGAGTAACAGGTGTTCAGAAGTCTTTGTAATTCTCAAGTTTGGTGAATTTTCGCATACCTTGAAATCCATTGCTTTAGTACCATGTGCCGACTCGGCAACCCTAGTGTTGGTAAGCTTACATGTTTGGTCTATATATTACACGTGAGTTGGCTTTGACATCGCATTGTCGAAGACTTTATATGAAGTTAGCTTCACTACTGTTGGTTTACACATTTACATAGGAGATTGTACCTTCCAATTATCCCATATTCCTCACCAAAATATGTATTAGGTATAGGGCGCAGTACCAGTTCCTACTGATGAGTGGCTAGTAAATATGAAACAAAAGTGCACATGGGATTATACGTCCCGTTCATGTTGTCTTTGATTTATCCTTCTGGTCATATTTGAACTAATTTGTTACTAGGTTTGCAACAACTAATCTCCAATTTTCATGTTAATTACTTGATCCTTGTTTTGCGAAATTAGGTCTTTACCACCAATTTACCCATTTTTTCTCCAAATATTTAGGATATTGGTTTCAAACACCTTTGTCAACAGTATGCTCATCTCACCAAGAATTTGACAACTATTAAGTCAAGTGGTAAATTAAGTTTATACGACTTAATTTATGCTTACCGGTAAATCTCTCAACCATAATTAACTTTTCGCTCGTCAAGTGTGCGCCATAAATATGCGCGTGCATGTTTCTTCACGTGTACGCTCATCGAAGTGAAATTACAAAGACTTCATAACAAACACTGGCGATTCGCTATATAAACGTACACCACGGATATATTTGTTTGTTTTTATAACTGTGAATTACTCAGTTAAATATTGTTAATTGCACGTGTACGCTCAGATTAGTGGTTAATGTCAATTTCTCTTTACACACCTAATTTATAAAATGAAGTATTTATGAGTGACATCCCTGGTGAAGTAGGAGATACGATAATATGAATACTATAGTCGCAAAATTATGTCAGACTAAATAGCAATGAATTAGTAAAATAATCTCAATTAAGATAAGAAGACGAGATAAATATAGGTAAGAACATGAATTCATAAAATTATATGCTCAAAGTAAGATTATAATAATATAGTAAGGAAAAGATGATATCGAACGTAAAAGTTGATTAATAACTGTTACGTTCTTTGAGGGACAAAAGTTAATAAATAAAGTAAGATAAAAAGTAAAATTTGATTAAAGTATAAAATAATCTTAAAATTAGTCAAGAGATTAAAAGAACATTGGTTGCGCGAGCGATGATAAAAATTAATATAATCAAGGTGGCGATCTTGATATAAACATCTGACCTATTTAGTGCATTCATTTGTCAGTGTAAACTAAGAGGTTTATAGTGTAGAAAAAGCAATGTTTCCAATAGACCGGTTTCGTACTTATTTTGAACTCATCACGTTCTGGCCAGAAATTGCCGCAAACAGAGCTCGAACATGGGCACGTCTGCTTCGGAATCTGTTGCTCTAATCACTGAGCCACCCTGTCGCACACTACACACAATTTTCAGTTATACACTAACTAATGTTATTTGATTAGTCATTTTCTTTTAGGTGGAGCTCATATGGCATCCATTTCGACCCAAAGTTCCAACAAACCATCCCCAATCTGTCATTATTGAACAGAAACCATACTACATGGGTAAGTGGTATTGAAATGAAAATTTATATAATTAAACGAACATTGGTTGCGATCAATTATTATAATCAAGGTTGGGGATGGTTAGTCTGTGATTTGGGTCTAAATATAAGCTCTACGTAAAAGAAAAAAACTAACCGAGTTACATTAGTAGATATATAACAGAAAAGTGTGTTTAGTGTGCGGCTGGGTGGCTTAATGATTTGAATATCAGATTCCGTAGGTTATGTGCCCAGGTTCGAGCACTGTCCGCGGCAAATTCTGGCCAGTATGTGACGAGTTCCTAATTAGGAATAAACCGGTCTACTGGATGAATTGCTTTTTCTACACTATACAATTCTTAGTTCATACTTATTGAATCTCCGCTACTTGCGTTATTATGCTGTCCCTTTGCACTATCAGTTTCGCAAAGATCCAATTGATTTCCATTTCCGAGTACGTGTCTAGTTTGTCTTATTGGCTGGGTGCGGATTCGTTCCTTTCTTCCGAAGACATCAACATCATTCATACTAACCACTGTAAATGAGGTATGATCTAATCTTCGTTGACTGGCTACGTTGCAGAACATCATTTGGCCTCTAAACACATATATACACAGCCAAATGCTCCTCATAGAAGATTTAAGCACATTTGCTTAAGTTCGACACTTACTTCTAATATTAACGGGTTGTAAACCAGGAAATACTGAAGATACGGCAGTGCTTTGGGTAGTGATCTATTGATGCACATTTATACCACATATAATCTCGCCAAATTGTCGTTTCCATTTAATTCCCGCTTGCTTACAATCTCAACAAAGCGGTATCCATTCATCAGTGAATGGTCAAGGAAGTATGTGTATTTCCTTATTCTATGGCATTAAAACTTGGATATTTTGGATGTTGAAGAGGACTGGATATTAGCTATAATTCTCAAATGGTTACCTTTCTTTAAATCAAGTTTGCGAGCTTGAAGTAAACACCAATCCCATTGTATTTAACCATTCGTCGAACAACATAACAAAACTACCGTCAGCCGCAACGCACTTTTGTTATGTTGTTCGACGATTGGATAAATACAATGGGATTTGTGTTTACTTCAGGCTCGCAAACTTGATTTAAAGAATTTTTACCACCACCTGTGCAATCAATTATTATTAAATGGTTACCTTGTTTATGCACCCTTACTAAACCATACACTGGTTGCGACTGTACCTTGTGGTATGCGAGTTTTACCCTGTGCTTGATTCAATTCACCTTAGCAATCATATTATTGATCAGTAATTTCACTTCTTGCAACTTATCAGTAGGTTCTTTATTTGTTTTAGTTTACACCTCTATATTGTTTTTCTCTTCATAGATATCATTATAATCAGATTGATTCATCCGAGCTGTTGTTCATTTGTTTGCTTACAACCCTACCGCATTGTTTCTTTTGAACTCTTTTTTAGGCTTTCGACTTCATAATTGCGTTTTTGTTTATTTCTAGTCATAACGTTGTCTGATTGATCGAGCATATTTTTGCCTATCTCGTTTATTTCATTAAAGCGAACTGAGATGCATCACTTGAAAGCTTCGTCACGTTTTTCGTCTCAAAGATTCTCATCAGTTTCGACGGAAAATCCACAACTTGACCATGATGTCCTACCGGAATGGTCTCCTTCTACTTCAAAAACGAATACAACCGTTTTGACTACTCCTAATTTGTCTACAAATGAATCTCTGGGTATCTCCATTAATAATACATTGCTTTTCAATTTGTCAGACACTTTAGAAACATCGGCAGCGTACACGGATGTCTATGAATCCTGCAGACAATTAGAATATCCTACATCAGTAAATGATATGAAAGTTACAGAATTTCCGATTCTTCAACATGCAATAGAGCCACTTATTGAACCTCAAACTTTTCTTAACAACACAGCTGCATCTGATTTCGATTGCAATAGGTTTGATACTTATAATAAAGCAGGTAGAGAAAAAATGGTTGCGGGTCAGTTTAAGAAAGCTGTTGTAGATGGTTCAGAAACGTCGTTTGTTGATAACTTCAAATTGAGAGCTACAATCTCGGATTCGCTGGATCTTAATTCCATTGATAGTGACGGTGGCGATTTTGTTATGTCAAGCTCTAAGGGATCAGAATTACGATTGCTAGATGATACAAGGTTAGTTGACTTACAATTGGGCGTGACGGTTACAAATAGTTTGAGTAAGCCTTCAGTAAATAATTCAGCCGCATCTTCGACCTTTACCACTGACGTGAACATTACCGCAATAGATTCGCAGATTTCTGATAGATTACTCGGAAAGCGACAGCCTGCTGTAGCCTCTCCATCTATTGCTTGTCGACGTCATAAGGTGAGGCTAGGCGTTTTTCTGTTCTGGTTGATCTTGAAGCTTTTACTTCATTGCGATTAACCTGATTTAATGCAGATATTTTATCGTATTATCTGTATTCAAATAGTATTTTTTAAGCGTATTTGCTGTTTTAGACTGTTTTATAGCAATTAAACGGCCATCCAACCTGATTAACGAAAATGGTTTTTGTTTAGGTAATCCATGTTTAAACGTGTGTAAAATACTATTTCGCATCATATTCATGAACACTCGCGCGTATTTTTACCAGATATTGCCTTTCGGATACTCATATTTTAAACTATCTTGATTCTAAAAAAATCCAATTACTAGGCCATGATTTCTTCCTTGTAGTGAGATAGTCAGGACTTCCTGTAAAACGTGAATTAGAAACTCAAGAAAAGAGGTCGCATTGTTAAAGGCTTGATGTTAACTCTACTTCTAGGTTACACATTCGTACAAGAGACTGTACCGTCAAATTGTCCCACATTCCTCATCAAAATATATAGTGCTTATGAGTTGTAATACAGGCTCCTATTGATGAGTCGCCAGTAAGCACAAAACAAATGTGCACGTCAGATTATACATTTCGTTCATGCTGACTTTGGTTTATACTTCTAGTCCTTTTTTAACATCTAATACACAATTACATATACATTAATTCTACGCAACAATCAGTATCTTACAGTCTTATAATCGTCAACCATTTACTTGATACTTCCATTGGTTCAGAAAGTGAAAACATGTGTCCATTGTATCCCTTCTTTGACTGTTTTCCTATTGAGACTTATTATCAAATTAAATAGTAAACTGAAATAAGCCTTGAGCGTTTAACAATCAGTTAATACAAGCCTTGATGCTTATAAGTTTTCGTATTCAACAATATCAATAAATAAAAACTCACATCAAGTCTTCCTTTTAACTGATTTGCATCCCTTGTCAGGGCCGCATCAAGCAAATTTTCGACTACATAATTTGCCTTATGTGTTTTCCAAGTTTCAATCCTTCCGGTTTACCGTGTTAAATGTTTAATATAATCCGAAGCATTCCAAAGTCAATTACACGCTCTATTTATGAGATAAGCTCAAGACAAAACACGAAACACAGTCAAGCTTAAATAAAAAGATGCAAATAACTTCAAATTGTGCGAAAATTAATATAACACTATTTGATATACCATTTCCGCGCATTTGGCCTCCCTATTCAATCATCCGGGAACCGGCTAAAACGACTAGAATGTCGTTGTATGGACATTAGAAATGGTTATCAATGCCGCGTTTTGCGTACGCGGGTAATAGCTGTACACGGGCAGTTACACAAAGATCCGATTTGTCACTATTTCCAATTTTGTTTTGTCTTTGATCGGGTTGACTCATTTTTACTTCAACTGGAAATGCGGTTCTATCACATCTTTGTTTACTGGCGACGTTTCGTTGCCTACTTTCCAGCACCATCATCAGGCAACACAACACTGATCACAATAGCAGATTTAAGCAAATGTTGTGATCAGTGTTGTGTTGCCTGATGATGGTGCTGGAAAGTAGGCACCGAAACGTCGCCAGTAAACAAAGATGTGATAGAACCGCATTTCCAATTGAAGTAAAAATGAGTCAACCCGATCAAAGACAAAACAAAATTGGAAATAGTGACAAATCGGATCTTTGTGTAACTGCCCGTGTACAGCTATTACCCGCGTACGCAAAACGCGGCATTGATAACCTGAATGCTTACACACCGCAAAATATTGAGTTCAAAACCTATTAGAAATGGTTCTTTTCCTAACTAAGTGGTATAAGGTCGTCAGTCACTTTACGCTGGATTTCCCTAGAGCTAATATTTTTCAGCATAGCCAAGAAGAATTGCTATGAGTTTAATCGTCTAGAGCATTATTATTGTGCTTTTGTACCATGTTTGAGTGCTCCTTCTTAATGTGGGCATGACGCATAAAAGTGCTGTTATAATGAAGGTCTGTAGTCTTCTAGCTGTTGATTTTAACATTCAGAGTGTATTTTTAATCTTCTTCAACGCACTTGATATGAGGCATACTTTCGTACTAATTATCTCTGCTTTGATTTCCAACAATCGTTATATTTAAATCGATAGAGATGCAAAGATTAGAAAATGGCATAAAATTACTCTTTTCGTGGTCTCTGGAACAAATTATTTTAGTGTTGGATCACTTCAGTATTTGTATTTAGCACTTCTTAATATATTTTTAAGGTCCCGCCTCCGCCGTTGTTAGGCAGCGTTATTGGCCAACAGTTGCAAGCAATAACCTGTGCAACAGACTCAAGTATGTTAGGCACGACTTCAACTACTACCATTTCCTCGACTAATATGGTTGACAACTCTACAACTGTTCGCGCTCAAATCGATAACACCAATTGTAATTTGCATGGTATTAATAGTGCGACAGACAATTTAATTTCCGTCGCTAATGCACCGCACAAACAAGTATTTCCTTGTGTATATCAGGTACATTTTAATGACGATGGGACTATTATTAGTGCTCGTCAAACAGCTACTTCACCGTCTTTATGCAGTCACTGTCTTTTTCGGCACTTTTGTCATCATCCAAAGCAAAATGTGCATTTTGTGCAGCAATTGAATGAATGCTATGATTGTTCGAATTTGTACAAAACATCAGAGAGGCCAAACGATGAGGTGTTTGCTAGTGATGACGTGAGTTATTTTGTCAATGATGGACGTAGAATAACTAAACAAGAAGTACATACGGAATCATCAAATGCGGCCAATTTTCATCGATATTTAAGCCCATGCCGTCTGGTACTAATGCCACGCTGTCATTGTTGTAACTATCATCATCATCATCATCATCATCATCATCATCATCATCATCATCATCATCATCATCACCACCATCAGAAGCAGGTGCAGCCTTTTCCTTGTCAAGAACATTTGCATTCTCAACCGAAGCCCTATTCAGTCATCGGCTTTGATGGTGTTGATAAGCTTCATTGCTGTCCAACTACTTTAATGTCACATTCCTCACCGTCTTTCAATGGTGTTGATTCTCGTCACATCAATATCAAACCCCATAGCGAGTATTTAACAACGCCATCTGCGAAACCACTGAATTCAGACACAAGAATTATCGGTTCGTATCACCCGGTGGTCCGACCTGCATTCTTCAAGCCTAAAGTTAAAATGAAGAAAAGCAACTATTCTTCTTTTGATCGCTTAGTTGTTTGTCGCTGTCACTTATCTAATAATGATTATTCTCCCAATGGTTTAGATGTCTTACTGTGTTCATGTAAACATCCAACTCACCAATTTTTACCGTCTGCTGGCGAAAAAGGTGGTTATTTCATGCTCCCTTATTGTTGTGATATTTGTCATTTTATCCCTGCTGTTGCTGAAAATACTATCATTGTCACCACTTCAGGTAATGATACTGTCATATCACAGCCTCTTGATACCAATTTTCATACAACGTTGGCTTTGTCAGAACCAAGGAATCAAACAGCTCAACTATCACCTGGTCACTTATGGTCAAATTCAGTTGATGCTCACGCGACAAAACTAGTGACCTCTACTACCGTTTCCGATTCGACTGATACTACTTCTTCTGTATCTGTTCGCACTACTTCTAAAGTTAGTACTTCTGTTATGTGTGGTTCAGCAATTGACAAAAATTACCATCTTGGACTCGTGTCACATTCTCCTGCTGCGTTTCAAGACAAAATTATTGATAAAACACAAGTCGTTTGTTCATCCGAACCTTCACGTCTCCCACAAGACGTGGCGCTGAAACCTGACCACTTTCATAATTTAGACACCTGTAATAACATCCTTCCCGTTAGAAGTACAGAGATGAATGTATTAAACAGCGGCATTGAAGGTAGTAAATTTGGAAACGGAGCAGATATGCAGAATGCACAGGTTGGTGAGAAAGTCAGTGAACAAGTCGTACGATTAGTTACAGATGAAGAGCTTAACGGCAAATTAATTCGTTGGTATAAGTCCGCTCATAATGACTACTTAACAGGTTGTCCACTTGCTTTGCGCCCGCTGCATCAGCGTCAAGAATTTAAACCAAAGTTAAAAACTGTTTCTATTTTGTCGAACAATTCTGGAAACAATTTGACAGCACCCAGAAGCGCAACAGAGATTGGCAGTGGTATGAACGAACGTCGGATTGAGTTTGAAAGCCTAAACACTGAGGAATCTTTGAAGCAATCACAACACCATAATGTAAGTTTTACTCCTTTTTTATGTACATCATTGTACAAAAAATGAAACTGTTATGCGTGAACAAACGGAGCAAATTCATAGAAGATATTTTCTTTTTGTTATTTGCTTTTCGTACAGTTAGATGTCGTACTTAAAGCCAAACTCAACTTTTGATTGAGATAAAAATGTCTACTTCAGTAAAAATGCACCAATAATTGTTTTTATAGTTTTTTCACTACTTAAAACTATAGTAGGGCCTTGTGTCGTAAGATTTTTTTGCTAAGTTGGCAAATTTTTTTGATTATCTTATATATATATATATATATATATATATATATATATATATATATATGTCTTTTTTGTCATCTGTTCACGCCATTGTACTTAAGTGTTAAGAATCGATGAATGGATTATAAGTATATAATATCGGTATGAATTTAATATAGCATATGATAAAAGCATGTAACTTCTGATAAATGAGTTTGTTCTAGAACAGGGCATCGAACCTGGAGGCATTTGTTTGGAGTTCAGTAACGTTTCCTCTACGCCACTATGAGTGTCTAGTGCACCAAAACAGGTTTTTCTCAGCCTTCTGGTGGATTCTCCTTGATTTTTTTCGATAAAAAGCTCCAAGTGGCCATCCTAGATCTGTCATCATAAAACAAACAACATGCCGCCTGAAGAAATGATAATCAATTGAAGACTTTGGCAAGTTTCGATTATAAACAACATTGTTTTCAACTAAATTTTGCATAAGGCAGCTATTGAATGTCATATTCTAGACATAATTAAATGAACATTGATTGCACGGGCAGTGATTGAAATTATTTCAATCAAGGTTGCGATCTTGATATAAAGACCTGACCCATTAAGTACATCAATTTGTCATTAACCATCTGATCGATCGGTCTTCGTCAATTAATCGACAACTTGCACATGTATATTTGTAAATCGCACAAAATAAAGTTGAAACGGCATTAATACACATTTAATGCAACCAAACTGCGAACGCTATTAGGGTAACTCACTTGTCTTTCCCAGCAATCAAAGAGAAACAGCTAAGATATGTCGACATTAAATATTATTTACCAATATACATTCGCAAATTATCGCTCAACTTCCGTAGGCCGTTCGACCAAAAATTTGATTACTCGAAGGAGATAGCATTGCAACTTGAACGCCTGTCATAAATCACATTTTAAATACATGTCTCAATTACGTAACATATCTTTGAATCCTCAAACGTATGTTCTCCATGCCTAGCATTTACGATAAGTCTTTCTTTCAATGACAGAAAGGATTTATCCACATACGTAGTTTTGTGAATAAAATAATAACAGCCGGATTTATGCCAACAGAAGACGCATGTTTTGGCATTGAGCTTGAACTGGAGATGATGCTCGCAATTGATTTGTTGTTTCCTTATTTCACACTCTCTCCAAGTTTACATTTTTAAAATTTTGTTTAGCCTTTCAATGTATGTATAAAGATGTGTTCATTTGTAGATACCTGAAAAGAATATAAGAAAGAAACGTTTCTTGTATCTGATAAAATTTATTTTTCTTTTTGCACATGGAAAGGGTACTATGAATTTTAATATGGTTCGTTTTGCAAATAGGAACTTTCAAAAAACTAAATGAACTGGTGTCTCTAAAATATAGAGCACAAAGAAGATTATTATTTGTGTATTGATCAATTGCCTTTCTTAGGAGATTTGGTGCGTAGTTAACGCAAGTCCAAACTACGAATCAATCGAAGAAATCTTACAAGGTTGGGGTAGTCCAAAATGGAACAGTTAAAGGAAGATGAAATACCGCTACGGACAAGAATCGGGTGTGTATCTTGTTTATTGGATGAACTAAGTTTTTTCGCAAGAATGCGATTTGTGATGTTTTTGTCAGCTGTTATGACGAGGGACAAAAGAAGAACATTGAAGAAATTATAAAATGATATAAAACCTGGAGTTTTGTGTGATTTAATACCTACCGATATTGGCAAACATGTGCTTAACTTATCATAAATACCAAACAATCAACTAACAATGGAGGCACTATCGATGGGCCGAAAATATAAAATTGATCCTTCTGATAAATGTGATGTTGATTTTGAGGCAGCATTTGAATTGCTGTTTGAACAAACAGCTAACTTAAAACCTATAAGCATAGATTATAAAAATTGGTTTAAAGCTATTTTAGTTTACCAGGCGTCAGATTTGAAATTGTTCAATTGCGCAGAACAGTATACATTGACTAAGCAACAATTAAATGCGCTTAAAGATATCAATGGCATTGCAGAGGTAAACATGCTACATGCTGATTAGAGCAATAGCGTTGTTATACTGGACAAATTTGATTATCTAAAAAAGATGAAAAATGTGGTGTATGACAATAAAAAATCCACGTGTCTAATCGATAAATCAGATGAAATAGACAAAGAGGAGCGCAAAGTAATAAATGAAATAAAGATCTTAATTGATTTCGATTTAATTGATGAGGCTATTGCACAGAAACTCAAACCAGTTGGTTCATCTACATCAAAAATGTACGGATTGCCAAAAACACAAAATTGGGTGTCGTATGAGACCAATATTTCCTATTATTTATTCTACGTTCAATGCACTGACTAAATGGTTAGTTCGTATACTGGAACCATTGCACATAAATTATTCGGTTGCTAATTCTTTTTAAAGTTGTTAATAGAATTCAAGTTATAAATATTAAAAACACAAGTATGGTGTATTTTGATGTTACTTCTTTGTTTAAAAATGTTCCAATTGACGAAACAATTGATATTATAGTCCAAACAGTAGAATAAAACATTACCATCCGCGGTGCCAAATCACACTACGCAAGCTCATCTTGTTATACGCGAAAGATGTGCAACTTCATTTTATTGGAAGCATATATGTCAATTGGAGAGCTCCGTACCTCCAGTTTTGGCTGAGATTCTCCTAGACCATTTTGAGAACACATTAAATAGTGACTTAAGTAAATGTGCTCAATACACACGGTACTTGGATGATATATTCCTTGTCCTTAAGATCAGATCGCAATCACGAATATTGATTCAAAGCTTCAACAAAGCGCACAAGAATATCGGTTTCACGACAGAGCACAAGAAAGATGATTGTCTGCTTTTCTTAAAATTACTACTAAAAAAAGATATTAATGGTAAATTAAATAGACCAATTTAACATAAACCAACCTGGTCTGCACAGTATTTACATTGCAGCAGTTTTGCTTCGTTTCAATATAAATTATTAACAGTTCGTGGCAGCTCTTCATGAATTGACAGAGTGCTTAGTCCAGATTCAAAAGATAACGACTATAATAAAGCAATAAACGGTTTAATGTCTAATGGCTATTCAAGACAATCAATTGAGTCAATTATTAAAAGGGGAAATCACCAAAAAACTGACGTTTTTCGGACTAGAAAAGAAAGCAGACTACATGAACATTTCATTTAAGGGAAATGCAGTTTCCCGAATAGCGCATAAATTTAAAATGGCATTAACACGCACATCTAATGCAGCTAAACTACGAGTGTTATTAAAGGTAACACACAAACCTTTAACAGCAATCAGAGAAACAAGTATGTATTAGGTGTTGCGAACCTAGTAACAAATTAGTTCAGTTGTGACCAGAAGGATAAACCAAAGGCAGCATGAACGGAAAGTATAATATCATGCACATTCGTTTCGTGCTTACTGGCGACTCATCATTAGGAGCCGGTATTACGCCCTTTAACCACTATATATTTGGTCGAAGAATGTGGAATAATAGGACGGTACAAGTCGCATTGTCGTAGAATTTTTATGATGATAGTTTCACTATTGCAGGTTTACACATTCGTCTAGGAGATTGTACCGTCCTGTTATTCCACATTCTTCGACCAAATATATAGTGGTTAAAGGGCGTAATACCGGCTCCTACTGATGAGTCGCCAGTAAGCACGAAACGAATGTGCATGAGATTATACTTTCCGTTCATGCTGCCTTTGGTTTATCCTTTGGTCACAACTGAACTAATTTGTTACTAGGTTCGCAACACCTAATACATACTTGCATATATATTAGCTCTTCGCAACAAACAGTATTTAACTGTAATCAGAGAAACAGCCAAGATATATCGACATCAAATATTTTTTACCAAAATATATACGAACGTTGTTGATAAACTTACGTAGGCCGATCGATTGATGGTCAATTACTGAAATGCGAGGACATTGCAATTGAAATATCTATTTTAAATCAAATGGTGAATACATGTCTGCAATTGCGCAACATATCGTTGAAACCTCACAGGTATTTTCTCAAAACGTAACATTTAAGATGATTACTAAATGCAAAAATGGAAAGAAGTTAGCCACAATGTGCTTGAACGCAAGTTGATGCACGCAATATATATATATATATATATATATATGTTCATTTGTAGGTACTTGAGAAGAATAAGAGAAAGAAACGGTTCTTGTATCTTACAAAAAATTATTTTTCTTTCTGCACATTGAAGCGGTACTGAGGATCCATTCCAAGAGAACATTTAATTGAGCATTGCTTATCGCTTGGCTAGCCGTGAACTTTGGTCGGTCCACCTATACCAACAATAGATTTAGGTGAGGAATGTGGGATAATTGTACGGTACAATAGCCTACTGCAGGTTTACACATTCGTATAGAAGATTGTACCGTCCGATCCTCCCACATTCCTCACTCGAATATATAGTGGGTATAGGGACGTAGTACTGGCTCATACTGATGAGTCACCAGTAAGCACGAAACGAATGCGCACATGAGATAATACCTTCAGTTCATGCTGTCTTCTTATTCTGTCTTTATTTGTTAATAGGTGCGCAACACCTAATACATATATATTAGTTCTCCGCAACAAACAGTATCTAATGAATGGATTGCCTTTTCTATACTATACAATGCTTAGTTAATACTGACAACTGTATGTACATTAATCGAACATTGGTTGCGCGGGCGGCGATAACAATCACTTTTTTAGTCAAGGTTGCAAACTTAATATAAACACCTGACCCATCAAGTATATATATTTGTCAGTACAAATTAAGAATTGTATAGTGTAGAATAGTTAATTCATCCAGTTGACCGGTTTCGTCCATATTGGGAACTCATCACGAACTGGTCAGAATTTGCCGCGGACGGGGCACGATAATGGGCACGTCTGTGCCACTCTGTCGCACAATACACACAGTTCTCAATCATATACTAAATAATGTAACTTGGTTAGTTTTTCCTTTTAGGTGGAGCTCATATGGTATCAATTTAGACCAAAAGTTCCAACTAACCATCCCCTATCTATTATTACTGAACAGACACCCCATTAGTTGGGGAAGTGGTATTGAAATGAAATTTTTATATTGAAACGAATATTGGTTGCGCGGAAGGTGATAATATTTACTATAATCAAGGTTGCGAGCTTGATATAAACACCTGACCCATTAAGCACATGTATTTGTATAAATGTATGTACATAATGGAATTGGTATTTATATCGAGATCACAAACTTGATCAAAATAATTCATCAGTTTATATTCAAATTATATTCTGACTTATTTTGTTTGTTTACCTGTGGATTAGAAATAGTGCATACAACAGCCTCCTCTGTGCGTAATTCTTTTAAGTTTTTGGCTTTGTAGGACACCTGAAAATACTCCTGGTTTTGGGAGTGGTTTTATTAAATAAAAGTGTTCACCTAATGCGGAAATTTTCTCCGCAATGCCAGTTGTATTTAGTATAAATGCTCTTGTATTTGCTTCTTTAATTATCAGCTAGCTCGGCCTGCTTAACGCGTTAAGCAGCTATGCCATCTGTTTAATTAAATAGCGTTGGACTGTTCGATTGCTAAGAGCTTATCCTTTGAATTTATGTTTACTATCCGTTTTGTTGTACAGACAAACATTAATTGTGTATTAAGCATTTGAGAGGTAATTACTGTTTAAAGACTTCGAGCAAATATTTCGGATGGTGTGTCCCCTTTTAAAGGTATGCTAACATATGTCGTATTTTGGTTGGATGTGGCTTTATTCATTTTTTTGGTGTTATCTGTGCTACGTGTTTGATTCAACAAACGGTTCAGGGGCACACACTTTCTAATAAGGCCTTTTAAGCGTCACTTACTCTTGACGTCGAAATTCATCAGAAAAAAGTTTCTTGAATCTGTGGGTTAAATTGAGTATCGAAGTTTTCTTTTAGATAAGTCGGCAGCGTTGTGTTAATAGATGCATCATCCACTCTTAATCTACTTTCGATATGTTTTCCTCTTTAGACTGCCTTCCTTCTTTCTCAATTTCCTTGCATGAAGGAAAGACACTACGATAGACTGATGGTTATAGTGCTTGCAAGTAAACTGAATGTGATGATCAACATTGTTAAAATCTTAATGCATGTCGTTTGTTTCGAGCTCTTTATTTATGCTTGTAATGGCATAGTCGGCATACCTCAGATATGTTAGTCAGTATTTTCGAATAAATGGTTGTAGCTTTGATGTTTCCAGATTGATCATGTGGACATCAGACAGTAGATATCTGAACAAATTGCCAACCACAACTTCATCGACCTGCGTGAAATATCGACCACTGAAATTGAATTGAACAATATTGGTGCACATATTAAGGAGATCTTTTTATGACTTTTAGTTATGGTGAATGATAGGTGGTTCTTTTCAATGAACGTAAAGAAGGAAATCGGAAGTTTCGTCAACTGGGATGCTTGCAAATAGATTTCTTCCATCGAACGAAATCATTTTCTCCTCACATTGTACTATTTTACATAAATTAAAAATTCAAATATATCGCGAAAGAAAGGTTTAACATCTCAATTTGTATTGGTTTTAGGAAATCTTTTATTTATCCCACCTGTTTTGGCTGTGGCTTTATTGTGTGGTTATCTGACGCTGAAATCGTATGGACGTATTTGTATTAAGGCCTTATAGGAGATAACATCACACTTTATCATCCATATTTTATCAAATTATTTTTAATTTTTTATATTGCATTATAATTGTAACAAGTATCATATCCAGGCATTTTAGATAGAGGAATGAAGCAGTAGTGGCTATCAATTACTTGGGTTTATAGATAGACTAGATTTTTCCGAAATAGAGGATGTTAACCATTCTTGACACCAGTTACGCTAGAGGAGGCATCATTTTCTGGACTTGATTACGCACATTTTTATTTATTATTTTTTTAATAGATCTAATATATGCGTGTATCTATAAGTTGCAACATGCTTTGCAAAGATATGGTTCATGCAAGGTAAGCAATTAAACAATCAATGGTTTCGCGAGTAGAGACGAAAAATTTTAAATTCATGTGTGCCATCTTGGGATAGACACCAATTCTTTTTCATTTAGCATATCGCAAATCGATGTTGTTCATCTGGTTAAGCAGAATGAGTTTGATGTTTTTTTCAAGTTTGAAATCTTGATTTAATGAATTTTTATCACCACCCGCGCTTTTATCGATTGTTGAATTGTATAACTTATATAAGTGTGGCGAAGGCCGTAAATACTCTATGCTTCTCGCTGCGTAGAAATTGTGGGGCCGTCATTTCCTGCGAAATACAATATAGACGAGACTACTAGAAATGAGAGCCGCATGTCTGTTTTCCCATAACTTATATATTCATTGCGGGTTAATCGTATTTGGTCAATCTTCCGTGGAGCTCTAAAGATGACCACTGAAGGTCAAACTGCGTCAGCAAGTGTGATTTACGATAGTGTAGCTATTATGTGCTAAGTTAAACGAAATTTAGTTATTGTTTGTTTTAAATTCTCAAACTTTATTTAATGAATTTTAAATAGTCAGAATGAACTCGTTGTTTACTTACCCTACCAGTGTCTAACTAATTGCTACACAAATATTTTCTTATTATTTATGATCTTTTATGCTTCCTTGTGATCCAATGACATATGGTAAACCGAATAGTTGAACGCTATTATTGAAGAAATAGTTAATTAAATATGGCTTGATTTCACAGTAGTCCGTCTTTTACACTTTAACTATCGACAAAAACCAATTAATGATCTTGAAATCTACCGCCATTAACTAAATTTTTTGACGACTTTTGTTTCAGTTTTATTTCATAGACGGCAGTGCTCTCTATAGCTTTGGTCGAATTGATGAGATGTTCAACATATTTTGTACAATCTATGCAGCTATAATGTTTGAATATTTGCAGATCAGTTTCAATAAATATCAAGCGATAGAATGAGAATAAAAATAAGTCCCATACACTATTTTATGCTTCTGTTATTAATTACAATTGTTTATGCTTGGGTTATTGGTCTAGTTTAATGTATTTTGTTGATTTCACGAAATATCAGAATCAACTCCAACAGCCTTCATCAGCCGGAGTGTTTGTTGCCTCGGAGATTAGCAAGTATCTGCTCAATGAGAACAATGATGATTCAAATCAGAACGATTCAGATTCAGAAGATTTAGAATATACCGATAGAGATGAAAAACACGATTCAACATATCAAAATTCATTACATCAATGTCAAGGCCTATGTTCATCATCCTCACGATCTGTATGCGCTGAGCTGCATCATACGCAAATGCCAGTTGGTCTACATCAAAACTATCTAGAGGATCTGCTGTCGAAATGGCCAACCGATAACACTTACTGCCATCTCACGTCTAAGTGTTCTTGTCTTCAGCATCACAGTGGTGTGAAAAATCGAGGCAATTTTCAATCTTCATCGTTTCATTCGTTAACTTCATCCTCTTCATCACCATCTCCTCTAAACCAACAGGATTCAGTCGGTTTAAATACGTCGTCTCTATTGAATGCCTCTGATGATAAAGCCTCTTGTAGAAAAAAATTTAAAGATAGCACTGCTCGACAAACTAATATTGAAGCAGGCTCATCGAAGAATAAGGCCGCGAACCAGATTAGGCCGAGTGGACGTGTGTTGACCGTGTATCTTGTTTTTTCACCGTCGGCAATGACGTCTTTCTCATCGCCAACACGAAATTTGTCCATCGATTCAGGCGTGAAAACGGCTAGTTGCCTATCGCAAAGTGGTGGTGGTGGCTATAGTCCTTATGTATTCAGTACATTTGGCTACGCTTTCGCTGAGCGCAATATGTCGCAAACAGAAACGAAAATAGCCCCAACACCTTCTTCTTCTTCTGCTACTACTACTAACACTACTAACACTACTACTACAGGTACTACTACGAATACTACTGCTTCTACTATGCATGTGAATACGAATGCTAGCATAGCCTGTTCGGACAAAGAAAGTGAGTGATGTTGCAGTTCTTAATCTCAGTCTTATGAGCGGAACTCGTAAAAATGTCGTTTATAATCATATTTTATCATTCAGTAGGAACTTTATTTCTAATTGCTTGAATCGGCATCTACGGTTGCATTGGCAACCAATCGATCTGTTAAGCTATTACACTGCACGATCCGGTTGCGACTTCCTAAATTGGAGTTAACTTATAAAATATTTTACCTACCCATTTTGTATCACATCAAGACAAAAATTAGGTGAAAAAATTGCATTTCACTACAAAATTGCCTTTTAACTCGTGCTTCCAATTAGGTAGTTGATGTATTCTTTAGTGCTTAAAGATGTCCGCTAGTCGACGCTAATTTTGTCGCTTTTTATGTCAGTCGCGGTGGTGTTGGGGACAGTAGCTTGGTTTGTGGTACTGATGGTAGTGTTTAGTCCACGCTGTGTTCAAAGTAGCCTTCGCTTTATAAATAATGTTCGCCCATCAGGATTCGAATAAAGTTCACGAAAATTCAGCTATGGCGCTTGTATGACAAACCGCATGTTAAACGTTGACCTAGGTTACTGCTGCAAACTTTTCTCCAGTGTTATTTCTCTTCCTTGTATTTTATGCATATGCGAATGACTTCCTATTCAGTTTACTTTTGCTAAATGTCAACGATAGGAGAGTGCCCATGCGACCAATAGATTATTTTCATATATATATATATATATATATATATATATATATATATATATATATATATATATATATATATAAAATATATATATATATATATACGGCATATGCAATATTTTCTCGGAGTTCTGAAGCTTAATTATGCAAGTTAAAATTAGTCCTATATGAAGGGCTGTTTACCAAGTTATTCAGTGGGCAGATTGCAGTGTTGATCGATCATCGTGTTGGACAATTTCTCTCACTGTTGATGATGATAGTGATGCCATTTTATGCAACTGTTTTTCCTTCAGTTTGTTGCCACTCCAATCGGGTATTTAATGGTTTTAGTTCGAGTTAGTGGTACGGATCGTCTAGACACAAAAATGTTGTTACTGCATGTGTGATTCGTGGACAGTTGAGTAAAACATCGTGTTGATAGAACTGTTGAATGTTAAGTCAGGTTCTTGTTTTTTTATATAAATGGTTTCGTATATGCATAATAATTTTTCGTACTTTGTTTTGTGTAGAACTGAGAAATTCTGTCAATTGGCAGGATGGCTCAGTGGTTAGAGCACCAGGTTCCGAAGCAGACGTGCCCAAGTTCGAGTCCTGTCCGCGGCAAATTCTGGCCAGTACTTGATGAGTTCCCAATAAGGACGAAACCGGTCTGCTGGATGAATTGCCTTTTCTACACTATACAATTCTTAGTTTATACTGACATATGTAAGTAATTAAGGGGTCAGGTGTTTATATCAAGACCGCAACCTTGATTACAATAATTGTAGCAATAGTCTCCTTTGATACTTAGAATGTTCCAAAGCTATAATCTAGGGCTGACATGAATGCAACAGAAAGTCCTCGCAAAAGTGCACGAATTAAGATGAAACAGTCAACACAATGTTGGAATCAGCATTTAAGTCACAAAAGTGAATATAAAATAATATTTTTTGGATTTTTTTACTAATGGGACGCGCTTGAATCGAGAAAAATCCTATAAATAATCGGTAAAAATAAAGCATTTGTGTTGATTTTTAAATGGCTTCTGACGAATTAGAAAACTTAGTGAGAGAAGTTTCTGCACAAATAAACACTGACTGCGGAGTTAAGGATAATGAAGTCTCGGCTGGACGAACCACTTATAAATTGGGAGTAAATCTGCATAAACGACCCAACCAATGTAGGTGAAGTCAACAATTCTCTTTAACTTATCAAGTATAAAGCCATAATTTATATATCTGAATGATTGTAGCGTGTAGTTGTATATTCACGAAATAAACCGGCCATTATCCACAAATGCCCTCCAAGCATCACAGGTCTTATGGACAAACTAATAAAGCAAGTATTAGATTTAATTTAACTTCTGGCTGGTTATTCTCATCATAGCTAATTGACGTTTCACTAGATAATCTCGCGTCGCATATTTGTTTATCTGTAACTGCCGTTTACAACCAACTAAGTAATATTAGTAGTGGAATTCTAATTAAAACTTTACAAGCCGTAAACTATTTTTTTATATTCACCATTTGAAATAACGTTCTTGAAGATATCCTTAGATTTTAGGATTGGGAGCCCGATAAATCAAATACACCTTCAATAGCATCACTCCAAGTTGAATGATAAAATTTGAAGACAGTCGAAATATGCACGTTTGAAATTTCACTCGAAATACTCGATTTGTACTCATGACAGGCCAGTGTCACAACAAATGCTTTCATTTCATTAGATAGGCGCACGCCACGTATGTGCGTCTTTGCTTGTATATTTTAATGGTTAATATTCAGTTAGATGTAATTAAAACGCATGCACTCCGCCAAAGTCAATATATGCAAGTAAGTATTAGGTGTTGCGAACCTAGTAACAAATTATTTCAGTTGTGACCACAAGGATAAACCAAAGGCAGCACGAACGGAAAGTATAATCTCATGAACATTCGTTTCGTGCTTACTGGCGACTTATCAGTAGGAGCCGATATTACGCCCTTTACTCACTATATACTTGGGTGAGGAATGTGGGATAATAGGACGATAAAATCTAGACGAATATGTAAACCTGCAGTAGTGAAACTAACATTTTAAAAAGTCTCGACAATGCAACTTCAACGCCAACTCACTCTATATAAAATATATACTGAGTCTGTAAAGCATACTTACACTATGGCTATTGTGTTAGTAACCGAAACCAAAATTATTGTACCGAAAGGGTACATGGTACTAACACTATGGTTTCCGAGCCGGTACATGGTACCAAAATGATATATATCAACGTATGCTATAGTTCACCGAAATGGAGGATTACAACTATTTCTGAATACCTGTTACCAGTAAATCCATACACTCTGGCCTTGATCGATATCAGTTATCACATTTCGCGGTAAGCATGACATCATTCAATTCTATATATAACAGTTAAATACTATTTGTTGCGGAGAACTACTATATATATGTGTTGCGAACCTAGTAACAAATTAGTTCAGTTGTGACCAGAAGGATAAACCAAAGGCAGCATGAACGGAACGTATAATCTCATGCACATTCGTTTCGTGCTTACTGGAGACTCATCACTAGGAGCCGGTATTACGCCCTTTAACCACTATATATTTTGGTCAAGAATGTGGAATAATAGGACGGTATAATCTCCTAGACGAATGTGTAAACCTGAAATAGTGAAGCTAACATCATATAAAGTCTACGACAATGCGACTTCAACGCTAACTCACACTATATAATATATATACCGAGTCTGTAAAGGATACTAACACTATGGCTATTGTGTTAGTAACTGATACCATCTTATTGAACTCGATGAGGTACATGGTACTAACACTATGGTTTCCGAGTCGGTACATGATACCAACCTGATGGATATCAATTTATGCTAAAGTTCACAGAAATTGAGAATTACAACAATTTCTGAACACCTGTTACTCCAGTAAATCCATATACTCTGGCCTTGATCGATATCAGTTATCACATTTCGCGGTAAGCATGACATCATTCAATTCAATATATTACAGTTAAATGCTGTTTGTTGCGAAGAACTAATATATATGCAAGTATGTATTAGGTGTTGCGAACCTAGTAACAAATTAGTTCAGTTGTGACCAGAAGGATAAACCAAAGGCAGCATGAACGGAAATTATAATCTCATGCACATTCGTTTCGTGCTTACTGGCGACTCATCAGTAGGAGCCGGTATTACGCCCTTTAACCACTATATATTTGGTGAGGAATTTGGGATAATAAGACCCAAATATATAGTGGTTAAAGTGCGTAATACCGGCTCCTACTGATGAGTCGCCAGTAAGCACGAAACGAATGTGCATGAGATTATACTTTTCGTTCATGCTGTCTTGGGTTTATCCTTCTGGTCACAACTGAACTAATTTGTAACTAGGTACGCAACACCTAATACTTACGTGCATATATATTAGTTCTCCCCAAAAAACAGTATTTAAAAATCACTAGATGTTAATTGATCCATCTAAGCGTCGGACAATTTGTTTTATTCTTAACGTGAAATTATGCATAAATAAATAGGGAGCAGACACAAAAGAAATCATGTTCGAGTAAATGATCAAAGCTCTGTCAAATAAAAAGCTTAATTAAGATAGTAAATATAATGAGATAACAAGGAAATTAGGTTAATGAAGAATGAGCAATATAAAGTACAATTCCCTTAATTTTCGCTCAACTCAACAAGATCCCTAAATAAACAGATACAATAAAATAACTTTTAAAAGATTAAATTTGGAAGTATTGTACTATCAATAAATGATTTATGAGCCACATAATAAACCAATCTAAATGTTTTACTTGAAATATCTCTTGATTCTGATTCATGTAATCTTCTTTTGTTTCCTTTGTTAAATTCCTTGTTCCAAATCGAACATAAAGCTTTTTTCAGTGTTGTTTCATTCGTAATAGCATCAATATTTTCACTATTTTACGATTACATATCGCTATACATCTACAGTCATCCCAGTTAATCGTGTGTATTTTCTCCACTACATGTCGGGTAAGATCAGATCTAGTAAAATGTTAATACTTATATACAGTTCTATTTTCTTTTTTATTACCTTTATTGAACGCATGGTTTAACAAACATACATGAGACTGCCATTTTAGTTTGAAATTTCATACACTACTGATGTCTCTAAGGGTTCACTTTTTTCGGTTATGGAGTCTAGTGACCAGTGTATGGGACTGTCTTAAAACGGTTTGTATATTTTATTTTACCAGTAATATAATAACCCTACTATCCTCCATCGCTACCAGATATTAAGCACTTCATCCGAGGATTAAATTTAATTTAAACATCCATCGTTGTTGCTTATTTTAATTTATGTGGGTAACCATTAGTCCTGAATATTTCACAAAATCGGCTTTATTCCTTCTCCCTATTTTATATGCCTACATACATATTGCTTTTGAATGTAATGATTATGAGATACCGATTTGGATATGGATGATTTGACCAGAGATTAAGAAGGATGCCTGAGTACAAATCTTCCCTAAAAGTATCTTTAGAATTTATCACAATTTCTAATTAGCTTGACATCCAAACACGATAATTCACTTGGTAATTTCCTTGAAGCTCGCTCATTTGATTAGTTAAATTTAAGAAATTTACATTATCTTCATCGCCATTTTTCTAGATCATTATTACGTCACCAAGAGCCGTAGATGCAATTTAGGCTTCAATGACGCCTTATCTGAAAGATGAGTTTATTTATGCTCTCGACTTATTTTACAATTAGGAAACAATTTTATTAAAAAAATTAGAAGTGCCCCATTGAGAAAACCTCGCTTTAAATCAAGTTCTTTGCTTGGAATAACTATCAAGCCCATTGTATATAACTAGTCACACATTATGCTTTATTTAGATTATAAACTTTTAAATAAGACACCGCTGAAGCTTACATTTTATATGTGGTCCTTTGCCTAATTTGTTACTAGAAACATCATACCTATTACTTACTTGCATATATATTCGTTTTCCGCACTAAACAAGTATTATTATCTATTTAAATGCATGGTGTCGTGATTACTGCAAAATATCATAATTGATATCGACCAATGCCATACTTTATGGATTTACTGTAGTGAAAAGGGTTCAAAAGTAGTTCCATTTTGGAGCGGATTATTTTCTATACTCTTTTCCAGACATCTTAATTGGTAATTAAACGAACATTGGTTGCGCGGGTGGTGATGACAATTATTATAATCAAGGTTGCGGTCTTGATATAAACACCTGACCCATTAATAACTTACATATGTCAGTATAAACTAAGAATTGTATAGTGTAGAAAAGGCAATTCATCCAGTTGACCGGTTTTGTCCTTATTGGGAACTCATCATGTACTGGCCAGAATTTGCCCAGGTTCGTATCCTGTCCGCGGCAAATTCTGGCCAGTACTCTGATGAGTTCCCAATAAGGACAAAACCGTCAACTGGATGAATTGCCTTTTCTACACTATACAATTCTTAGTTTATACTGACATATGTAAGTTATTAATGGGTCAGGTGTTTATATCAAGACCGCAACCTTGATTATAAGAATAATCTTAATTGGTACACAAATCCTTATTAAAATTAAAACAACTGAATAATGCAAGTGTGAAATTTTATCCAAACTTCTGGATTTATAGGTAATACAATTAAACAATCAATGATTGCGCGGGTGATTGTAACAATTCTTTGAATTAGGTTTTCGAGCTTGGAGTAAAAACCAATCCCATTGTATTTAACCATTCGTAGAACAACTGCAAAACTACTGTCAGTCACACGTACTGACTGCATTTATACTTTTGACTTGATAGTCTCATAAGAGCTACTGGCGTTTCACCATGTTGGCACCATGTATGTGCATTTCTTTATATATATATATATATATATATATATATATATATATATATATATATATATATAGTTGGGAAGCATTCAAGTAAATATGATGAACATCCACCTAGGTGAGAAAACTGTGAATGAATGTTAATTTTACCTTTGAGCACATATAATTAATTGTTTTATTCTTACCATTTTTAATTATGGAAGGAATTCAACGATTAGGCAATAGGGCAAAGGAAATTCATGCCAAGGTATGTGAACACAAAATATAATTAAGATATAAGGTAAAGAGATGGTCACACAAGAAGAGTACCTGTTGAAAGTATGAGCATTTTAAGTGTCGCAATGGTAAAGCAATCTGAAATTCTACCGTGGTAACAGCCTCTTTAATCATTAAAGTAAAAATAGTTTATATTTATTTGTTTATTAAATGGTTAATTTATAGATAAATAATAAGAGTGCTTATAAGTGTATTATTTCAGCTATACAACACTGGCTGACTGGTTAAACCTTCATCTTCATATTGTGTGTATTAGTTAAATAGGTGCAATATGTAGCTAAAGACTCTGTGTAACCGCGTCAAGTGTATGCAATCAGAGCATTTCAGTTTGAGTAGCATGGTCTACTCGGTCTGCAACCTTCGGAAAGCGTATAACATTGCAGATGTAATGTTCACGTTGGTATAATAATTACGTTAGACCCTGTATGGCCTTAATAAATATTATAAATTGATTTTACTTTAGTTGTGTGTGTGTGTGTGTGTTTGTGTGTGTGTGTGCGTGCGTGATTGGCTGTATAGTATGCATTTTTTGAACATGCAAAATACACGGAGAACTATTGTTTACTGGAGTTATAAGCATTGGCTATATAACCGGATGTCTTGGTATTTGTTATTATAACATCCCGCTCCCAACCAAGTACGTTCGGATTCACAATCCTCCTATATTTATCATATTGGCCCTACAGAGTTCAAAATCCATCACAGAGCCGACCCATAGATGTGGAGAAGAAAAATATCACTTTCAGGGACAAGTTCGCATACTTAACCGGTCTGGTAGTAAATTGCCTTCTCCGCGAGTACAACAGGCCCCGGTATATCCGCAATGGTCCGAAGGTGGGATAATAAAATTCTTTTTGTCTGATTTTGTGCGGAGTGTGCATAGTCGACGCGTATTCAGCGTGCCGTGTCGACAGAAAAATGTAGGATTTGTGTAGGTCTATAGTCATCTCTGTCGATGAGAACGCAGCTGGATACGAGGGTGTTTGGTGGATCGTGTCGCCTTCATGTTCTGTACTTTGCATGCATGTGCCTCGCTTTTCTATCCAATGTCTTGCGAGTGATTTATGACGTATGGATTATGGAAGACTGATGAAAATAAAGGTATTTGAATAAGAGTGGAAACTATTATTAGCTGATATGGCGGTTTCACTATTAGGTTTGGACTTCGTAGACGCTTATGTGAGCAAAATTGTCAGCATTACATGTATTATTCACATTGTAAAGCCATTGGTGATGCAAAGGCCGAAGACCAGGTGTGGAATATTGTAATGACCAGAGGTAAGCGACACCTTTCTAGTGGATGAACATTTGAGAGACATATTCGGCATTATTTTAATCACCTGATTGCAAGGAGGCATTGGGTCCAACTCTTACGATTTCGGTATCACCCATTGATTTCTACATACCTCTACATAAGAAGCTTTCGGTAGTGACATAGGGGAGTGGTGGAGGCGAAGTTAATCGAACTATTCACATCTGCTTTTCGGGCACTCATGGCCTGTGTGACAAAAAATGTTTCATTGCGGCCAACAGCGGATTTCTGTCAGTTAAATCCAGTTGTGACACACGACCCATATACTATGCCTTTGTTAAAGAATATTTACTTGTGTATTACTCGGGAAAAGTGGTTTTCAGTGCTTAATCTGAAGCAAGGATTTTTTAAATTTGTTTTTCGCTCGGAAGATCGATGCATGTTACCTGCACAGGCAATTTGGCATCGGATGCGTTGATTCATATCTATGCGATACGGACATATCCCATGTCTTGCATTGGTTAGTTTTAGCAGAAAGATGAAACATACCAGTGCGGGTTGGTGCAGTTGTGGTGCGGTAAGATATTGCCTAATCATTTCCGGATGCGCTATTGATTGTAGGGAATACTGGTTTGCGAAGGCGATGAAGCAATGCAGTTGTACGTTTCAGAGGATTTGTCGTAAGAACTCGTTCGCTTTAGGTACAAGAGTTTGGGTAGTCCTAGCGCAAACAGGCTGTTATACAAGTTTCGGAGCTGGCTGTTCTAGAGCGCCATGAAGAGAGGCATGCAAAAGTATAGCTAGCAACGTACCGTCTGCGAAAATTTCACACTGGTGGCGTTTGATGCTCCACAGAAAAATCAATTTCTACACGTTGATTTGGTAGGGCTGTTGTCAGTGTCTCGCTTACATGCAACATATATTTTTACAAGGGTCGAGACGTCTTCAGTCTGTGTAGTATTTTTGCCAGTAACTAGCATCAATTCATCTCAGCTCAATCAAAATCTCAAAGCGCGATGGATAAGTCACATTGGCGCACTTGCGGCAATTATCACGGGTCAAGGCTCACAGTTTGAATCAGCTAAGTTAAAATAGTAGAATCAGTGCCTGGGGTTGGATATGACGTAATCGGCAACATCATCCGTAAAACAATTTGCCAGCAGAACCAGCGCATTTAACGTGAATGGAAGCTCTACGCTATTGACGCCACAATGGTATCGTTACATGGCGGGATGGACTGCACTTCGTTGAACTAGCAATGCGGTACTAAATGTCTATCACGACTTGATTTGCTTCGGTGGCGTTAATGACGCAATCAAAGATTCGCTTTCCCGGAAATGCGGTTCTGCGAATAGACGAATCTCAATATCAAATACCGGAAGTCAACCGTGCCAAGGCGTTTATACAAAACGTACTGCCACGTCAACAGCAGACCTTTCGCAAGCTGTGTTCCGGTAACCAAGTAGTGTTATCTTAAGTCGAGTCAATCGCATTTTAAGCAGCCAGCAACGGTCTGTATACAGTGGACAAAGTGGACACGGAACGATATACTGTCTTTATCCAAATGTCTGAATGCGCACGGGCCATCGTCTTAGAGAGATTGAATGAAGTGTTGCAACTGTACCACAGGCTTTGATAAAACATGAACCTGAGAAATACGAAACTTCGACAAATAAAATCAAAAGCAATACACATTAGCCTAGGTGCGCCCTAGAGAGATCAATTGTCATAATTCATAAGTGTTTGCAGAAATTAGTACTTATTTTTCAGTTATCTATTTTTCGATGTTATATATATATATATATATATATATATATATATATATGGCACTGACGGTCTTGTTTAATCAGTGTTTAATAAAATTAATTCCTTATATTTATTTTTTTATTGAAATAGTTAATTAATAAATAAATACTTGGAGTAATTATAGGTTTAATAATTCTGCTAGACAGCACTGACAGCCTGGCTAAATCTTCATCTTCATATTTTGCGTATTTGTTAAATAAGTATAATATGGGACTAAAGTTGCTGCGTAACATCAATAATCATATGTAATTAGAGAATTGCGGTTTGACTAACATGGTCCAATCGGAAGAGTACTACATTGCAAATGTAATTTGCATGTTGGTACATTAATTACTTTAGAAAATATGTGAATAATTAAGAGTGATGGAGCGTAATTACGTTAGATCATATATAGCCATTATTAATAGCGTAGGAGGATAATTGGGATAGAAAATATATGGCCGTAATTACCAGTACAGTATGCCTTCTCAGGAAATTCACAGTATTTAGAACTATTATCTGCAAGTGTGATGCCCACTGGCTTTATAAACGGATGTTTTAGTGTGACAGTAATTCTATGTTCCGGCAAAAAAGACTCAAATATTTGTATAGTAATGCCTGCTGAATTCTCAACGAGGGACGTAGAAGAAAAACTTTGGCTGAAACTGATATTAGTCAATGCAGAGTTAGCAGAACTTCGCTCGCTCTATTAATGGGAAGCTGCATCGCACCTCTCCTCACAGATGTATATGTGTACCATCTTGATAAAACGAGCCTGAAATACGTAAGTAACAAGTGCATACTTTACAAAGAGTATGTACATGATCTACTAGTGTTCATCTGAATAGCAGCTGATCTAGCAGAAATCATGAGACAAGCCAATGATACTGATCCAAGCATCATATTCAGAATCAAGTTAGAGGAAGGCAACACTTTTCCCTTCTAAGTCATCCAACTTATTCGAGAAGAAAAATGGTGATATAATATTGGCAATACATTTTTTTAAATTATTTTCACCGCGGAATACATCCGGTAAAACTGTAGTAGCTACTACAAAAGACCTGACTGTTCTTTAAATCAAGTTTGCGAGTTTGAAGTAAACACCAATCCCATTGTATTTAACCAGACGCGCGTTGCGGCTGGCGGTGGTTTTGTTATGTTGTTCGACGACTGGTTAAATACAATGGGATTGGTGTTTACTTCAAGCTCGCAAACTTGATTTAAAGAGCTGTTACCACCACCAGCGCAATCAGTTATTGTTAAAAGACCTGACTAACAACCTAGCAATCCGATTTAGCATGACCTTTTCTGAACACGAGAACGAGGAAGAGCTAGGCTACCTCAGAAAATTTTTCAATGAAAGCCTACCCGGAGTGGTTTTTAGATGTCAGTATTAAATGACGCCCGATTCGTTCTACGGAGGGTAAAATGTTACCGTTTGAAGGTGACCTATCAGACACAATAATTGCATGGAGTATAAATCTAATCAAAAAGCCAAATTCCCCTAACGCAAAAGTTAACATCCCATTCATCACGGAATTCGAAGCCATGCATTAATTGCTTTTTTGCTACAAATCCCTCATAGTTTTCAAAGGTTTTTGTATGCGCGGTAGTATATATACTGGACGTGCGAAAAAGCAATTTATCAACAGAATCAAAGATAGTCAACAGCAATTAATTTTATCAGGCCTTGCACGGACAGCAAAATCAACCATTTTTGAACATATATCTGAAACAGTCGACACAAAACATGTAACGACTTTCTCAGTTCTACACAAAGAAAGTTGGAAAACGTTTTATGCATATACGAAGCCCTTTATATTAAACGAAATGCACCCGGTCTAAACATTCAAAAATTCCACCAGCATAATAGTTTACTCAACTGGCCACGAATCACACAAACCAACGATAGTATTGTATCCAAGTTAACCTGACCGTCCCTTGAACCAGCATCAACAGCTATCAACTGGACGAGCAACGAACTGATGCAAATAAGCTGCGCAAACCGAATCACTATCATAATAAACATTGACAGAATTTGGTTAGATTGAATGGTTAACACTGAAATCCTTGGACCGTTTCTGTTACAAAGGTGGTATAACAAAACTCATGAACAATGCGACACGAAAGGAAAAACACGGAGAACACTCGTACACACAATAGGCACAATGGCAAAAGTGTGGCCAAAACTCAAACCATTCATTCTAGAATAACCGATTCTTAGATGTAACTCGGTTATACAGTAAGAATGATACCCACCTGTACAAAGGTTCACGCACCGGCAGACACCCATACACACTCCAAATCTGATCAAATTAACCACAAAAAATCGTATAACGGCTGCAAATAAATACAAAAATAAATATCGCACTTTTCCGCATTCAAGTGGAAACCCAGACTGGATATAACGGAAAGACTAATTTGTGTTGATAAATAGTCTCAGAAGAAACCAATCATAAAAATTACATGATCTGCGTCGTGACTGACACGGGATTTTTCCCAGTTCATTGTTTTTTATATGTTTCGGATGCCTTTTTCGGCGTCCTTCCTCAGAGCACCGTTTATCACATGACTTAGAAACAAACCATTAAAGAAAACAGTTATATATTAGAGTTAGACATTGTTTGTTTCGGAGGTCCAATATTGTGTAGAAGTTGTTGAGCACCTAGTAGCATATTAGTTCAAAACGGACAAGAGGGATAAACTAAAGCCAGCATGAACGGAGGTATAATCTCATTTGTGCACATCCGTTTTTTCTTAGTAACAACTCCTCAGTAGAGCCGCTTTCTCGCCGTATACCCAATATATATTTGGATGAGGAATGCGGGACAATTGAACGGTATAATTGCTTATAGTAGGTTTACACACTACTATAGGAGACTGTACTGTCGAAATGTCTCAAATTCCTAACCAAAATATATAGTGGGTGTAGGAATAGCCACCTTTGAGACTAAGAACGCACCCAGGGTTCTATACAGGGCTGGCATTGATTCAACAGAAAGTCCTCACAGAAGTGCCCGTATTGGAATGAAGCAGTCAGCACAATGATGGAAGCAGACTTCGAGCTGAAGTGAGCATAAAATAATTAATATTTGTAAATTTGTTCTGCTAAATCGATGCTCTTTATCCGAGCAAAATCCTATATATATTTGATTAAAAATTAAGCATGTGTGGGAAATTTACAAATGGCTTCTGATGGGTTGGAAACGTTGATTCAAGGACAAATGAACAATTTGACTGCAGAATTAGGTATAATTAAGTCTCATCTGGATGATACATTGATAATAAATACTGATAGAATCCACATAAACGACCCAACCAATATAGGTGGACACAACAATGACGACCGTGCCGAAGAGGAATCAGAAAGAAATATACCGGCGTTTTCAGCGGAATCGACGAGAGTTTTTCCGACCTTCATTAGAATTTAAGCCTATGATTGCACTCAATTGCCACAGTTGTGGTTCGAAAAATTTGAAGCATCCGTTCAAGCACAAGAATTTACATTAGAAGCACTTATTGTGTGTGTGGCTGTCCAGGAGTTAGTTGACCGGACAGTAGCAGTCCAATTGGAATTTCTGGTTGACCTCACGTATGAAGAATACATAAGGCGAGTGTTGCATCATTTTCGAGTCAGGCCTCAGGAGGTGTTTTCAGAACTGTATAGTCTCAAACCATTACTGGGTGAAATGCCCCTTGATATCATGGCACGTATCAAACGGTGGTTCTCAAAGCTAACTGAGTCTTTACCCGAGTTGCAACCGCATGAGGCCATCATGTTTATGCTGCTGAATCCTACCAGATACGGTGCAATATTCAGCGCCCAGGAAGGCCTGGAAGAGAGAATTCAGGCTCTTCAAAGTTCAGCCATGATGACAAAGTGGCAGCTGCAACTCCATGCATGGGTCCGGTTACAACATCTGGCAGGAGCGACATACCTTACTGGAGTTCTTCGCGGCATAATCAGCAAGTCCGCGACAGACGACAACAGCCAGTGTCGTGGAAGCAAAGTCAATATATAAGGACACCAGCTTCGACGGGTACATCGTCTGAGCGTCAGCAAAACCAGTATAGTGCTCCTAGAGAACGGCCAGTTCAATGGGGGGAAATAGGGTCCACAATCTCACAAATAAGGGTAGTGGAGATCAGAGCAAAAATATTAATCCTTTGGAGGCTTTGATGAGTAGATCAAGTGAAGACCAGCAGATCACCCTAAAAATCTTTCTGAATCTGATGACCTTCGTAGGAAAAGAAGTATGGAAAACGTTGCCACATGTAGGGATTTTTATTAAATTAAAAATTTTAGAACTCTTCAACGGATAGCCAGTAATAATGCAATTGAATACTGGAGCTGATGTGTCGGTATTACCAGTGACTTGGCCATTAAACAACGTAAAACGTACGAGAGCAAATTTTTGTCAGGTATCGGGCGCATCGATGGTGGCTGCGGGCGAATGGGAAACGAAATTATTAATAACTGAAAACATCTACCACATGTCTTTTGTTGTAGCGAATACACAAACACCCTTATTGGGATTTATTTTCATTATAAAATGGCTTAAGACAATAGACTGTCAAAACAAGCGTATATGCCTATCAAGTCCTGAAAGCATAAATTCAATAAAGTCTATATGTACCTCTAAGGTGCAGGAGGAGACAAGTTTTCTGCCCGGGTGGTGGAAAAATCTTCAAACCCAATAAAATATTATTTTCCAACTGCCTGATTGCAGCGAATGTCCAGGGCCGACGGTTGACCAATGTAAACTATGACGAACTAAATGAAGGTTACGAACCACCAAAATTATATGGTCCTCCAAAGAAATTAGCAGCAGCGACTCGAGCAACACAAGAAATGATGGAAGCTGGCGTTATTGAACCATCTTCATCTGTTTTTCGAGCTCCAATGGTTTACGTTACGAAAAAGGATGGTTCTCTCTGACCGGCGGCTGATTTTCGGAAATTAAGCTCGGTGACTAAACCTGACCCGTAACCCATGCCGGCTCTGCGTGATCTGTTCTTACAGCTAGCGGGAGGCAAATGGTTTGCCGTGCTTGATCTTAAACAGGGATTTTGGCAAATAGGCGTGCGTCCCGATGACCGATGAAAGTTAGTGGTGCAGGTACCCCAAGGTCATTTCCACTTCACTCGGGTACCATTTGGACTTAAAAACCAACCGAAAGTGTTCCAAAGAATGATGGACTCCTTCATGCTTGACTTAACTTGTACAACAGCTTACGTGGACGATGTTATTATATGGGATACTACTGAACAGGAATTACGTATTTGGCTGCAGAAGATGGCCAAAGCTGTAGAATGGCGATTACATTTTAATCCAGAAAAAGTTCAGATAGGTCGGGAAGTGCGATTCCTAGATCACTTAGTCCCAGCGGAGAGATTTATGCCATTAGATTCGAATGTACAGCCTATCAAGGATTATCCGTTGCCTACTACTAGAAAACAATTGCGCTGGTTTATCGGTATGATGAAATGGCCCGTAGCCATAGAAATTCCAGCTTGACGACCGGCGGGCTCAAGCTTGTCGACCCGGGATTGGTAACATGAACCTTGCCGGGCCTTAAAGGGACAGCCATCATCCCGTTTCATGTGAAGCTTTGAGTTTGGTCTAACTGCACTGTAACTTTTTGTTAAATGTGTAGTGACGGAATGAGAGCAAGCGTTCCAGACGTGAGGGCCAAGTTTCGGCTGCTAAAGGAAACTCTGGCCACTGGCATCTGGGCAGATAGTGCTCATCAGCTTTGGTTGGCAGACTATCTAGGAGAAGGAAAACTCAGAATAAAAACCATCACTAGGAATGGGCGACCTAGTGTTCTTTTACAGTCCACATATAACCATGACAAGTACAACTTACAATAATTACATACTGCATCGGCCGTCGCGCAGTATAAAAAGGGTCGCCTTATCTGCTGAGCCGTGCAGGGTGGATAAGCGAAAACAGGCTACTGCAGGCAACTCCAACTCTATATTCGATTCTGCGTCCTTTCCTTCCCTTTCCTCTTCTCAATCTTACAATAACTCTCTTTTAGATTTTATAAATATGGTTGGTTTAGATCATAACACTGAGCCCAATACTAGGTTGCCAAATATCGAAAATGGTTCTTGTAGACGATCATTCATTAAACCTAAGTTAGGTTTTAACGTAGGCACATTTAATGTGCGAACATTAAAACAACTTGGACAGCAAGAATCTCTTGCTCGTACGTTGGATAAATTAGAAATCGACATATGTTGCGTATCTGAAACCAGAATACAGGATCCTACGTGTATTACAGAACTAGTTGCACCATCCCCATCTACGCGTTATTGGCTTCGAACATCTGGTTCCACAGAGTCCTCTCAAGCCGGTAAATGGGGCGTTGGTATTGCCCTTAGCGCGCGAGCTGAAGCTTGCTTAATTGAATGGATCCCTTTAAATAGTCGATTGTGTGCGGCACGTTTAAATACATCTACTAAAATCAAAGCAAAAAACCGTTATCATCGTTGCCTCTTCGTTGTATCTGCATATGCTCCTACCGATTGCAGCACAGAAGAAAGCAAGGACGCTTTTTACTCCGAATTAAGCTCCTTACTAAGTAAAGCACGAAGTTCGGATATAGTCCTGGTTATGGGTGACATGAATGCTCAAGTTGGTCGCTTAAGCAACACAGAATTTCATTTAGGTGGAAGATACACTCTAAGCTCGACTCGCAATGATAATGGTGAACGGCTTTTGGATAGCTGCGCGGAACATAGACTATATTTAAGTAGTACAAATTTCAGACGTAGTGTTAAACGTTGTGCTACATGGCGTCCTCCAGCACCCGGACAACGGTGGACTCAAATAGATCATGTAGCAATTAGTTATAGATGGTGTGGTTGCATCCAGGATTGTCGCTCTTTTTGGAACACTTATGTCGACTCGGACCATGCACTTATCCGTTGTAGATTTGCTCTAAAATTTTCCGGGAAAATAATTAAGAATAAACCCCAAATTGATGTAGGCAAACTCGAACAACCGTCCATCCGACAAAACTATGAAAATATTCTTAAGGATAATCTAACTGGTCTGAATAGCGAAAATCCGAATATACTTTGGTCCAAGATAAGTTCCACTATGCACAATGCAGGTACTACTGTATGTGGCATAGCAGGCCCCCGTAGAAATAATCACTGGCTCTCTGTAAAATCTATGGAGATACTCGAAATAAGGCGCCAAATTCCACCTGGCTCGACTCATAATAATACCCGTCGCAATATAAGACGCCAACTTAAGCGCAGTCTAAAAGGCGATCTCGAAAACTTTTGGAGCAGAAAGGCTGAAGAAATGGAAGTAGCTTTCGCGTCAGGTAACAGTCGCTGTTTGTTCCAACTTATACGCACAACAGGTCCGAGAAAGTTAAAAGTTAGCGAAACTATAAATGATAGTAACAACGAATTAATAACCGATAAAATAAGTCGTCTTGACAGGTGGGCTGAACACTTTAGAGATCAATTTTCTTGGCCACCCGCGTCAGTTCCGCTTCCCGAAAGCATGTCTGCATCAACAGTGTGGAATGTTAGTCCCGAAGAACCATCCGAGTTAGAAGTACGCGATGCAATCCTATCTCTTAAGCGCCGCAAAGCCGCCGGCCCCGATGATCTGCTTCCGGGATTGTTTAAGGATGGTGGCGATATAATTTCAGGAGCGTTGACCAAACTTTTTCATACTATATGGAATGAGGAAACCGTACCACTTGACTGGAATGAGTCGACCATCATTCCCATCTTCAAAAAAGGCAATCGTAATTCGTGCGATAACCATCGTGGTATAAGTTTGACTCCGGTCGTATCAAGGTTATTTGCTTCGATTATCCTACGTCGTCTTAGCGCTTCACGTGAATCACAAACAAGAGAAGAACAGGCCGGATTCCGCGCAGGACGAGGTTGTATAGATAATATTTTTACGTTAAGGCAAGTTCTCGAACAGAGACATTTATATCACCGTCCCACAATAGTCGTCTTTCTAGACTTCAAGGGTGCATTTGATTCGGTGGATCGCAATGTTTTATTCCATATCTTGTCGAAAAGCGGTGTGCCCACTAAATTTGTTAATATTATACGAGCTCTCTACACAAATACTTCTGGTCGCGTTAAGGTTTACAACGAATTAACGCATAACTTTACAACCAGCAGTGGTGTTCGTCAAGGTTGTCCACTTTCCCCATTTTTGTTTAATTTTGTAATCGATGCTATTATGAACAACACTCTCTCACACATTCAGGACGCTGGAGTTGAAGTTCTCCCGGGAGATAAACTAGTCGATCTTGACTATGCGGACGATATCGTACTATTATTCGACAATCAGCATGCTGCCCAGACCACCTTAAATAGATTAGCAAACGTTGTTCCGTCTTTCGGTATGAAATTCGCACCCTCTAAATGTAAGATACTGTTACAGGATCACCCACCACTCACTCCAACGTTGCGACTGCAGAATGAAGATCTTGACATAGTCGACAGGTTTACATATCTTGGGAGCTCTATCAATAACGTAGGCAATATGTCCGACGAGGTGAGAATACGGATCGCGAAAGCTAGAGTAGCTTTCTCGAACCTTCGTCATTTATGGAGAAACGCGAATATTTCACTTTGCCTTAAAGGTCGTGTTTACAATGCATCTGTACGCGCAGTCTTACTATACGCTAGTGAAACTTGGCCTCTTAGAGTTGATGATCTGAGACGCTTACAGGCATTCGATCATCGTTGTTTGAGAAGTATAGCACATGTTGGTTACCAACAACGAATAACTAACGTTGACATCCGTAGACGTATTTTGGATCTGACAATAAGTGCTCGTCTTTAGAAAAGCAAATAAGGCTCCATCAACTTCGTTGGCTCGGTCACGTTTTGCGTATGCCCTCATTCCGATTGCCCAATAGAGCTCTGTTCTCTCATCCAGCACCAAATTGGCGTAAGAAACAAGGTGGGAAGATTTTGACATGGCAGAAACAATTAAAGTCACTTACATCCAAATTGGGTAGTATAGGATCCACTCGTCTGCCGGGATGGGGTCCTCGTGCACATCACAGTTCTTGGTTAGAAACCCTTAGCGATATGGCAGCGAATCGAGCTCAGTGGCGATCTTGTTGCAGATGTATAGTAGAATCATCTTCGTAACTTTCTTTTCTTAGTAGGGCAAAGTTAGCTGCGAGGTTCGGTTTGTTTATGACGTGATACGGTGAAATCCGCAAGGAAGCTGTGTTGCTGATGTCGCCTTGCCCGAATGCTAACTTGGCCATAATGGTGTTGTGGAGAGGTTTAGTTTGCCTCATTTCTGTGAGTTATCCTGATAAATTTACTCATAGTAGCAAGGTTTTCCTTCTCTCTCTCTACCCCTCTCCCTCTCTCGTAAATCTCAATAATAATTTATCTAAATTCACTTATATACTTTTTTTCCACTCCTTATGGTTATATGGCAGTGAAACATTAGTCACTTGACTTTTGTGTGGCTGGAAATGATGATGATGAATTTTATAGACAATATCTCACAGGGATGGTGGTTATGCAGCAACCCTTGTCTAAGTTAACCAGTGCCAAGATACCGTTTCGCTGGACGAAAGAGGCTTAAGAAGCGTTTATGCTATGCAAGCAGAAATTTATAGACGCAACTATTTTGACTTTCCCGGTAGTTAATCTGTCAATGGCTACAGACGCGTCAGATATTGGAATAGGAGCGGTATTACAAGCTGACGGATGTCCTGTGCATTATATGTCGCACACTCACTAAGGCGGAACAGAACTATACCGTCACAGAAAAGGAATTACTTGCCGTACAATGGGCGCTACGGAAGTTTAGGTATTTTGTCATCGGTGGACACATAGACGTCTTTACCGACCACAAAGCACTAGTACATTGGAGATCACTGATTGTTGAGAAGAAACGAGTACACCGAGCCATTGAAGAGCTGGAAGAATACGATGCATCAATTCATCATAGAGCCGGGATCGAGAATGCGGCAGCCGATGCGCTCAGCAGAATTTCCGCTATGTGGGTTTCGCCACTTGTCAAAGTCTCTGAAGAACAGGGAAAGGATGCCACATGCCAGGAAATAGTCAATCAGTTAAAAAAAGGCACAGTGGTGTCCGCACCATATAAAACGTTGAGCCTGCAAAACGGCCTGTTGGTGCGGAAAGAAGGACAAACAGTGCAATGGTTTGTGCCGGAATCTATAAGAACAGAATTGATGGCCTTTTGGCATGAAACGTTGGGACATCCCGGCGCCGGGCGACTCATTGAGACATTGCAGTCACGATTGTATTGGCCTGGCATGTCCAAAGAAATTCGTAGCTATTGTCAGCAGTGCACTACATGTCAACGTTGTAAGCCACAAAAAAAGAAAAGGTCACTCCGATTGCTTTCAATGCCACTGCACGGAACGAGTTTCTGCATATCGACCTGGTAGGTCCACTGCCGGTAGCTCGTGGCGGGGTGTCCTATGTGTTTTCCATGGTCGATAAGTTTACCCGATGGGTCGAGTTTGTACCACTGAAGAAAATCACAACAGACAAAATTATAACATGCTTAGAAGAACGATGGCTCAGTCGATTTGGTGCACCACAAGTTATTGTTACCGACCAAGGTGCACAGTTCGAGTCGAGAGAATTTAATCAGTGGTGCAAAGACCTTGACATAAAGCATTCCCGCACAGCCACTTATCACCCGCAGACCAACGCGACGGCTGAGCGAGCACACCGGACGATGAAAGAGGTACTGCGATGTTGGTGCCACGTGAGCCCGGGAACGTGGAGAGACAAATTACATTTGGTCGAGCGGGCCATGCGCTTTACATTATCAACAGCTACAGGAGTCGATCTAACGACCATGCTATATAGAGGGCATATTAGACTGCCAGATAAACCTGTAATCCAAGGATCTTATGATCGTTGCACCATAGCGGATATTAAGAAGCGACTAAAACAGTTAACTAAATATGTAGGCGCCAGACAGCGACAAGGCTATGGAAGGCGACAGACACGCACTCGCCTAAGGTTCGGCGATCCTGTCATGGTCACGAAGGCTGTCAATGATGAGCCGTATAGTGAGGACAAGTTTGACTCAGAGCACAATACACTTATTGTTAATATGCCCGATGGACCACGAGCTGTCGCATTTGATCGTTTAAGCATTGTGCCAATGCCGATTTCTGAGGGGGGAAGATGTAGCAGTTGCATATTTGAGACTAAGAACGAACAAAAGGTCCTATATAGGACTGGCATTAATTCAACAGAAAGTCCTCACAGAAGCGCCCGTGTTAAAATGAAGCAGTCAGCACAATGATGGACGCAGACTTCGAGCTAAATTAAACATAAAATATTTTATTTGTAAATTTGTTTTACTAAATCGATGCTCTTTATCCGAGCAAAATCCTATATATACTTGATTAAAAATAAAGCATGTGTGGGAAATTTACAAATGGCTTCTGATGGGTTGGAAACGTTGATTCAAGGACTGACTGCACAAATGAAAAATTTGACTGCAGAATAAGGTATAATTAAGTCTCGACTGGATGATATATTGATAATAGATATTGAAGGAATCCGCATAAACGACCCAACCAATATAGGTGGATACAACAGTGGGTATAAGGCGTAGTAATGACTTTTACTGATGAGTCGCCAATAAGCACGAAACGAATGTGCATGATATTATACTTTCCATTGATGCTGACATTGGTTTATATTTGTGGTTATATTTGGACTAATTTTTCCCTAGGTACGCAACATTATATATATATATATATATATATATATATATATATATATATATATATATATATATATATATATTCATTAATACTCCACAAACAATAAATAACTAATACATTTTAATTGAATGATGTCATGATTAACACGGAACGTGATAACTGATCCTAATCGAGCAAAAAGTGTATGGATTTGTTGGAGTATCAGGTATTCAGAAATTGTTATAAATCTCAATTTTTGTGAAATTCATTGCGCTGGCATTACGTGATGGCTGGTCTTTTTAAAAACAACTATGTTAAATACTGTTTGTTGCGAAGAACTAATATATATATATGCAAGTATGTATTAGGTGTTGCGAACCTAGTAACAAATTAGTTCAGTTGTGACTAGAAGGATAAACCAAAGGCAGCATGAACGGAACGTATAATTTCATGCACATTCGTTTCGTGCTTACTGGCAACTCATCAGTAGGAGCCGGTAATACTCCCTTTAACCACTATGTATTTTGGTCAGGAATGTGTAGTCGTAGACTTTATATGATGTTAGCTTCACTATTGCAGGTTTACACATTCGTCTATGAGATTGTACCGTCCTATTATCCCACATTCTTGACCAAAATATATAGTGGTTAAAGGGCGTAATACCGGCTCCTACTGATGAGTCGCCAGTAAGCACGAAACGAATGTGCATGAGATTATACTTTCCGTTCATGCTGCCTTTGGTTTATCCTTCTGATCACAACTGAACTAATTTGTTACTAGGTTCGCAACACCTAATACATACTTAGATAGATAGATAATTAGATAAATATTGTCATCACAAACTAAACTGTGCTTAAGGTAGCAAAGGATATTCATTTTAATTGGGATCTCGTCAATTTCTCTCAAGAATTTTCCGCAACCATGGGTCGAATCGGAAAACATTTGGTTCGCAGTCTTGCATTCATCTACTGCATGACCTCTTCCGCAAACTTAATTTAATTACCAATCACGCACCCAATTACACTTCTTGGTTAACCTTACCTCCAATTCGGGTTTCTTTGGTATCTCTATCGACCTAGAGCTTTATTTAGACACATTCTGTTATTATGAAACAGATTCCATGCCGCCTGTGGATGCTATAATTTATTAAGATTTTATGGCAGGAATTTGATAATACATGTTACGAATATAAACTAAAGATTACATAAGATAGAAAATACAATTCATCAAGTAGACCGGTTCCGTCTTTATTTGATACTCATCTAGTATATGCCGGAATTTCCGCGACATATTTGTCGTTGGCGTTTTTACCTAAAGACTACATGAAAGAGCGAATCATCTGACCCAGATATGCATCCTTATTAAGTAGCTTTTTTGTAGTGGCCGAAACTGCTACAGCAAGAATCTACATACGAATCATTTTTATATTGCTTTGCAATTAATATATACTGCGGCAACTGCGCATTGCATGCAATAAGGACGAAGTCATAGTCTGGTAGATGAGCTTCATCGGTTATCTAATGCTACGTTACGGATATACTAATACTTAAAAGCTCTCATGTCTGTCTACGTATTTTGTGTTAATTACGCGGCAATTCAATTGATTTCATTATTCACACCTATCTGAAATCCCTGTGGATTTATTTTAATTACCCTAGCACCCTGTGGTTTCATGCTTAATTACTGTATTTTTATCTGTATGTGTATGTAATTATGTTTCTTTTATTTTGTACGTATCGCTCTAACTATGGACTCTCAATAACAATCTTATATGGATTAATGACTTACTTTCTTAAACTGATTATTTGGCTATTATCCCGATTTTGACATTGTTTCATTTTAATTGAAGCTAAACCACCTAATCTAACTCTGTGGGGGTGCACAAAGAATTGTGTGAGTGGAACGTTTTATAGTAAATTCCTAGGATTACAGGTTTGTTTTTCCATTTATTACGCTCAATCTCACTAATTTGTTCATTTATATATATATATATATATATATATATATATATATATATATATATATATATATATTTTTTTGATATAGATATAGATATATATTGGTATCTGTAGTCCTAATACCGCCATAAAAATAAGTCGAATCAAAGAACTTTTCTGCTATGTGCATTGATAAGGTTGCAGTAATAATTTATTTGATGAGTCGCCAGTAAGCACGAAACGAATGTGCATGAGATTATACTTTCCGTTCATGCTGCCTTTGGTTTATCCTTCTGGTCACAACTGAACTAATTTGTTACTAGGTTCGCAAAACCTAATACATACTTGCATATATATTAGTTCTTCGCAACAAACAGTATTTAACTGTAATATATTGAATTGAATGATGTCATGCTTACCGCGAAATGTGATAACTGATATCGATGAAGGCCAGAGTGTATGGTTTAACTGGAGTAACAGGTGTTCGGAAATTGTTGTAATTCTCAATTTGGGTGAACTTTAGCATAAATTTATATCCATCAGGTTGGTATCATGTACCGACTCGGAAACCATAGTGTTAGTATCCGGTACTCATCGATTTCAAAAAAGGTATCAGTTACTAACACAATGGCCATAGTGTTAGTATCCTTTACAGACTCGGTATATATATTATATAGTGTGAGTTAGCATTGAAGTCGTATTGTCGTTGACTTCAGATTATGTTAGCTTCACTATTACAGGTTTACACATTCGTCTAGGAGATTGTACTGTCCTATTATTCCACATTCTTCTACCGAATATATAGTGGTTAAAGGGCGTAATACCGGCTCCTACTGATGAGTCGCCAGTAAGCACGAAACGAATGTGCATGAGATTATACTTTCCGTTCATGCTGCCTTTGGTTTATCCTTCTGGTCACAACTGAACTAATTTGTTACTAGGTTCGCAAAACCTAATACATACTTGCATATATATTAGTTCTTCGCAACAAACAGTATTTAACTGTAATAATTTATTTGTTGAAAATGTAAAGATGATTTTATTAGAAAATTGTATCTTTGCTATATCCTAAACATTGTATAAAATAACAAATGGAAATCATCTACTAGACCATATATATATATATATATATATATATATATATATATATATATATATATATATATATATATATATATATATATATATATATGTGTGTGTGTGTGTGTGGGTGTGTGTGTGTGTATGTGTGCGTCTACTCTCAGTATAAGTTCAATATGGCATCAGACAGCAAAGGCAGTTCATCCAGTATATCAGTTATTGCCTTTTTGTTAATTCTTCAAGTACTGTCCAGAATTTGCCACTAATGGAACTCGAACTGAGTCGCATTGGTTTCAGAAACTGAAACTGTATTCCTAGGCGAGAACGAATTTCATGTCGGATGCGATACTTCACGTGAAGGAAAGACTAATCAAAACATAATTTAGTATATGTCTAGAAATTAAGTGTCATATGTAGCTTAGGTGGCGCAGTGGATAGGGTTCGAAACTTCGAAGTAAATGTACCCATGTTTGAGCCACGTCTGGGAAAAATTCTTGACAGTACTTGGCGAGTTCCCAATAAGGTAAAAAACTGTTATACAAGATTAATTGTCTCTTGTACCTTAGGTAGTGCCAAATTTATACTGATATATATATATATATATATATATATATATATATATATATATATATATATATATATATATATATATATATTGCTACTACAGAATCAGTTATGCATTAATTTAATTAGATATATACACACTATATAATTATTTTTGCGAGGATCTGACATGAATTTTTACATAATAGTCATTTCAGACATTGTTAGATTAATCAATACGAAACCTATATATTTAATTATATAGTATGAACATAATTTGTTACCACTGATGCATGCGTGTCTTACTAACCTAATTATAATTTATTATGGTGTATTAGATAATGCGTACCTTGTAAGAAAAATGAAGAACGTAAAAAGTTGCGTTTATACATACACACACACACACACTATATATATATATATATATATATATATATATATATATGTATAAATTTGTATATCCGTCTATATATGTATTCTACATACATATAGATTTATTAACATACATGGTATATATATATATATACATATATATGGATAAATTGTTATATATTGTAATAATAAATAATTAATTCGATTAGAATTAATCAATAGAAAATAATTATATATATTTATAGATATAATAATCAATGAAATAAAAAATATAGATGTTAATAGACCATATTCTGATTAGAGACATTTGACTCACACTGTTGCTTATATTATAGTTATATATGAATAAATATCTATAAGTTCTATAAACGTATATTTATGTGTTTCGTATAGATCTATATAGGATGTGGTCAAAAATATATAAAATCACACTGTTGCATATATTTATTTATACAGAGGCAATATTGTATATGAATTTTACATGTATATATGTGCTTTTGATAAATTTATATAAGGTATGTAAACATATTATATATATATATATATATATATATATATATATATATATATAATGATTTATTTTAGATATGTGGACATATATTCATATACAATTATTTCTATGAGTTGGTTAACTTAGCAACGTGCATATTATTAGTTTTTGTAGACCACTAGTTTGTCCTTACTATCTCTTCCTTCTCTCTTTATTTAGTCTTAACCTAAGCGTCGCTCTGGCCTTCACTCTCTTTCTATCGAGGTAACTTGCTGTCTTTGGTTTATCCTTCTGGTCATATTTGAACTAATTTGTTACTAGGTGCGCAATTGCATATATAATAGTTCTCTGCCTAAAAACAATATCTAATAATGGATTATGTCTGTTTTTTCCGTTTTTAATCTTAACTTGAATTAACGTGACGTGGTAGCATTGCAGTTATAACACACATTTCCGCCGCTTTCTCTCTCCCCCACAACATTCTGTACACTTTATCAGATTATGTATACCGGGAATGTGAGATAGCTTCAACTATATTTAGGTAAAGTTTGGTCTACCAATTGCAGTATATATATATATATATATATATATATATATATATATATATATATATTTGTTGAGTGAATGTTTATATGTGCTCCATGCATATGCATATATAGAGTTTAGTTACTGAGACAAATTCTTTGTTTAAAACCATTGGTGAGTCAAAAAATAACTAAAATATAAATAGAACTGTTTCGGAACGAGGTTACCACATTTGCTTAAATCTGCTATTGTGAGAATCTTCCTGTGTACGTGTGACTAGAGGCCTGAGGATGGTTTGGGAAAGACCAAACCGAAACGTCGCCAGTCAACGAAGATTAGATCGTACCTCATTTCCAGTGGTTAGTATGAACGATGTTGAAGCCTTCGAAGAAAGGGACGAATCCGCACCCAGCCAAAACGAAGACAAAATCGATGCGTACTTGGAAATGGGGATCAATCGGATCTTTGCGAAACTGATGGTGCAAAGCAAAAACCCGCGAACGCAAATTGCGGAGAGTCAACATACCTCGAAAGAAATTGATTCGTATAGATGCATAATGATATATGTTTGTTGTACAATTTAATTAAAGAAATGCAATTTAAATATTCTTGTGTTCGGGACATTAATATATATCCAGTTATATATTGGGTATTACATACTTCGTAATTACGTGCGATACACCAAATACAGAATTGCATATATGTTAGTCCTCCGCCACAAACAATATCTAATTTTTATAGTCGAAATCAATTTATAAGGATATGCCATATCCAGCATGAACGAAATTTATTATATCATTTACACATGCGTTTTGCGTTTACTGTCGTCTAATGAGTAGGGGTCGGCATTACGTTACAGTCAGATAATATATTTGCTCAATATATGTTGGACAGTTGGACGGTGCACATCCTTAACTAAATGTAAAGTGAGTTTGTGCATCGTGCCGATACCCACTTATTAATTACCAGTAAGCACGAAATGTAAAAGTATTAGGTTCTTAATACATAAAACACAGTATATATATATATATATATATACATATATGTATTTTTTGTGTTTACAGATGTGGAGTGTATACATGTATATATATGTGGTATGTATGCGTGTAGGTATACATGTAGTTGTGTAAATTTGTGTGTGTGTGTGTGTGTGTGTGTATGCATCTGCTTATGTGTGTATGTTAATTGTTACCAATTTTAAGGCTGTAGATGAATTAATGTATATAAGGTTATTTTTTTAGAAATCCATCGCACAAAATTTGCCTTTTAACCATCGGAATATGCCAGAAAAAATCAACCAAAATGATATGTGAAATAGTCGTTCGTCATCAACTATTATGCATTATATGCGATAACTCGTGGCCATATTGGAATAAATGACTCTAACTTTTTGATTAAACAATATGAATAATGTAACTTTATGATCAAGCTATAGTAATTATAGGCGCATTTGACCAAGTTATGATATTAGCGTAAAATGGAATGATTCCTTCGTCTGGGTTAAAATTAGTTTCTTGCTTATTTAGTATAATTTCAAGATAGATGTTACTGTCTGTGTTGTGCCTAATCTTCGTTTGTTTGGTATTTTGTGCACTAATGAAGATTATCACACCAAAAAGTCAGTTTACTTTTGTTAAGCTTATTTTAAATATAATTGGTATTTGGTCTAGTCTCTGTCTTGGATCTTGCTTTCTTGTATTAATTGAAGCTAAGCCAATGTTTTATAAGACGTTTTAGGTTAAATTAAGCTAATCTGGCATGCGTGAAATTACCTTGTTTCAAAATGCGGCGTATGTGCATATCTATCAAGTCAATGTACTGTTGTCCTTTACGTTGTCCTAGTATGCGGGACGTGTGTTTTTGCGAGGTTGAGGCTACTGTTGTGATCAGTTTACTTCAACAAATGCGGTTTTGTTTAAAAAGACGAATTTGTGAGACACTGTAGTCATTTACTGAGATATACGAATCGAACACATTAGATGCATGTATATATATATATATATATATATATATATATATATATATATATATATATATATAATTTTAAATAAAACGTACTGTCGTGGCAAAATTTCTTGTTATATACACGTAAGCACATACAACGAAAGGGAGAAAGATTGAAAGATGGAGAGAATAGAGAGAGACTGGGTGAATTCATTTCCATAGGTTTGTCAAGAAACGTATTCTCTTTCTTCCTGCGTTAACCTATGTTTTTACATTATTCGCAAGTTTTTTTAAATTTTTAGTATCTGGATGTATCTAAAATAAATTGGAACCCGAGTATTACATTTTTACGAGTTATATATATATATATATATATATATATATATATATTATATATATATATATATGTATGTATGTATGTATCTGATAGCTTGCCCATTAATGTATTATATACTTTGAACTCTGAATCGGATGCATGCCATAATTTTTTGTCAACTTAACTAGAAATTTTCCTTGCCTCTTCGCTTCAAAAAACTTAAGGCTATAACACCACATGTATTTATAAATGTGTAGTTAATCTGCGATATGATTGGTGCTTCAATTCTCAACGTAATATAATAAATCGAAGTTAGTCAGCGAGTTAAAAAGTTTTTAGCCATTGCGGTTGTTTATCAAGTTGCCTGGTTGTCGCCCAATCGCGTATTTATCCAGACTACCCATTTTTTGCTCACTATAAATTGTGATTTTATGAAATAACTTCGGGTATGTTAACTTCACTGCATTCTTGTGGTTTCGCAACTGAAGTGTGATAGGTGTGTACACGGTTAGTTAAATATCTTTTTAAACAAAAAAACAATTAATTCTACCTGTTTAGATATTTTATTAAAATTGCTTTAGATGCAGTTGGTTCAGAAGCCATAGATGTTTGATGCCTTGTTGATCATTGGTAAACTGTATTTACCAAAAATTAATTGAAAATTTGCAAAACTGTGTTTCAGAATTGCCTGATCTGTGTTGTGATTAACGCAGTGATGTTCCCAGTTCATTTTTTGGAAATATTTCCGATGCCTATGTCGGTTTCTTTCATCAATCAAAAATTCATCTCAAATTTTTTTGTAATAAACTAATAAATTAAGTATAATATTAGCAGTAACAAGTTAATTTAAATTTTTTCTGGCTAGTCTCATATTAGCTAAGTGATTTTTCACTAGATAAGTGCACTTCGCATGTTTGTCTGTGACTACAGCTTCTGTGTAAAAATTTATTAGTTGGTTCATAAGACTTGTGATGTACCGTAGACTGATGAGGGATACCGACATAGGTATCCCAAATATTTTTTTAAATAAAGATCGCGGAACAATGCTGTCACAACTCATATCATGTTGTATTCGGTTCCTTAACAAGCTAATCCGCACTTTCTCACCAAATATAAAATTGGCAAAAGTTGAGATTATAAAATGCCTAAAATTCAGTTTTGTTCGAAGCGCATACTTTTTATGTGTACAGTAGAAGAGCGAGTTTATGGCACACCAAAGACGTATTTCTCGCATGTAAAGTATCTTGCTAATCTGTTGTGTATATCTGAAAATCTGGAAAATATATATATGAATTAGTTGGATCATTAATTTACCTTTCGGCCTAATATTCCAATGAGCAACAAATTTGAGCTTTTGCGTCGTTCCGGCTTAAACTAGTATTATCGTCAATCTGAGAATGAATGAAGTAACAAATTGATTCAAACAGGACGATAACGACATGCCATGCCAGCTTTAACAATAGTTGCAATCTAATTTCCAAATGCATTTTTGTTTACTGGCGACTCATTAGTACGAGCCAGTACTATGCCCTATAACGACTATATATTTTGGCAAGAAACGTGGGAAAGTTGGACGGTAGAATTTCCTATATAAGAATTCAAGCGATAAATCTGTTAACTTCATATAAAATCCTCGGCAATGCAACTTAAAATCCACCTCACTATATATATTATATTTACCTTAACTGTAAAATTTACCAATAAAATCACTTTGGAGATAAGCTTAATTTTAACAAACTTGAGAATTGCAACCAATTCGGTACACCTGCTTATTCAGCAGAGACCTGTACTCTAGCCTTGATCGACAGTTACTAGGTACAGAATACCAAATACGTAATTGCATATAAAATAGTTTTCTGCAACAAAGTATAAATAACTATTGTATTTTCCATTGAATAATATGGCTACCATGAAATTTGCTACCTAATGTCGTTTGAGTGTGGAGGCTATGGCATTGCTGGAGGAGCGGTTGTTCTGAATTGGTTTTTATTCTCAAGTTTCTGGATATTTCGCCTATATCGGAATCTATTGTGCTTGTACCATGCACAGGGTTGCTACCTTTTACAGGCTCGGTATGTATTATGTATAGCAAGGTGGCTTAAAAATCCTATTGTCTAAGACTATGTGACGTTCACTCCATTATTGCTTGAATACAAATTCCTATCGTCAAACTGACTCACATAGCTTGACAAAATATATAGTGGCTATGGGATGTAGTACCGTCTTCTATTTTTGAGTCGTCTGTAAGTACGAAAAGCATGTTTAAATGAAATTAACCCTCGTGTTCATGTTGACTTTGGTTTATTCTTCTGGTCCTGACTGAACTAATCTGTTGCTAGTTGCACATTACCCAATAAAAATTGCATATATATATATATATATATATATATATATATATATGTATATGCAGTATCTAACCATTAACATTTCATTAATTTATGTCATGTGATTACTGATATCGACAAAGTCCAGAGTGTATGGATTTGTTGGTGTAAAATCTGTTCAGAAGTAGTTGTACTGTACAATTTTTGGTTAAATTTTGCCTATCTTAAATTCTATTTTGATGGTATCCTATACCGACTGAGCAACCATAGTGTGGATACTCTGTACAGGCTCGATATATGTTATATATAGCGATTTGGCTTACAATTCCTATTAACTAAAACTTTATGTGACGTTTGCTCTATTATTACTTGAATACACATTCCTATGAGAGCCTGTGTTTTCAAACTGGCCTACATAGCTTGAACAAAATTATAGTTAGTATTGAGTGTTGTTCCGACTCCTCATGATTAGGCTTCGTTTAGCATGAAACGTGTGTGTAAATGATATTACAACATTCGATCACGCTGACTTTGTAATTCCTTCTAGTCCTATTCGAACTAATATTGGTACTAGGTGTGCAATACCTGGCACATAATATTAAAAATATTGTAAATTACACGTACTTACGCGTTTCGTACTTTCAAGGTCATTATGAGAACGCAAATGCCAACTGTCTATTAAGGATGAAACAAAAATGTTTATATAATACTCTTATAAACTCTCATATGCTTGTAAATGCTAGAAGTTTCGCATACATAACAGTTATATGAAATGTTGGCTGCCAAATTTTTATAGTATTTTGTGCGAATAATCTAGAAATGGATTGCGTGTTTCTTTTATGCCCACAAAATTTAAAATTTTTATATATCATTACTCGAGAAATCAGTGATTGCTCAACATTTTAGAGTCGCAGAATATTTTGCACCATCACAATGAAATTATTGCACTAGTAACATTAATTTTAGTTGGCTGTAATTATAGTTAAATTTTTCCCTTTGGGGGTGTGAAAAATATTGAATTTTCATCAAGATTGGATCTGTTATTTATGTCTACAGACATTTAAATTAAATATTTTAAATATTATATTAAAACACTGACACTTATACAAATACGAGGATATATATATACATATATATATATATATATATATATATATATATATATATATGAGATTAGAATCTTTACGGTAGAATGTTTTAATATATGCAGTCATTTTGCATAAGTGAGCAAATTCAATTTATTAACTAGACCATGATCTCGTCATTCTAGAACAAATCCTCAGTTGCAACTGTTGGAAATCAAACTATCTGCAATACAACTCGCTCTCTGTGCTTTTTTGATGCAAGTTCAATTCTGCCACATTGCATTCCTGACTAGTCCTGAGAGGTGTTCTGACACCGATGAAACGATTATCTTTCAGATATATTGCCTTTGCTGACTTTTGCAATGTTAAAGGCAATACGAGAAGTATGGTTTCTTATTGACTTATATTTTAAGATATTACAATATTATTTATTGGTACGTGTATTTCTGCTGCAACCTAATCAATGAAATGTGTGTTAAGTGTAGCCTACGTAGTAGAATATGATTTAGTCAATATTGTGCAACTTCAATAATTTAGTAAAAACCACCGGTTGTTTCTTGAAGGAATGGCGTTGTTGCGATACTGAATTAATTGAAATTACCTGATCTGCGTTTTGACTAACGCAGCTTTCATTGTTCCAGTAATTTTCTTTTTTCATAATATTTCGATCTACATTACCGTAGATCTTCATCAGATGCATTTCACGAAACAAATGAAGCAAGTGTGTATGTATGAAGATCTACGGTAATGTAGATCGAAATATTATGAAAAAAGAAAATTACTGGAACAATGAAAGCTGCGTTAGTCAAAACGCAGATCAGGTAATTAACCACCGGTTGTATTTTAGCATCAGACCTTTTTGTTCATAGGACTAGGGCTAATGCCTAATGACGTTCTTTTAGTTTAAATGAAAACCGAATTTTAAATCGTTTTTAAATTAATTTCAGTTTTGCAGGAGATAACAGCGTTTGACTCAAATACTCTCGAAGGAGTTAGCAGAGTAGCCATAAATTTTGCATACTTTACTTACTATAGTTCAGGCAATCTTATTCGAAAGAAAAATTTTATTCTTTATATATACTTTAAAACAGACGTGTTTACCACCAGCAAGACCAATAGTAAAAGATCAATTGATCAGGTTGACTCGGATGTATGCACGACCACCAGACACGGTTTTCATCAAGGTGCACACAAAAGCTGTGTCGCAACATTGCTTCCGTCCGAGCTAACCTCGTCTTCCTGTGGACGACAACAATATATATTTAATTTTTGCGATTTGTGCAGGCCACCAGTGCATGACAATTCTGGTAAAGCTGTCGGAGATAATTTAAATGTAATGAGTCTTATAGAAAATAATTTTGTTCAAGATAAGGAGGTGAAGGTGGTAGATATACAACAGCCAGTCGATAGGCATGAAAATCCGATTTCATCCAGTTGTTCTCATGTGCTACCGGCATATGTCAATAATTCTCCTCCTTCTACTACTCTTCAACATCATCACGATAATAGCTGCTATCAGCGAAGTGACCATGCAGTGCCACCTATAATTTCATCAAAACCATTAGCCCATGATTTCGCTGAAGTCACGAATAGAAATAATGCAATTATGAATCAGTGCATGTCAACAAACCTAGAATGCTCCAGTTCCGACCATTTTCTAAAATCGTCCGACATAATTGTTCCGGCCTATGAAATCGATATTGATCGTCCGACAAGTGATGTTGTCGAAATTCGTACCGACGCAAAAATGAGCTCAGTTCCAGCAGAGTTGGCAAGTCTTCGCAAAAGTGATTTCGTGGGAAAATCTGCTTTCACCTGTTTTAAAAATGTAGACGTTTTACAGTGTCAGCACAATAAAATGGAATCTGAGAAAGTTGGTGTCGATAATTTTAAAACAGTTAGCATAATCCCTGTTCATAAAGATGGCAAAATTGAACGAATAGTTGAAGAACCCATGATAAAATCAATCGATAATCAATTAGTATGTGGTTCTGATATTAGAAGCTTAGGGAATGTTGATACTTTGGAAGCTACGAAACCAGAACAAGAGCTTGCTGAATTAGAACTTGAATCCGGTCATTCGCCTTGTGATGAGATCGGAAACTCAATACAGCGATCCACTGAGGGGGCATTGATTGAGGACACGTTGAAACCTATCAATGTTTTTGCATCTCACACTGAACGAATTAAAGTCGTGTCCGCACACGCAGAAGAGCAGAGTTTGTCTGATTCAAGTCGATATAACGATAAGGAAGCTATTGTTGTTTCCACGTCGTCTATACCAAATGCATCTGACGAATTAAACCGTGTGCATTCTTTTGCAGTCGATGTAGAGACGCAACCTGATGCAAAGATGCAATCAGCTCTCATTGGTTCCAACTTAGACCATGTTCACCATTATGCCTCCTTTAACGATAAACCAAAAGAGAAGCAGATTCGTTTTGAAAGTTCAGATTCTGAATTCAAAAGTACTGAGCCAGAAAAAAACATAATAAATTGTACACCAATGGCCATCAGTCATAAAAATAGAATTGGTCTTACTACAGAGAATATGGATTTAAACGGGAGGTGAGTCCATAAACTACTGTTATCTTCGGTAATACATTAATGGAACCTTTAGATATAAAATTCATTGGAAATTGAGTAAACAGTTTTACTTATCTAGTTTTATGGATAAGTACTGCTCTTTTACTAAATTCAAAGGACTTCATGCTGATAGACCGGCTGTTTATATAAATTCTGTTAATTTAAATCATAAAATAAGTAAAATTTAGTTCTTCGAACAGAAACGCTTTGACAACTTTCTCATTTTCAAAATCAAGTTTGCGAACTTCGGGTAGTCATTAATTCCATTGTGTTTAACCAGATGAACAACGTAGCAAAACCACAGCCAGCCACACGTAGTGGTGGCAATTTTTCTACGTTTTTCGTCCGGTTAAATGTAATGGAATTGGGGTTTACTTCAAGCTCGTGAACTTGCTTTAAAGAATTGTTAGCACCACCCGCACAATCATTGATTGATAAATTGTATTACCTATATATATATATATATATATATATATATATATATATATATATATATATATATATATATATATAAATTGTTCAGCCGACATTTCCAGTCACGTACAATGTATGCCAGACTACTAGAGGTGTGAGCCGCATATCTAATTTTGCTTTCCATATATATGCATTGCGGTTTGATCCTTGCTAGATTGTTTTTCGTCGTACTTTGATGATGGTCATGGAAGGTCGAAACGCGTCAGTACATGTGACTGACGGTAGTTTTGCTTTGTTTTTCGACACCTAGTTTAATCCAATTGGATTTTGCTTACTTCAAGCTTGTAAACTTGATTTAAAAATTAACGGATGCAAAACATCTAGTCAAACCACGTAGCTATGAAACCTAGGATTGCAGAAAATGCGTGACATACGAGATAAAACCGCAATGCATATAGACTGTTTTCCGTCGTACTCTGATGATGATCATGGAACGTCGAAACGCGTCAGTACGTGTGACTGACGGTAGTTTTGCTTTGTTGTTCGACACCTAGTTTAATTCAATTGGATTTTGCTTGTTCTCAAGCTTGTAAACTTGATTTAGAAATTAACGGATGCAAAACATCTAGTCAAACCACGTAGCTATGAAACCTAGGATTGCAGAAAATGCGTGACATACGAGATAAAACCGCAATGCATATAGACTGTTTTTCGTCGTACTTTGATGATGATCATGGAACGTCGAAACGCGTCAGTACGTGTGACTGACGGTAGTTTTGCTTTGTTTTTCGACACCTAGTTTAATTCAATTGGATTTTGCTTACTTCAAGCTTGTAAACTTGATTTAGAAATTAACGGATGCAAAACATCTAGTCAAACGACGTAGCTATGGAACCTAGGATTGCAGAAAATGCGTGACATACGAGATAAAACCGCAATGCATATAGACTGTTTTTCGTCGTACTTTGATGATGATCATGGAACGTCGAAACGCGTCAGTACGTGTGACTGACGTTAGTTTTGCTTTGTTTTTCGACACCTAGTTTAATACAATTGGATCTGTCCTTACTTCAAGCTTGAAAACGTGATTTATAGAATTGATACCACCACCCGCGCATTCAATGATTGTATATATGTATAACTTTCAAATTTAACCCAAATGTGTGCTGCGTGGTAGAGTCGCATGTATGCATACGGTTATGCTTCGTTTAGCATGAGGCTGTGTAATCTCAACATTTTAATAGATAAATGCGTAACGTTAATCTCGGCGGTCACGATTTTACTTACTGTGATTCATAATTCCATGCTGTGGCCATCAAAAAGTTGTTTTTAAGACGAACTCTCGACCAATCATGATTGGAAAGTGTGAGCATATAAATAAAGTCTAATAGGATGATTTGATCTAGTTCATCAACCGCTGATTACAGGTCATGGTAATCGAGATCGATTGACATAATTAATCCGTAATGGGTTAAGCCGGTAGTGAAATCAATTCTTTCTTCAATGCCACTTTGCGAACATGAAATAAGCGGCAATTCCGTTTCATAACTAGTCGCAAAAATTACCTTCATTTATACGGTAAACATAGTTTCGGGGATAAAATTGCAATGTAAATATAATGTATTTGAAATTTTTCAGTCGTTATTTCAATTAAGTACAATTTGTACGACACTACTAAAAGAAAGAAAGAAAGAAAGAAAGAAAGAAAGAGAGCCACACGTGATTTCCAACCTTGATCCTCTACTCATTTTGCAGTTGAATTCTGATGCTAAACGTGGGAATTCAAAACGTGTTAATACGCTTTTCTGACAGAGATTTTCCATTATTTGCTACAGATTAAAAATTAAATTAATGTTTATTCCATGTTCACAGACTTGATTTAAATAATTTTTATCACCATCCACGCAATAGTTGATTGCTTAAATCAATTACTTAGCTGCTTGTGGCTAAACCTGGAAAATTTTGTGAACGTGATGACAAAGAAATTGTATAGTCGGCTTTTCAGTTAAGTGCAATTTCTTTCCAGATGTTGTTTTGCTTTAATCAGAAGGTGACTACATTTTAATTGGTCCTTAAAGGGAATTTTTATCTTCTCAGCTTCATCAGTTCTTTGATAGCTAGATATTAATATTCAATGGTGCTACTTGGATTTAATTATACATATATTTTCACTATAAACTCAACATTGCATAAGCTCGACCCATTAAAATACTTACATATTTCAGTATAAACTAAGAATTGCCTTTTCTACACTATACAATTCTTAGTTTATACTGACATATGTAAGTAATTAATGGGTCAGGTGCTTATATCAAGACCGTAACCTTGATTATAATAATTGTTATCACCGCCCGCGCAACCAATGATCGTTTAATTGCATAAGCTAACAAATACTACTTATCCAATAGATCAGTTTCATCCTCGTTGAGCACTTCTCAGTAATGACTGCAATTTCCACAGCCAGAGACTGAATCTGTTATAATTTGATTGGGATTCATGCAACTCATCTGCTACGGCACGAAAACCGCACATTGAATACAATGTTTGGTGTTGCAAAAGCCTACATTTCGGTAGGCAGACTTCTCTTTAATTTTATTTAAATCAAGTTTATAAGCTTGATATAAAAACCGCTCTCATTATGTATACATTTTTAAATATAAATTAAGCATTGTATAGTGAAAAAAATGCAATTCAGTCTGCTATTAAACATGCAGAATTATGAATATATATTTAGATAGGTGAATTGATATATATATATATATATATATATATATATATATATATGCATTGTCGGTATTTAGGTGACTTGATCGTTGATTAATTGATGAGTGCCCACACTCTTCCATTTGCAGATGCCATTATGTACACCTAATTAAATTAATACACACGACATACACACAGATGCATGGATGCAGGAGCGAACATGTATTTACATTCATCGCTAAATGTATACGCATAGTTTGAAGGTTGAAGTTTCCGAATTTTTTTATAAATATTATATAAAATAAATTGAATGAAACTATAGAAATGCGGTGCAAACTATGTAAGAAATCATTCCTGCCTTTTGCAAATTTTTGCGCAGTTGTAGTTTGATTATTAAATGGAAATTAATATCAATAATTGTTTAATTACTACCTTAAATAAACATAGTTTGATCGGGCGGTGATAACATTTACTTTAATCAAGGTAGCGAACTTGATATAAACACCTGACCCATTAAGTACTTACATTTTGTCAGTATTAACTAAGAATTGTATAGTGTAGAAAAGGCAATTCATCGAGTGGACCGGTTTCGTCCTTATTGGGAACTCATCATATACCGGCCAGCATTTGAACTTGTGCATCATTGCTGTTGGAATTACATTATGTAGCTTTGCAAAATTCTCGTATATTTGTAAACGAAAATACTGTCAGTAAAAGTCACTTTCAAAGAAGGCAATTGGATTTTTGCTTTAGGATTTTTTAGTGGAACGGCTGTTATCTTCGTTAATTGAATTCTGATAATTTCCTAAACTTGTATGTTCAATCTCACAGTCAAGGCCATAATTGTCTTCGTTTTTAATATCAGACACTTATGAAACATTTTCTCGTTTTAATTTGTATATGTGCAGACAATACATGATTCTGACAAAGAGAAAAGAAAGATGACTAACTCATGTGGAAAATATTTTTTGTCCCGTGGATTTATTTAGTTTGCCCAAACATATTTAATTTCCTTCGGATGGTCGTGGCTCGAGAGTAGTCGACTGGTTAACTTATGAAATTCCTGCCATTATTCAGTTTGCTAACATGGTATGACATTTAGTCAGGTTTGCTCACGCACTAAAACCGTTTCATATCTACTTCTCACTGGATAGTCTCACAATTTCCAATTTATTAAACAAACATTGTTCGCGTGTGCGGTGATAACAATTATTTAACTTAAGGTTGCGATATTGATGTAAACACCAGTCCTATTATACATGTACGTTTATCAGTATAAACTAAGCATTTTATGGTTTCCAAAAAGCAATTCATCTAGTAAACACCAATCTCAATGTATTTAACCAGTCGTCGAACAACATAACAAAACTACCGCCAGCCGCACCGCACTGACGCGTTTCGACCTTCCATGATCATCATCAGAGTACGACGGCAAACTGACTATCGAGGATCAAACCGCATTGAATATATATGGAAATCAAATTTAGATATGCGGCTCTCACCTCTAGCAGTCTTGCATACATTGAACTTGACTGGAAATGTCGGCTGCATAATTTCTATGCAGTCACGAACATTAACTGTTTGCAGCTTTCGCCACATATACATATATAGGCAATACAATTTAAACAATAATTGATTGCGCAGGGTGGTGGTAACAATTCTTTAAATCAAGTTTGCGAGCTTGAAGTAAACACCAATCCCATTGTATTTAACCAGTCGTCGAACAACATAACAAAACTACCGCCAGCCGCAACGCACTGACGCGTTTCGACCTTCCATGATCATCATCAGACTACGACAGCAAACTGACTAGCGAGGATCAAACCGCATTGCATATATATGGAAAGCAAAATTAGATATGCGGCTCTCACCTCTTGTAGTCTTGCATACATTGTACGTGACTGGAAATGTCGGCTGCACAATTTCTATACAGTCACGAATATTAGCTGTTTGTAGCTTTCGCCAAACACATGTATATAGACAATAAAATTAAACAATAGAGGGTGCCTTCACTATGGCTATTGTACCAGTACCCTATAACAATATTATGATACCCAAAGGTACACGGTACCAAATTTATTTTGCTGAGTGGGTACATGGTTCCAACACAACGGATTTCAATTTATACTAAAGTTCACCAAATTTGAGAATTATATCTACTTCTGAACACTGTTACTAACAATTTATACACTGGCCTTGGTCGATATCAGTTAATTATTTCGCGTTAATCATGACATCATTCAATTAAATATATAACAGTTAGCTAATATTTGTGTCGGAGAAATAATATATATATGCAATTGTGTAATAATTGTTGCGCATCTAATATCTGTATATTTATATCAAAACTACGGGCTTACACATTCGCGTAGGAGATTGTTCCGCCCTATTTTCCAACATTCCTTGCCCAAGTTTATAGTGGGTAAAGGGCGTAATACTGGCTCCTACTGATGAGTTGTCAGTAAGCACGAAACGAATTTTCACGAGATTATACTTTCCGTTCATGCTGTCTTTGGTTTATCCATCTGGTCATACTTAAACTAATTTGTAACTTGGTGCGCAGCACCTAATACACAGTAACATATATATTAGTTCTCCACCACAAGCAGTGTGTAATTTTTATGGTTGTCGACGCGTATGTATGACCAGATGGATAAACCAAAGACAGCATGAACGGAAAGTATAATCTCGTGAAAATTCGTTTCGTGCTTACTGACAACTCATCAGTAGGAGCCAGTATTACGCCCTTTACCCACTATAAACTTGGGCAAGGTATATTGGAAAATAGGGCGGAACAATCTCCTACGCGAATGTGTAAGCCCGTAGTTTTAATATAAATATACAGATATTAGATGCGCAAAAATTATTACACAATTGCATATATATTACTTCTCCGACACAAATATTAGCTAACTGTTATATATTTAATTGAATGACGTCATGATTAACGCGAAATGTGTTAACTGATATCGACCAAGGCCAGTGTATGGAATTGTTGAAGTAACAGGTGTTCAGAAATGAATATAATTCTCAAATTTGGTGAACTTTAGTATAAATTGAAATCCATTGTGTTGGAACTATCTACCCACTCAGCAAAAATAAATTTGGGTACCATAATATTGTTATAGGGTACTGGTACAATAGCCATAGTGAAGGCAACATTTAAGGATTCGGTATATATCATATATAGTGAGTTAGCGTTGAAGTCGCATTGTCGATACTTTATATGATGTTAGCTTCACTACTACAGATTTTTACTTTCGTCTAGGAGATTGTACCGTCCAATTTTCCCACATTTCTCACTCAAATATATAGTGGGTAAAGGGCGTAATACTGGCTCCTAATGATGAGTCGCCAGTAAGCACGCAACAAATGTGCACGAGTTTATACTTCCGTTAATGCTGTCTTTAGTCTATCCTTCGGGTCATATCTGAATTGATTTGTTACAAGTTCCGCAATGCCTAATTAACAATTGCATAATTCACGTCTATCTAGCTAAACGACTATAATTGTTATAAAATTACTTATTACTCATCTTAAAAGATCTTGATTTATCGAAATTTTGGACACTTCATATATTTTTCTTTTTTGTTTCTTTGTTGTCGACTGATGATGGTACTGAGAAATAATTATAAAAATATTCTTAATCAACGAAATGTCGGCATGAAGTTCACAAACCTCGCTGTGGAAATTAAGGACCAGTTAATTGTTCGACATTTTCGATCATTTATGTAATCTTCTGTGTGTGCTAGGTGTCGATATCTTCACTTCCGTCGTAGACTATATATATGAAATACCTTATTCATATTATTGAATAATATAACTCATGATGATGTAATTTGTGGTAGGCGTTTAAATTTTATGCATCAATGTTCAGTGGAAGTTAAAAACTTGATTGGAAATTGTTACATGTGCAAATTGCAAAAAAGTCATGGAGTTGAAGTGAAAGTGAAATTAGTTACATTAATATAACCAGAAGCGGCCTAAACATTATGATGGCTAAACGAACATTGGTTGCGCGGGTGGCGATAACAATTATTATAATCAACTGAAAATTGTGTGCAGTGTAGTGTGCGGCAGGATAGCTCAGTGGTTAGAGCACCAGATTCCGAAGCAGACGTGCCCAGTTTCGTAGTCCTGTCCGCGGCAAATTCTGGCCAGTAACATGATTAGTTCCCAATAAGGACGAAACCGGTCTACTGGATGAATTGCCTTTTCTACACTATACAATTCTTAGTTTATACTGACATATGTAAGTAATTAATGGGTCAGGTGTTTATATCAAGACCGCAACCTTGATTATAATAATTGTTATCACCACCCGCGCAACCAATGTTCGTTTAATTATATAAATGTTCATTTCAATACCACTTCCCCATGTAATGTGGTGTCTGTTCAGTAATGACAGATTGGGCATGGTTAGTTGGAACTTTGGGTCTAAATGGATGCCATATGAGCTCCACCTAAAGGAAAAATTGACTAACCAGAGTTACATTAGTTAGTATATAACTGAAAATTGTGTGTAGTGTAGTGTGCGGCAGGATAAGCTCAGTGGTTAGAGCACCAGATTCCGAAGCAGACGTGCCCAGGTTCGTATCCTGTCCGCGGCAAATTCTGGCCAGTACATGATGAGTTCCCAATAAGGAAGAAATGAGTCTACTGGATGAATTGCCTTTTCTACACTATACAATTCTTAGTTTATAGTGACATATGTAAGTAATTAATGGGTCAGGTGTTTATATCAAGACCGCAACCTTGATTATAATAATTATGATGGCTGCATGTGTTTATCAGTCTCGCAAACTCGATTTGAATAATCGTTACCACCACCGCAGCAATCATTGATTGTTTAATTTTTTAACCTATATATTTGTGGGGAAAGCTGCATAAAGTAATTGCTCATGACAGCATAGAAATTGTGCAGCCGACATTTCCAGTCAAGTACGGTGTAAGCGAGACTATTAGAGATGAGGGCCACATATATAATCTTGCCTTGTATAAATATGCATTGCGTTTTGATCCTCGCTAGTCAGTTTTCCGTCGTACTCCGATGATGAAGGTCGAAACGCCTCAGTACGTGTGACTGACGGTAGTTTTGCTATGTTATTCGACGTCTGGTTAAATGCACAATGGGATTGGTGTTTACTTGAAGCTCGCAAATTTGATTTAAAGAAAGGAAGAAAATTTGTTTTAACGAAATAGCACTTCACTACATTTTTTTGAAAGTGAATTTGTACACAATATTATTTTCAACACCTTTCAAAAAATATGCTAGCCATCAAAAATCAGTTCATTTTTTTAGCTGGCTGACTTGCGAACCTTCTCTAGAGATAGGTTTTACAAAAATAAGTGAGGTTAATGAAACATCGCATAGTGCTAACAGATTAGAAAATAATCTCGCCGTCAGTTCTCTTATGGGTTCGTAAAATCAGTACACCTTCTGCAAGATTGAGATAATTCTTTTGCTGAAAACAAGCATTTGTCTATCTTTTTTTGCGTGGAGTAGAAGCATATTAGCAAGACTAAATACAAAAGTCATCCTCCAAACAGGTTATATTTATAAATAAACATTGGTTGCGCGGGCGGTGATAAAAATTATTTTAATCAAGGTTGCGATCTTGGTATAAACACCTGACACATTAAGTTAATGCATTTGTCAGCATAAACTAGGAGTTGTATAGTTTAGAAAAGGCAATAATTATTTAAAAGTCAGTTCATCCAGAAGACCGGTTTCGTCCTTATTTGGAACTCATGCGGCAAGGTGACTCGGTGGTTAGGGCACCAGATTCCGAAGCAGACGTGCCCAGGTTTGAGCCCTGTTCGCGGAAAATTGTGGTAAGTACGTGATTAGTTCTCAGTAAGGTAGAAACCAGTCTACTGGATGTATAGCCTTTTTTACACTGTACAATAGTTGGTTTATACTGACAATGGCTCAGGTGTTTATATCATGACCGCAGGTTTGATTAAGGTAATATTATTTATTTATTTTTATTTTTAAATTAGTTGTACGAACATGATTTGTGAAAATTTTGCCCGCTTGTCGCCAGAACTTACTTTCTAAAAGCAAACAAGCGGCTAACCCTATAGTCTGCGTTCTATCGTGTCTAGTTTACGCCTTTCTTCTTTAACTATGATTGTTATGTAGTCTCTTCGTATATACTGATATGCTTTCTTTAATTTGTCTTTGCATTAGTTGTTAAATTATATTTTTATTGGTTTTATTTTTCTTATCTGTCGTCTATAATGCACTTCTCTCATTGTGTTAATCACATTGCTATTTATATATCATTTTCCTTTCAACTCATTTTAATGTATAATTTCATTTAACGTAACCACTGCCGTAAAATATGACTATTTTTTAAAACTGTAGATTAAAAAGTAGAACTAAAATCGGGTTTTCATATTTGAGACGAACAATCCATTTTTATTTGTCCAGCCATAATTATAACAAAACTACCTACGACTACACGTATTTACGCTTGCCGATTATGTATGTTACATTACATTCCCAACTAAAACAAATCTATCTGAAACGTGCATGGAGAAATTAGCGTTCAATGACTGATTTACTTTTCTTGACGAAGGATAATTTTGTTAATTTGTATGACTGGTCAAATAAAATTACACGTGTTTATCTCTATTACGCAACATGATTTAAATAAGTTTCATCAGCACTCATGCAACGATCAATTGCTTATAATAGCTTAAGTTAAAATAATAACTATTTATATCGGTTGAATTATCGATCTTCTCTGATTATGCTAAAGCGAAATTGAAACACATACATACGTGAAATTGAAATTTTCTTAACAATGTGATTGATAAATATACAAAATGAGATAGGACTTATACTATATTTCGACCTGGATTTATTTTTTTTCTTTAAATCAAGTTTGCGAGCTTGAAGTAAACACCAATCCCATTTTATTGAACCAGTCGTCGGACAACATAGCAAAACTACCGCCAGTCGCACCGCACTGATGCGTTTCGACCTTCCATGATCATCATCAGAATACGACGGAAAACTGACTCTCGAGGATCAAACCGCATTGAATATATACGGAAATTAAAGTTAGATCTGGAACATATCTACCGCAATAAACGAGAGTTCACTGTAATTATAGCTTGACGTTTAAATAAATGACGGTCAAACTCGAAAATTAAATTGTTCGTTCATTATAAAATTTAGCAAATGACCTTACGAAAGAATGATCGTTTTAAGGAAATGTTCTTGTTAATAAAAAGTTACATCAATTTGTGTTAAACTAAATAAGAGCCCTATGTTAATAGATACAATAAGATAACAGGAAATGAGGAATGAAATTCTGATTTATGATAATTTTAATCATTGATTAGCAATTTATAAATTTCAGGTCCCATGTAAGCTAATCTAAGTACGATGTTCTTAGCCTTTGCTGGAGCTAGTTTCCGATTCAGGTACGTGTCATTGGCGCTCCCTAGCATCAGTTTGTGCTGCGTTACTTATAAATTCTAGCTATTTTTTAATTGCTGTTTCATTCATAATATCATCTTTTGACTTAATTTCAATGGATTCCCTGATAAATTTCATCTTTTTCTTTATTGCTATTTAGTGTTACGTGTCTAAAATCATCCCAGTTAACTGTGTGCCCAGTCTCACTGAATGACATGCAAGATCAGATCTCGTAATATGTCCGTACGTATATGCGGTTCTATGTTCCAATATTCTTGCCTTAATTTGGCGTATGGTTTCACTCACATACTTGAGATTTAAATCTTTGCATGAGATTTCATAAATTCTTGATGTACCTAAGTGTTAAGTTTATACTTTTGGTTAGAAAATTCTCATTTTCAGTAACTTTTAGTCTGTTCATTTACAGCGTCTTTTCTTTTACACGCATAAAGTTGTGTCAGTTATATATGGTGTGTATGATATGATGGAACTGAATATCATATTAATCATCAACATATCAATAATTTATCACATTTAGTCACAATTTTTGCAGTTTATTTCGTTTTCACATCTGCAAATCATTTATTTTCTGCCATGAATGCAAAATTACTTTACAGAAGCTCTTTTCCTCCATCTAACCTTTAAATGCTTAACGTAGTTATCATTATTATCATCCTCTAAATAATTGTCAAGACAGCAAATTTCTCGTTCCAGCCGATTTTTAGACTGCTTCTTCTTTCGGAAGTACGCCTACACTATCACTTATTTACTCTACAAGGCACAACATTTACAGTATAAGTGCACGGGCATTTCTGTTTCACGCACTTTATTTCTATTTTAACAGTATTTAGACAACAGTGACAGACAGACAGACTTCCAAAGAGGAAGGAAGCATGTTATTGTCTTGTACTGTGTATAGTGACACTAGCTCTGACCTTTCATGCGTTCTCTAAATTTGATAAAATGCCATGTCTTTGATATCAATACACACAACTCAAAACCCCTAATAACTTAATAGGTATTTTTTTGCACGATGAGCTTACCGTTGATAAAGACGTCTGGAACCGGACTCCAAAATTTCCGGTGTACAAATGAGGACAGTAGACATAATTCATTTAGGATTTATTCAATTTTGGCCTTGGTTTTATAAACTCGTGGCTGAGAACTGAATAATTCTTTTTCTTATTCCTTTCGCTTGAATTTGTCTGATCAAAATTGTACTCAAATTATTACTGAGGCGACCAACACAAGTACATTTGCGTATTTTCCCTCTAATATATCTCTTTAAGTTATCCCTACGTTATTATAATTCATTTGATGTTCACTTAGATTAATTGCCCTAATTTTTCTACTGTACAATGTTATATTTAAATTCTTTTAGTTATAATGCCTTTTCTGTTTGTTCATGATTTCATTGATCTTATTTTCCAAGTTTCATTCTCCTTTTTGCTTTTTGACGTCTGTTTTTACAATTTAAATTAATTTGCTGTTATTCATTCACCATTTCTGGTAATGTGGGCTTTCGTACACAAACGCACTATGTTTCTGTTTGTATCTAAATGTGTACACAAAATGTGTTTGTGTAAGTCTACGCGTAAGTGTAAAATTGCAATTCTGTTCTGAAAATGTAACAGCTGCGTGGGCGAGGATTTCTTTCATTTTTATGTTGCGTGGGCGATATTTGACCGTGTACACATCAGTGTTTGCGCTGATTAATTCTATTTGCCTACCTATCCATATGTATATATATGCCTGCTATATATATATATATATATATATATATATTGGAAATTTCCGGTTTTATTTCCAAATGATATGAAGGTGGTAATTCTAGCTATTGCATTGTTAGATTTATTTGAAGCAGCTTAACAAAACCGCTCATTGTTATTTGTGCATAAATTTTAAAATACTACACGCTGCAAGCTAATGGCTTGATGCGGAATTTTAGCAGGCGTACCGGGATACCAGCAGCAAGTTTTGATTGCCGAATAAACTTTGGTCACTGGTTTGGGTTTTCAGGGCATGTGTTGTTAATAATCTGTATAATTAGCTCCAGTAGAGCCCGGAGTCATATGAACAAATAATCGAGGTTTTTCCGTTGTACCATTCGAGCACCAACTGAAGCAGGATGCATCGCTCCATGCATTCGATATCACAAATTCTTATCTTTGTTGTGGCACATATCGGTTTTAAACCATTATTGACGTTATGTAATAGCTGGAAATAGTTTGTCAACTAACTAATAAATAATTACGATTTATCGAGGCCTATCAATCTGACTGCGAGTATATATTTCAGTTCTATATTAAGCTGCCATTGATTGCGCAGGTGGTTATAAAAATAATTTAAATCAAGTTTGTGTGATTTGAAAAGAATACTGGGCCTACTTTTTATCAATATCCAAACTACCGTTATTTCAACATTTTGTCATTTTAAGAGCTTCCAGCATCATCGGCAGAATATGACGGCAAACGGACAAATGAGAATTAAACCGCGTTAAATACATAAAGTATGATAAATGCTATTTCCACAATTCCTATGCAGTCACGGCCATAATTTTGTTACAGCTTTGCCACTTTCATATATGTAGTACAATTAAGCAGTTAGGTATTTCCTGAAAGTGAATAGAATATTTTAAATCAAGTTTGCACACTTGGAATAAACACCAGTTCATTTGTATCCAGTCCCACGGCATGAAAAATCTACCATCAGCTACAAGTACTGCTGCGTTGTTGAAACGCGTCAGTACGTATAGCTATATAGTTATTTTATGTTGTGTTTGCATGTTCGATACATCGGGCCGTTGTTTATTTTAAGCTTGTAGTCTATTTTACATACAACAATCACATAATCAGTCTAGGAATTTTTCCATTTAGAAATATGCGCCTAAAATGTATCTTGGGTTTCCCAATGAAATTTGAACTTTATTCGTGGTAAATCCGTTTAAAAATTTCACTATCTTTTATTTTTGCTAATTTCATTTTTTTTGTTTAGTCAACCTCAATTACTTACATCTGGTGCGCCATGTCTTGTATTTTCTATTCCAACTGACGACCGCCTTTCTGATTTGAACAAAAGGTTGTGCACTGGTATTTCAAAAAAATCTACCCAGGCTTCGTATGACACTGGTATTACCACATGCTGTAATAATGATGGAACTAGTGGCATTGATTCAAAAAATGTTACTTGCAGTACTTCAATGGTGAAGCACTTAAACGGACGAAATCTAGCATACGATCCATTTAGAGTTGTCTGTTTAAACTGCCACAACCGGCATATTTTGCAACACAAGTGCAATGCAGTTTCTCATTTACAACAGTTTTGCTGTCATCTTCATGAGAAAACTCATCACCGCTGTTCAAATTATGATTCAAAGGCGCGTGATATTGACTATTCAGCAGGATGCAAACCCACTTTGAGCGAAACTAGTATTGGCCAGCAAGCGGTAAGTTACAATCTCACCTAAAATAAAGTTGTAGTCATAATAAATTGGCTAAACTTTGTTCTTCACTTAAAAGATATATTTATTTGCTCAGTGCTGTCCTTCTTGTTGTGGATTTGACCGCATTTTTCTTGTGCGGGACAATTGATAGCACTCATAGGTCGGTAAAATCTTGAACTTCCCTCATCTTCAGATGATGTCACAAGTTGTGTTTTACTCCTGTGCGTATTGTGTCAACCCTGAAGATGAGATTGGAAATGAGATCTCGAAATATCGGTCCAGGAACAATGGAAAATCTTGATCCAACGTCATTTTCAGACAATCAGCTAATTGAAGGCTTAATGAAGAAGGGACAAGTGAGAACCCATCAATTGAGGTATTAAAAGGATACAAGTACTTATATCACAAAAATAAGTTAAGATGTTACGACCGATTCTTCAGGTAGTCGTAATCATTTGTCGTTTAAAAAAAATGCGCGGGCACCTAGACTGAAGAAGTTTAGCTCCTTTCCGCAAATAGTAACAACTTTTGTAGCTAGCCTTCCATCCCGCTATTAGTCATTTGTTTATTAATAAGTCACTCTCGCAGTCCAACCGACTCCATCTTGTAAAACGACCTAAAGTTTAAAACCATTATCTGCTGTTCGAGCCATATCAGTTTTAAAGTAGTTTTTCCCTTTATCAAGACGCGTGTACATTGGGTGCTACAAAATATCAATAAATTAATTATATCTTAATATTTTTATGCCATCATTCGATTTATATTCCATCGTAAACAGACGTGTTTCGTGCAATATTGTGTAAACTACAAGAAAGGTAGTGTACGCAATAAGGCATTAGCAAAGGTCATGCTACTGATGGACACGGGTTCTGCAACTGAGAGCATACCCAATGCTTCCTATGAAGCTTTACATTGAATTCTTGAGAACAAGTTGGTTGAACGCTCGATGATAATAATTTTGAGCATTTTTGCCATCTCTATTAATACACAGAATCTTCTACATTAGGAAAGTACAATGCAAATAACAGGACATGTCATTTAGTTTCTTAAACTGTTACTAACACAATAGCCATAGTGTTAGTATCCTTTACAGACTCGGTATATATATTATATAGTGTGAGTTAGCGTTGAAGTCGCATTGTCGTAGACTTTATATGATGTCAGCTTCACTATTGCAGGTTTACACATTCGTCTAGGAGATTGTACCGTCCTATTATTCCACATTCTTCTACTCAAATATATAGTGGTTAAAGGGCGTAATACCGGCTCCTACTGATGAGTCGCCAGTAAGCACGAAACGAATGTGCATGAGATTATACTTTCCGTTCATGCTGCCTTTGGTTTATCCTTCTGGTCACAACTGAACTAATTTGTTACTAGGTTCGCAAAACCTAATACATACTTGCATATATATTAGCTCTTCGCAACAAACAGTATTTAACTGTAATATATTGAATTGAATGATATCATGCTTACCGCGAAATGTGATAACTGATATCGATCAAGGCCAGAGTGTATGGATTTACTGGAGTAACAGATGTTCAGAAATTGTTGTAATTCTCAATTTCGGTGAACTATAGCATAAATTGATATCCATCAGGTTGGTATCATGTACCGACTCAGAAACCATAGTGTTAGTACCATGTACCTTTTCGGTACAATAATGTTGGTATCGGTTACTAACACAATAGCCATAGTGTTAGTATCCTTTACAGACTCGGTATATATACTATATAGTGTGAGTTAGCGTTGAAGTCGCATTGTCGTTGACTTAGATGATGTTAGCTTCACTATTGCAGGTTTACACATTCGTCTAGGAGATTGTACCGTCCTATTATTCCACATTCTTCTACCAAATATATAGTGGTTAATGGGCGTAATACCGGCTCCTACTGATGAGTCGCCAGTAAGCACGAAACGAATGTGCATGAGATTATACTTTCCGTTCATGCTGCCTTTGGTTTATCCTTCTGGTCACAACTGAACTATTTTGTTACTAGGTTCGCAACACCTAATACATACTTGCATATATATTAGTTCTCCGTATCAAACAGTATTTAACTGTTATATATTGAATTGAATGATATCATGTGATAACTGATATCGATCAAGGCCAGAGTGTATGGATTTACTGGAGTAACAGGTGTTCAGAAATCGTTGTAATTCTCAATTTCGGTGAACTATAGTATAAATTGATATCCATCAATTTGGCACCATGTGCCGACTCGGAAACCATTGTGTTAGCACCATGTACCTTTTCGGTACAATAATGTTGGTATCGGTCACTAACACAATAGCCGTAGTGTTAGTATCCTTTACAAAATCGGTATATACATTGTATAGTGTGAGTTAGCGTAAGCACGAAACGATTGTGCATGAGATTATACTTTCCGTTCATGCTGCCTTTGGTTTATCCTTCTGGTCACAACTGAACTATTTTGTTACTAGGGTCGCAACACGTAATACATACTTGCATATATATTAGTTCTCCGCAAAAAACAACATTTAAATGAATAATGTGTTTGGTGGCGCTCTACTTGTAGTCTTTTTATCAAATTTCTTTGGTGGCACTTTTCGTACCAGTCATCTAGGCCTTAGGCGCAGAGTGCCTCAGACAGACTTGTGGCCTTTTTTCCGAATGAACCTGTCCATTAGTCTAGAGTCTACCTGTTAGCAGTTTTAGTAATTTTGCTAATACATTTTTCTTTTGTATTGAGAGGTCTGTTGGGCATGGGCGCTTAACTGTCAAGATTGAGATTACCCGTTTGGCTTTAACATTCATAATGCATGCACGAAAAACTCGACATTCGAGAACCAAACAAGCAGCTTTGAATTGATTTCTGCATGATGACGCGAATTCTTCGTCGATTCTGAGAGTAAAGCGTCACTACAAGACACTTCAATTAAGAATTTCCCTACTTTTAATTTAATTTTGAAGCGATTGCCTGTTTTAATACTTTTCCGAATAAATTCGTCAATTTATGAACGAAGATTTATGTCTCCATTTCAGCGATCTCCCAAAAAGTGTGAAGCCTCAGAGCTAAATATATTTGGCGCTTTAATAATTCTATAGAAGAACGGTTAAGACGAATATGATTATATTTCCCACAATACGGCAAAAATCCGTAGCGGAGGCGACAGGAGTATTTCTGATTAAGAAAATGTGATTGTAGGCTCCATCTCAACATAAAAAATATAAACACTAATTAATTAGATTTGAAAATGCTCCCGGTAAAGCGCATGACTATATGGCCGAAGAACAAAGGACTGTCTAATTGATCACTCGTGCATCATCAATATCATTATGAGTGTAGTGTACACATAATGGCGCAAGTTTTTATTTGAATTTAAGACGCATGAATGTTTTCTAAATTCTAAATTTGCCACTCGTATTGTCAGATTTTGAAAATATAACTGTGCGATAAAGTACCTATTTTATGTTTGTTTAGGAACTAATAAAAGGCGAGGAAAGGACACATGCTGACAATTTTAAAGACTCTGCATGCTCTAAACATCATCATCCTCACGGTCACCATCAGCAACAACATTTATCTCGGCACTTGATTTCAATGGAAAATCATGATCTTCCAGTAAATTGTGCCTGTGTTAAACATTCACTAAAATCGATTCCGTGTTTCTTGGTAGCACTCGAGTCGAAGCCCCCTTTGAGGTATTGCCAAACACAAGCATATAGGCAGCTGAAAAGTCGTAATGAAGTCAATGGGCTGTCGAATACATCTACTCATGTAGTCGACAGAAATTCAAGTCGTGCTCGAGACAGCATTGAAACTAAAATCTCTGTACATCCAGATATGCTTTCAAGTGAAGCCAAACCCAGCAACTTTCAACTGACCGATGATTCCCTTCAGAGTTGTTCGGGCTTCATTGAAGGTGGTTCGAAGCCAGAACTTACTGTGCCAACTTCATCACCGTCATTTCGTAATGAACAATGTAACATTTCTGAAAATTTGCATTTTATATGTTGCCCTACAAAAACGTCTGTGTCATCAAAATCAAGAACCGCGCCTCAAAGTAGAACACAGAAAGGGTTGGAATTTACAGATGTCCGTATGTCTCCGATTTTCATGAGAACAGCCTCGGCGAAAAATATCGTTCGAGTTTTGGGCAGAAGTCCAAGTGCCGTTACTTCGAGACCGCTCACGTCGGTGTCTTTTGCAGGAGATGCACACCTGGAGATTTCTGCGAGGACCACAAACGCAAAAGCTTCATCAAAGAGTGGTGTACGTCAGACAGCGCGTAGTAGCACTGTTGTCTCGCCGCTGACAACCAATCGTGACATAGCTCAACTGATGTCTGCCAGTCGCCGTATGACTCGAGCAGAGTTGCTGGACTGTGTAAAGGATGTCGGGGCAGTATCGTTGTTATTTAAAGAGTTTTGGGAGATTCCGATGAATTATGCATTACGGAATGATTGTGCAATTGCTGGCGTGGGTCAAAAAAATCGGTATCAGTCCATGCTTCCGAGTAAGATTACAATCTTTTAGCTTTAATTTTGTATGTGTTTTCAGGCGAATTTTAACCCATCTGTTGATGTCCATACAAATCGTTTAATAAGCAAAATCTTTTTGAAGAATATAAATTATGAGAAATAGATTGAATTCCGTTGTAGACGTTTTGCTTCGATTTGTCATAAATAACTAAGCGAGCTATCTTCGCTCTGCTAACGCTTCACAGTTCTTAACTAAGCGCATGACACCAACTACCAACATGGCTCTTGTAAGTTTATTTTCTATAAACATATACATGTTCATATTAGTAATCATTAATCATAACCGCCATCAAATTCTAATAAAAATCCCTAGTTTTTTGTTCGTGATACTTAAACTAATTACCAATTGTATTACTTAAAGTACAATGCTCTAATTAGACAGACATAATTAGCATTTGTTTTTTACCCTTTTCATTTATTTTACTAAGAGATACTGAGCTTAAGGTAGTGCTAGTCGTACCATTTTTAATTATCGATATCTATTTTATTTCATTCTTCTTCGATATTTATAAAGCATATTTACTACATTTTCTTGTTTTGCTCGATATATAAGTAGACCTATTTGCTTATATGTGTATATTGCACTCTTTAGTAATCCTTCTAAGGTTAATAGCAGTGACTAACCTTGATGCAGCATAGAGAACATTTATATCACGATAGTTGGTACGAGTGCTGGTATTAATTTTTTGTGACTGGACTTCATAACATTAATTTTTCTCTCGGTTAGGACGTATTCCTCCTTCAAATTTCTGACAATAAGCTCGTGCAGAGCCTTGCATCTATTGAAATTGACACATTCAACGGAGAGGATATTCATTCCAGTGGCCTCGTGATCACTAATCAGACAGAAAATATTTGCCAATTAATCAAATGTATTAGTGCCGATGTCAATCTCATAACAGATGCAATGAGTCAGTTCATTGCTAAACACACCGTTCGTAATACGTGACGAATTAAGGAAATTTTGTACGTGCTTGACGAGCTACGCTTCAAACACTGGTAACGCTCGTACTTCCTTCGAAGAATGAATACTACTAATATTTTGGATTTGAACATACTATTCACAGAAAATGTAGCACTTTGACACTGGTTCTAAATCATAAAGAAAATTACATCAGTGCTGATCCTCATATTTTGTGTAATTTGGTTACGGAAAACCATTGATTGTTTATCTGATTGCTATCTATTCAAATAAAATGATATGTCAACATCCCATCTACATGGTATTCAAGCCTATGGTTTGTGGAAAGATGTCGCCTGTGTTGAAGAGCGTAATAAGTAATGTATGTTATCCGAAGTAGGGTTTCAACCGAGAATGGGGTGCATTGACCTCTTCCCTGCACTCCGTTTCGCTCTCGGGTTACGATACGGCTATCAGTTGTCGAACATCGCTGCTTCTCTAGACCTGTTACTCGTTTTTCATTTCTCCGTCATGCAAGGTGTTATGGCGATTGATCATTGCTTTGCAGACAAAATTACTCGATTACATTAAACCAGTTGTACTGTCTCCTCGACTTATGAATCTATTACGATTGGCTCAGGTTTTCGAGAAATATGTGTCATTGCGCGAACCTTCATTATTTATGCTGTTCATTGAGGCTTTGTTGAGATCACTAAAGTATTCAACGCAACTGCGATTGACAAGGGTGGTTGGCTTGAAGACCTCAAATACGCCGACGGTGCTGCCTTGTTGACAGTAAAGGAGGAAAAACTCCGGAGATCAATTAACGATGCTTAAGAAGTGTCCACCAGATATGGTCTGAAGCTTAACATATCTAAAACAGTTTGTATCATAAATTTTGATTCAGATCCTAAGACCACACTGAACGGCGCTCTGCAGGACACGGTCAATGCATTCGTCTACCTAGGATTCTTGATGGAAATCAGATACATAGGCTTCTGAAGACTTTCAGACGCATTACTCATGCCACAATTTGATTTTGTCAATTATGCAAACCACTCGGAAATCTCTTGTTCATTATCTTTTTATCAGGTACACTGTCTGTCCTCATTTATGCTGTGGAGTGATGAAACATTTCTGACTGTTGCTATCAGCGCATAGAAAGCTTTATAAATCTATGCATACAATCGGTGTGGTTTAAGTCACTGCCTACAGAGCGTCGAGAGACATTTATCAATGGAAACCTTTAGGATCTGACCAGTTCTATTTGGCCATTCTTTGATGTTACATCACAATTGAACCTTTTTATGAAACGAAAACTTTGTTAATAGCACTATTTAAAAATGCCACATACACATAGTGCATGCCACGCTATTGTGACAATTCCGGTGGATTTTTGAAACCGCAGAATGAGTAGACTAGCAATTGCGGATTTTTTTATGTGCAGCATCTGTCATTAGATCCCGAAGAACCGGAACATTGCTAACCAAGAGGCGCTTAAATAGGCGAAGATCTCTGTGAATCTAACAGAAAATAGTGTTTAATTAAATGGCGTCGTTAATTCGTCCTTATTGATTTTAAATGTTCTGTTACCTACTGTGCTGACGATCTAAATTTCCGTTTGTGTTTTTTGCATGTTTATTTGTACATTAATCTTGAAATCGGTTCGTCTGAAATCAATCGTGCCAGCAACATTAGTGTAAAAAACGTTGCATGGAAACGAAAATAGCGTTGTAAAAATATAGAATTTTGGGATAACACATTCTAACCAAGTTACAATTTGAGTGGCACAAATCTGTGGCGATAGCTTTTTAACAAGTTTTCCTAAACGCGTTTACTATGACTATTTGAAAAGAGTTTCTTAACGTACTAATTAATCTCTTCATGGTACATTTTATCGTTGTCTTCGTCTGCGAGCATTCATTTATATGTAAACATTTAGCATTCAATTAGTCCAAAATTTGTAGGATGACGAATATCGTTCTAACCTTTTGGCACGCCCAGTAATCCCTTTCGCATTTTTACCTCCACCAAACCCTGTTTGTATGCAATATTTTTCATGCTTTCGCTTTTTATCTTATGAACATCACGCCATAATAACATGGCCAATTTTATCTCGTATTGTTTTGCGTGCATCAACGGCGTATATCATAATTTGTTGTCTTTCTACAGAGACTGATTTCGCGATACCTAACCTTGCATAATAGTAAAGATCAAGTAGTTAATGGTTTTGGTTTTGGTTTTTCAAGTTTAATGGTTAAAGTAAAAGTTAATAACAAATAGTTACTGAAAACCATTTCCAGTAGCACTATTATATTACCTACTATTGGAGCTGATATTTTTGCAACGGCCCAATTTAATTTCTAGCTGAATACTGAAATATTGTCAGAAAGAAGGTGATGACTTGAGGGTTGACTTCTTGCGTAGTTATCATTGCTATGCTCATCATACTTTGTTTTTTCAACAAGCTTAAATTGATTCCCAATCACGTTAAGGGTAGGATTCGTTTACTTCCAGTTCCTTTTAAGTTGTTTGAGATCGTGGAGGGACCCACCATTCAATAAAATTAAATGTATGAAGAGATTTTAGACTGTCTAGATCCAATACGCTTCTATAAACAAATTTTCGTATGGATAAACATTTTCTCGCCAAAATGCTAAAGCGTATTTATATATACATACATACATATATATATACATATATATATATATATATATATATATATATTTATATTTTTACCTTCATGTACAATCTGTCGAAATATCAGAGTATTTGTTTTTACCTTCCTTTGTTTTTGGTTGACATAGCACGCAAATGTCCCCTTGCAACCGAGGCTAAATCTTAGCAATTAATAAGTTTGGTATTATTTTTCAATATTTAATTCGTCGAAGTTAAATACTTATTATTTCAATCAATTTTTCGGGCTTGAGGTAAACATCAATCCGTATTATTTCATTAGCCACATAAAAAAGCAAAACTTCCAATAGTACGTGTAACTAACGGTGTTCTTTTTATGCTTTTCGGTGGCCTAAATAAAATTGGATTGGTGTTTATCTCAAATTCTCAAAGTTAATTTTGATAGATATTGTAATCAGCGCAAAGATTAACTACTCAATTGAATAAGTTATACAAGTGTTCGGAAAGCTGCAGTCCAGAAAAGTTTAGCTTATGCGAAACCAATATTGACCAATATTGCATTTCTGATTTTCAAAGCCGTATATATATAAATAAATAAATATATATATATATATATATATATATATATAGATGAAATTCTCTGTAGTTAAAAAACAAAAAGAAATTCTATCAGATACAAGAAAAATTTCTTTCGCATAATCTCCTCAAGTATCTACTAATGAACATATCTTTATATATAAATTGGAAAGCAAAACAAGATAGAAATATGTGAACATAGTGAGAGTGTGAAAAACGGAAACCAATCAATTCTGTTTTTCACATTCTCTATGTTCACATATTTATATCTTGTTTTGCTTTCCAATTTATATATAAATATATGTTCATTAGTAGATATTTGAGGAGATTAAGCGAAAGAATTGTTTCTTGTATCTGATAAAATGTCTTTTTGTTTTTGCACACAGGAAGGGTACAATGAATTTAATAAAGCTCGCATTTCAAAAGAATGTATATATATATGGATTAATTTGTAATATTCCTTGATCCAAAATGTCGTTACTAGTATCGAGCAACAATTTCTGGATATTCGTCTGATGAAGATACGCGTTAATTCGAATCCATACGATATGGTTACATAGTTAAAACTCCTTTTTATGCACAATGGACCTTCTAATAGACTCCTTTGTCATTCTTATCTAGACCAAGGTTTCTGGAGCCACCTGTTGCTCCTTTGGACATATAATAAGTCCTAGAAACAAAGAAAAACAAAAACCACACATAATATATGGATTTATCTATATTGAGATTTGTTTCTGCTTTTTTTATGCATGACTGAATAATTGCCCGTGTGTTTGCCTGCCTGTCTGTACGTTTGATTAGTTTGAAAGAGACATGCGAAAATTCAGGACTGCCTGCACCGATATCTATGGATAGCACAAGTTTCATCAATCAGACATGCATAATTTCATTACTTTTGAGTGTTTTTAATGAGTGGCAATACTTATTATCCATATTCTGTGAGTTATGAGAACTTTGTTATGTGGGCGTTTTTAAGGCACATCAGTGTTAAAAAACTGTAATTATTAATAATCACCTAAGCATATTTTTGAGCTTAGAAGTATAATTTCTGTATTTTCCATCATTCTCAAGCCAGATAAGTGTAAGTAAGTGAAATTTTTTATTGGGTGTTGCGCACCTAGTAGAAAATAAGTTGAAACAGGACCAGAAGGATAACCTAAAATTAGCGTGAACAAAAGGTATAGTTTTTACCGTTCAATTGTCTCACGTTTCTTGATCAAATATATAATGGGAATAGGACATGGTAATGAGTCGCTAGTAAGCACGGAACGAATGTGCACAATTCTGCTGCGGAATCTGGTGCTCTAACCACTGAACCACCCTGCCGCACACTACAAACAATTTGTCTATATAAACTAAACATATTACGGCTAACAGACAAACAATAGTTAGTATATAACTGCAAATTGTGTTGTGTGCGGCAGAGTGGCTTAGTGGTTAGAGCACCAGGTTCCGAAGCAGACGTGCCCAGGTTCGAACCCTGTCCGCGGAAAATTCTAGATAGCACGAGTTATGTTCCCAATAAGGTCGGAACCGGTTTACTGGATGAATTTCCTTTTCTACACTATACAGTACTTAGTTTATACTGACAAATTTATGTACATAATGGGTCAGGTGTTTACATCAAGACCGCAACATTGATTTAAGTAAACTATTTTCATATATGTTAAGTCTGCGCAGAAAACTTTATATATCTATTTGTAATTAAGTATTGCAAAAGTTCATGCATATCGAATAGACAAGAGCAAATGTTCTGACGGAACGTTAAGTGAAATTTGCTAAGAGATTATTTTAATACAGAGTTCATTCTTGAAACCAGAATGAACTGCTAAAAGCATGGTTGAATAAAGTAAACTAGCATTCTTTTAATTTTTAATGTCAAAATACCAAAATAAAAGCAACGAATCAATTGAATTGACGAAATGAGAAACGTATATAACCAAAGGATAGTAATGTTTATATATTATTTCTTACAGAGGATTAATATATATGCATATATAGGCATTCAGTATCTATTAAAAATATTTCAAATGTGACCAGAATGATACAGCAAAATCACCATGAAATAAAGTTATAATCTCATATAGACGTGCGTTTCGTGCTTATTGGCAAATCATCAGTAGAATCCGGTATTACACTTACTACTCATCAAACATGTGTACCGTCAAATTGTCCCACATTCCTTGGCCAAAATATATGGTGTATATAGGTCGCTGTACCTGCTTCTAATGATAAGTCGCCAGTAAGCGCGAAACGAATGTGCACACGAGATCATAACATGCGTCCACGTCTGACTTTGGTTACTGTGCGCAACACCTAACTCATAATTGCATATATATATATATATATATATATATATATATATATATATATATATATATATATATATAATTATTATATATTATATATATATTAGTTCTCCGCATCAAACTGTTTCTAACTGTTATAAATTTAATTGCATATTCTTATTACGGATATCCCATGCATATATCTTACAAATAATTTTGGATTGATAGGTGCCTGATTTGTGAGAGTTTTGGCAAATTTGAAAAATCGAAGGCGAATAAGTTGGATTGCATGTTTGCAGTACACACCATTAAATATTAAGTGTAAAAGCCATATGTAGAGGCATACCAAGGCGGTCAATCCTCTAGTATAAAATACATTAATAAATTAACTTATTTTGGTTTTCAACCGCAAAGAAATAATATTGCAACTGAATGATTCCGCAAAACTAATCTTCTCGGCATTTCTTACTTTGTAAAATAGCTAGTTAGTAGTGTAAATTTTGAAAAGTGTACGCCTGTTGCAGAAATAATCTTCACTATTAAATCTGTGTTTAGTCTGAAATGCTCTGGGTTCGGCTCTTAAGTAATCATAATTGCACCTTTTGCATTGTATAAATGAACAGTAGGGGGCTGTTTGATTTCAAGTGGTTTATACTGCACATGTATGTTTAGTCTACGTTTTTTATGAGCAAACTTCTGTGGTGTATTGGTCAACGGAGAAATCACTTCTGTTTTAACTTTTTTTTTTGATTTTTGTGTAGCTCGTTAAAGGTAATATAAATTACCTTCAATTATGTATTAGGTGATGCGCACCAAGTAACAAATTAGTTAAATTATGACCACAAGGATAAACCAAAGACAGCATGAACGAAAAGTATAATCGCGTGCACATTCGTTTCGTGCTTATGGGGGACTCGTCATTAGGAGCCGGTATTACGCCAATTACCCACTATATATTTTGGTAAAGTGTAATACCGGCTCTACCGATGAGTCATAGGTAATCAGGAAACGAATGTGCTTCAGACTATACTTTTCGTTTATGCTGTCTTTGTTTATCCTTCTTGTCATAATTGAACTAAATTGTTACTAGGTGTGCAACACCTAATGCATAACTGCATATATATATATATATATATATATATATATATATATATATATATATATATATATATATTGGCTCTCCGCAACAAACACTATCTAAAAGTAAAATATCGTCCTTTGGTTGCTTACGATTTTTATTTTCTATTCTTATTAAACAAATTTTTATCTAAATAAATGGCAGCGCATTCGAATGACGTATTTACGCGCGAAATTAAACTGAATATGATGGTCAACGCTATTTATTTCTACACTATTATTAATTATTATAATGATATCGTGGGCAAGCCTCAGATATTTACGGCAGTAATGTTTAATTAGCTAATTCACGTTCGAACTACTAGATATAACATGTAAACTTTAGTCGATCGTCTTCCTAACAGACTTACATCGCCATTTCATTGCAATGCGCCAATTTGTGACATATGAACGTAAATTGAACATCATTGAATTACGTAATGAGGATAACTATAAGAAAAATTGCGGTTACGGACAATAAAAAATGGCTATTGTAAATAAATTTACAGTTCATTAAGAGGTTCCGACAATGAGATTGATTGTCAACGCTGACAATTAGCAGGTTCTGAGTTTATATTGAATTCTTTGCTAATGCTCGTAATAATTTTTTATTTGCTTGTGTCCTAGTTCAACGGTATTTCTTGAAATCTTCTCGGTAATCGGTGGTTTTCGGTACACCACATGAAAAAAGCTTACTTTCAATGACCTTTATATTCTTTCATTTAACTAGGATGTGGGGATTGAACGATCATTGGTTGTGCCGTCAGAGATGACAATTAATGAAGTCAATGTTGCAAGTTTGATACAAACAACCGACCAATTATATATATATATATATATAATATATATATATATTAGTCAGTATAAACTATGGATTTTACAATTCATAAAAGGCTGTTCACCCCGTAGATCGGGGTCGTCCTCACTGACAACTCTCCAAATACTGTTATGAACAAGACGAAACGAATGACAGCATATGGGAAATAACAGTAGATTACATAATATAAACAATAATTGATTACGCGGGTGGTGGTAACAATTCTTTAAATCAAGTTTGCGAGCTTGAAGTAAACACCAATCCCATTGTATTTAACCAGTCGTCGAACAACATAACAAAACTACCGCCAGCTGCAACGCACTGACGCGTTTCGACCTTCCATGATCATCATCAGAGTACGACGGCAAACTGACTATCGAGGATCAAACCGCATTGAATATATATGGAAATCAAATTTAGATATGCGGCTCTCACCTCTAGCAGTCTCGCATACATTGAACTTGACTGGAAATGTCGGCTGCACAATTCCTATGCAGTCACGAACATTAACTGTTTGCAGCTTTCGCCACATATACATATATAGGCAATACAATTTAAACAATAATTGATTGCGCGGGTGGTGGTAACAATTCTTTAAATCAAGTTTGCGAGCTTGAAGTAAACACCAATCCCATTGTATTTAACCAGTCGTCGAACAACATAACAAAACTACCGCCAGCTGCAACGCACTGACGCGTTTCGACCTTCCATGATCATCATCAGAGTACGACGGCAAACTGACTATCGAGGATCAAACCGCATTGAATATATATGGAAATCAAATTTAGATATGCGGCTCTCACCTCTAGCAGTCTCGCATACATTGAACTTGACTGGAAATGTCGGCTGCACAATTTCTATGCAGTCACGAACATTAACTGTTTGCAGCTTTCGCCACATATACATATATAGGCAATACAATTTAAACAATAATTGATTGCGCGGGTGGTGGTAACAATTCTTTAAATCAAGTTTTATGATGATCATGGAAGGTCGAAACGCGTCAGTGCGTTGCGGCTGGCGGTAGTTTTGTTATGTTGTTCGACGACTGGTTAAATACAATGGGATTGGTGTTTACTTCAAGCTCGCAAACTTGATTTAAAGAATTGTTACCACCACCCGCGCAATCAATTATTGTTAAATTGTATTGCCTATATATGTATATGTGGTGAAAGCTGCAAACAGTTAATGTTCGTGACTGCATAGAAATTGTGCAGACGACATTTCCAGTCAAGTTCAATGTATGCGAGACTGCTAGAGGTGAGAGCCGCATATCTAAATTTGATTTCCATATATATTCAATGCGGTTTGATCCTCGATAGTCAGTTTGCCGTCGTACTCTGATGATGATCATGGAAGGTCGAAACGCGTCAGTGCGTTGCGGCTGGCGGTAGTTTTGTTATGTTGTTCGACGACTGGTTAAATACAATGGGATTGGTGTTTACTTCAAGCTCGCAAACTTGATTTAAAGAATACATAATAGCCAAAAAGCCGAACACCTAGTCTCAACCGAATTTATCAAAAGAAGATTAACCAGATCTCGTACACCCTCTGTAACACAATAGGAATGCCACATACGAGCAAACATACGCAAACACCCTCACAAATCAACCCGCATTGAAGAGTAAAACTGGAAAACCAGATTATTTGTCATCCGCTTCAAATGAAAACTCAGAATGTATGTAAATGAAAGATTTTAATGTGTAGATGAATAACCTCGAAATAAATATCCACAATGGTAATAATTATAGTAGTAGTTATTATTAATATTAGTAGGTGTAATAGCGTTAATAGTAGTAGTATTCATAGTATTACTAGTAGTAGTAGTAGTAGTATTAGTAGTAGTAGCAGTAGTATTAGTATTAGTAGTGGTAGTTGGTAGTAGTTGACAGTAATAGTACTTGTGATGGTGGTTGTTGTGGAGAAGTAAGAAATATAAGTATGTAGAAGTTGTTGGTAGTGGTATTTTAGTTAGTGGTGGTAGTATTACAAAGGAGATGAAGTAGAGTAGTAGTTAGTAGATTGGTTTCGTGTTGGGTGTCGTGATGGTAGTAGTGGCAGTAGTAGTAGTTGATGATGTAGTAGTGGTGGTGGTAGTAGTAGTAGTAGTAGTAGTTGTTGTAGTATGGTAGGAGTAGTAGTAGTAGTAGTAGTAGTAGTAGTAGTAGTAGTAGTAGTAGTAGTAGTATTAGTAGTAGTAGTAGTAGTAGTAGTAGTAGTAGAGTAGTAGTAGTAGTAGTAGTAGTAGTAGTAGTAGCAGTAGTAGTAGTAGTAGTAGTAGTAGTAGTAGTAGTAGTAGTAGTAGTAGTAGTAGTAGTAGTAGTAGTAGTAGTAGTAGTAGTAGTAGTAGTAGTAGTAGTAGTAGTAGTAGTAGTAGTAGTAGTAGTAGTAGTAGTAGTAGTAGTAGTAGTAGTAGTAGTAGTAGTAGAATTTGGGAACTTTTATGACGATTTTACTTCAAGAATCTCGCCTTATTCTAATTGTTGAGTTTCGTATTGCTTATGAACATTTTAAGGTAAGACGCATTTAATTTAATTTTATCATGAGAAAGCGAATATATTGCATTATAGAATTAATTAACTCAAATGAAATTCTATTTACGAAGCCAGATGAAGATTCAGATATTGTCCTTATAAATAAAAATGATAACATTCATTGAATGAGCAATAATTATAGATGTTGAAATGTAAAAAAGACAGAAAATTTAAATTAAACGAATATTGGTGGCGCGGGCGGTGATAACAATTACTTATAATCAAGGTTGTTACCTTGATATAAACACCTGGCCCATTTTGTGCATACGTTTGTCAGTTTAATCTAAGTATTGTATGGTGTAGAAAAGTATTTCATCCAGTAGACCGGTTTGGTTCTTATTGAGAACTCATCACGTATTGTCCAGAATTTGCCGCGGACAGGGCTCGTAACAGCCTCCCTCTTAAATGTAATGTTTACTTAAATTGCTTTTCAATTCTTGTTCCAAATGCGTCTGATTCTTTTGATTTCCCGTTTTAATAATTGACTCCATAAGTTGTATAATCTAGCTATTAGGCGTTAAATAGTTTGCTGCTTTAGTATATTAGTCACCTTCTAATCTGTACGGACCAATCTGCAAATTTTTGGAAATCAGCCGCGTACTGATGATGATTTATTTTGAAAAGAGACGAAAATTCTATAATACAAATACTGTGCAGACTATGCTATTTTATGGTAAATTATTCTATTTAATTTATCAGCATTATTCTTTAGTAGTATATCTAAGAAAGACAGACAATCGTCTTTTTCACGCTCTGACGTTAAACCTATTTCAGATGCTTTATTAAAATTCTTTATCAGTGTTCATAATTGTGACTATTTTGAGAACAAGGAATATATAATCAAAATAACGTATATATTGCGTACATTTACCTGTCTCTTTACTGATGTGCTCTCGAGATGACCAAGGAAAAGCTCAGCTAACGCTGGAGATAGGGCGTTCCCTGTACCTACACATTCAACTTTCTTATGGATAATTCCATTAAAAAATATGAATCTTACGTGAATGGAAAAATAGGTTTGCGTAGATTGTGACATGGGACTGAAGACTGTGATATGTTTAGGTCTACCGCTTGAACTGCAATGTAAATTGTTTCTTCAATTGTAACATTTATAAGCCAAGGCGTCACATTGAAAGACATCATAATCTCATTTTTAACATTTATAATTTAAATTTATTCAAAAAATTCAAAAAATTGGCAACCGAATAATTACCTAGTAGTATACGAACTAACCATTTAGTCAATGCATTGAACGGGGAATTCACCATTGCAAATATTGATCTCACAGGACATTTTTTTGTATTTTTGCACTGCGTACATTGTTGGTGTAGATGATCCAACTATTCAAAGGTTCTGTGAAACAGCCTATTCAATTAAACCGACATCAATTATGGTTTTAATTTATTACTTTCCTCTCAACTTTATCTACTTCATCTGATTTATCCTCTAGACGCGTAAATTTTGTATTTTCATTCAGTGCGTTTTCCATCTTTTTTAGGTAGTTGAACTTGTCCATTAAAACAACGCTCTTGCCTTTATCAGCGCGTAGTATTTTGATGTATGTATTTCCGTTGATATCTTTGAGCGCGTTTAAATGTTTCTTTGTCAATGCATGCTGTTCTGTGCATTTGAACGATTTAATGTGGGAAGCATGATCAACTAAAGTAGCTTTGAACCAATTTTTATAATCAATATTTTTAGGATCTAAGTCGGCTATTTGTTCAAATAGTAATTCAAATGCCGCGTCAAAATCAACATCGTGTTTATCTGGAAGATGAATTCCATAATTCTGGCCTATCGATAGGGCTTCCGTTTTTCGCGGATTGATCTGTATTTGTGATAAGTCAATCAACCGTTTTCCAATATCAGTCGGTATTAAGTAACCAAGAATTCCATGTTTAATATGATTTTCTAACTTCTTCAATATGCTTCTTTTGTCTTCCTTCAAAATAGCTACACATTCGATTCTTGCCCGTAACACAGTTTCATCTAATTTTCACTGTTCAATTCTGGAATATGCCAACCTTGTCAGATTTCTTCGATTGGCTTAAGCAATCTACGCATCAAATCTAGTGGGAACCGTAATTTCTTAATATTTTGCTGATAATATACTTACCATAATAATGTTCTTTGTGTTCTGCATTTTAATGTCACTGGTTCATCGAGATTTTTGAAAGATTCATTTGGAATGCGAGCTTTAATAAAATGCATAACACCATTTCCATGTGCACGGCTAAATAAAAATTTTATCAGATACAAGAGCCGGTTCTTTCTGACGCACACAATTGATTGGTTGATTTCAAATTCTCTTCACGTTTGAATTTTCTGTTCTTTTGTAAAAATTTAAATATATGTTCATTTTTAGATACCCGAGGAGAAAATATGAAAGAAACGGTTCTTGTATCTGATAAAATTTTGCACATAGAAAGTGTACTATGAAATTTCTTAAAGTTCACATTCCAAAAGCATTCTTTCAATGAGGTGTACGAGCTTGAGATAAATGCTAATTTCATTTAACCTAACCACTCGCGCAAAACTACTTTCAATCACACGTACTGGCGCATTTCGAACATCTATGTTAATCAAGTATGTATTAGGTTTTGCGAACCTAGTAACAAATTAGTTCAGTTGTGACCAGAAGGATAAACCAAAGGCAGCATGAACGGAAAGTATAATCTCATGCACATTCGTTTCGTGCTTACTGGCGACTCATCAGTAGGAGCCGGTATTACGCCCTTTAACCACTATATATTTGGTAGAAGAATGTGGAATAATAGGACTGTACAATCTCCTAGACGAATGTGTAAACCTGTAATAGTGAAGCTAACATAATCTGAAGTCAACGACAATACGACTTCAATGCTAACTCACACTATATAATATATATACCGTCCTATTATTCCACATTCTTATACCAAATATATAGTGGTTAAAGGGCGTAATACCGGCTCCTACTGATGAGTCGCCAGTAAGCACGAAACGAATGTGCATGAGATTATACTTTCCGTTCATGCTGCCTTTGGTTTATCCTTCTGGTCACAACTGAACTAATTTGTTACTAGGTTCGCAAAACCTAATACATACTTGCATATATATTAGTTCTTCGCAACAAACAGTATTTAACTGTAATCTATGTTAATCATCAGGGCATTATGGCAAACTGATTAAAGATGATCTAACCCAAATGCATATTTAAGATTCGGAATACCTTATATGCGGTTCCCCCTTCTAGTCTCATTTACTTTGTACTTGACTAGAAATGGCATCTGCTTAATTTTTATACCATCAGGAACAACATTTTCGCTGCTTTCGCCACACGCATATAAGTTACTCAGCTAAAATAATTTTTGATTTCAATGATGGCAATAGCCATTCTTTATCTTTATTGCGCAAATTT
>JAQBSW010000036.1:97500-137500 GCA_029291075.1 Eudiplozoon nipponicum | reverse complement strand
ATTGTGAATTAACACAAATTTACCATAAGCAGCGGTGTTAGGCAAGGCTGTCCACTCTCCCCATTTTTGTTTAATTTTGTAATAGATGCTATTATGAACAACACTCGCCATACGTTTAGGATGCAGTTTTCGAAGTTCTCCCAGGAAGTAGATAAGTCTATCTTGATCACGGAGTCGATGTTGTGCTATTATTCAACAATCGATATTCTGCTCAGGTTACCTTGAATAGATGAACAGTCATTGTTTCATCTTTCGGTATGAAATTCAAAACCTTTAAATGATAGATACTTATACAGGATCACTCACACCTTTCTTAAAATATCCGTCTGCAAAGTGAAGATCTGGACATAATTGACAGGTTTGCACACCTTGGTAGCTCTATAAAAATCTCAAGAAATATGTCTGACGAGGTGAGTATTAGAATCGCAAAAGCTAGAGTAGCTTTCTCCAAACTTTGGAGAAACGTGATTATTTCACTCAGTCTTCAAGGTCTTACAGGCATTCGACCACTGTTGATTAAGAAGCGTAAAACATGTATGTTACCAATAATGAATAAGTATCGTTACATCCGCAAACGTATTTTTGGATCGGCTAACAAGTGCTCTTCAATCGAAAAACAAATAAGGCTCCATCAAATGTGTTGGTTAAGTCACGTTTCACGTATGCCCTACAATTTGATTTCCCTGTTTAGAGCATTATTCTCTCACACAGCGCTAGATTGACGTAAGAAACAGGGCGGACAGATTTTTACGTGGAAGAAACTGCTAAAATAAACTATAGTGAAATTAGGTAGTATGGAACCCGCTCGTGTGCCCGAATGAGGTTCACGTGCGCACCCTATTTCTTGGTTGAAACCCTGCGCGATGTAACATCAAGTCGCGTTCAGTGGAAATCTTCTCGCAGATTTATAATAGGATCATCATCGCAACTTCCTTTTCATAGGTAGGTAGAGTAAGCTGCGAGGTTTGGTTGTTGTGTCCATGGCGTGCTACAATGGAAACCGCAAGGAGACCGTATGGCTTACATTGCCTTGCCTTTAAGCTGACTTGACCATAATGGTGTTGCGTAGTGGTTTTGTTTACCTCACTTCTTGGTTCTATCTAGGTAAATAGTCTCATATTAGCTAAACTCTTCACCTCATAATTCACTCTCATTTAATGATTTGTGTGCATAAATTATTTTGTCATTATTTTCACTTTTTAACTAATTTTCATGGTTATATGGCAATGAAACATTAGTCACTAAAGATTTTTGTATTGCTTTGCATGTTTATGCGGATTTCCGTTGACTAATAAGGACTATGTTTTTAAATACATTTATTATTGCGTTCAGATTTTCGTCACATGCATTAATTTATTACGATATATTTGTACTATATAAAAATTAGGTAAAAACATAATATGTTTATAAGAAGAGATAAATGTGGCATGGAATCTCTAGTTTGCATATGTCCATCAGCTTATGTAAACGGTAACTAAAGTTTTATTAAAAAGCTTATCTTTCTCTTTAATTTGACCGTTATTCCAGTCTGTTTCAACGCAGATATCTGTTTTACAATATTTCGTTTGAATTTACAGGGTTACAGGGGTTTGAAAGATCGTTTCATCGCCACTCAAGGCCCGATGGCGTCGACAATTATCGATTTTTGGCGTATGGTTTGGTTCACAAAGGCTCCGGCAATTGTGATGATCACAAAACTTGAGGAAAAATTTCGTGTAATTGTGTTACTTATACGTTTATGCTGTTAATTAATAGGCTGCTTCTGCTTCTTGTTACAACCTTATGCTCGTCTCTCGAACACTTCTTGACTTTGTCGAATTTAAAAACTCGTGACATATGTGCATTTTTATTTTTCCTGTCATTCTTAGTATTAGTTTTACCGTTTGATATAATAAGTGTTTGCCATTTTTTCTACGTCCCTCGCTGAATTCCACCTATCGATTAATATTTTCTTTCTGCTGCTTCCATTTTCCATTCTTTCACTATTTTCTCTTCTTTTTGCACAATCTTCTTCGATTTTTTTGCTTTTCGTCTTGTTTGTCTGGGCTGTCGCTTGCTACTTCTATATTCACGCATTCTGCTCTGGTTTATACTCTAGATCTTTCTCTATATTTCTACCTGTCTTCATTAAATTCGTTTTATTCACGTGGTCTTGTTTTAAAGTAATTTAATGTGTCTCTTTGTATATCTATATCTTTTTTATTTTTTTTCTAGTTATTCCATTATTCTTCCTGGTGTTGCACTTTAACGAATACCGCTGTAAAATGTTAGCCTTTCCTTGTGTGGTATCACAATTTGTTTGAGTCTATTTTGTCAAACTTTCATTATATTTTCAAGGTTTTAATCGTTTGATTGCATTTGCCTACTATCACTCCATCTTCATTTTCGTAGTTATTCTACATTCTTTATTATATCTTTTTATTTTATTTTCGTTTTCCTGTTTTATGTGGCTTTAAGTACCTTAGTTTTCTTCTCAATTGCTTCGGATTTCTTTTGGCTTCAAATTGGTTCTTTTTAACTTTTTAGTTCCTTTCTATCTCGGACTTTGTTTATTCTCTTACATTTGTAATTTGAATTGAGGTATACATCGCATATTGAAGCATAAATTTATTATAAAGCAAGTATATACAATACTGTTATAATGGCTATTTTTCTGTTCGCCATAACTGAACTCGACTTTAATATCTGGTTCTTTGTATAGTCAATTTTGGAAGACATTGAGAATTAAGTTGGATTAAATAAATAAATTATTTACCAAAAAAACAGGAATTGGAAATTTATTTTCTGAGGCACGAACACACTCACAAGCAATTCGCAAGTTCATATTCAAATCATAAACAAATTTGATTTGAATATCTATCTGATTATTGAGGAATTTGCATACAACAGCTTCTGTGGTACGTAAATCGTTCGTTTTTTACTTTTACAATTTCGTGGAATTCTGCCGGATCTGAAGCGTAGTTTTTATAAACAATGTTTATAGCTATTGCAGGAATGTTTTCCCTCATGCCAGTTGTGTTTAGTCTAAGATTCTCTTGGATTCCCTTCTTTATTAATCGGCTGTTTCGACGTCAAATGTGCACTGAGGCCCTATGGCATTTGTTTAAATAAACGATTTCGAGCTGTTCGATTTCAGGGAACTTATCCTTTGTATTTATATTTAGCACGTGTTTTTTGAACAAACAAACATCAGTTTTTTATTAGGAATCCGAGAAGTCACTACATTTCTAATTCTTCGAGACAATATCTCGAATGATGCGTCCACTTTAAAAGGTGAACTAAAATATCGTCACATGGTCGGCTAAAATTTCATGGTTTATTGCTGTTATTTACAAACCATGTTTCATTCAACAATTCGTTTTGGATACCTGTTTTTTAGTAAACTTTTTTTGAGCACCGCAAGTTTCTAGAATTGAAATTCTTCAGAATATTTCTTGTTTCTGCTGTAGGATAAATTGCGTTTCAATTTTACCTCTTAGGAAATTGTGACAGCGTTGTACTGCCCAGCTTAATAAATTTATCGGTGCCATTTGACAAGAACGCGTATATTTCGGTGATTGGAACAGCTTTTGATTGCAATTCGGTAGTGGCTCTTCGTCGATTTTATAATCTTATTGCATTTCTATCGATAGTTGGCTCTTTCCTCTGCTTTTTTATCCTTCTTCAAATTCATTTTGATCTACTGATTTATAGAATGACCTCAGTATTTACAATCCCGTTTTCTATCCTTTATTATTTGCCTCGTGTTTTCTTTTTACGTCTGACAGATGGATATATTCACCTTTTCGACATAAATCGCTTGGAAGTGTGGTGCCAAAACCTACTGACAAGTTTAGGTTAAGCACTGCATGCATGTGTCTTAGTTGTTGCACTCTCTTTTGAGAGTAATCATGTGTTTGTGATCTAAAGAACTGTATCGAGGTTTGATGAATCTAATTAACAAATTATCAATTATGTGTTAGTGTGTGCGCTAAAAATGATGCCTACTTTATAGTGTCATTACACTATCATCAAAAGTGGCTCGAATGCGTCAAATCACAAGAAAGAAATGGATGTGAAGTTTCGTAATCGGGGCATTTTTCGAATCAGCCGGTTGCTGGACTTTATTCTGTCCGTCTCATTGACGTTATATTTTCATATCTAGATGTGTTTAAACGTTATTCTATGAAAACGCGTTTTTTACATTTTGCATTTACATGCTCAAAATATTATTTTCATTTAATGCATTTCTATCGGATGTTAAAATCGACTGCCAAACCTTATTGACTGTTTTCAGGTACAATGTGATCTGTACTTGCCGGATAAACCAGTATATCAAGGTTTCGCCTGTCGCAGCAAGGGAGACACATCTGATGGTCCTTCGGCGTCGAAACCAACTGACGAAGTCGAGGATGCTTTCGAGAAAAAATATGATGCAGAAAGTGTAGCTGCTAATAATTACTCAAACGGTATTTGAACCTAGTTTAATTTTTAGCTTAAAATGTGGATAGATGTATACATTTATTATTATTATTATTAATATTATTATTATTATTATTATTATTATTATTATTATTATTATTATTATTATTATTATTATTATTATTATTATTACTATTATTATTATTACATATTATTATTATTATTATTACATATTATTATTATTATTATTATTATTATTATTATTATTATTGTTATTATTATTATTATTATTATTATTATTATTATTATTATTATTATTATTATTATGAGACGTAAGAAAAGCAATCGATATGATGAATCGAACAAAGTTCACCGCAGAAATTGATTAAAAATGGCCTGGCTCCATCAGAAAAAATCTTCTTTCTAGGAGCATAAATTTGAAACGAGTTTCTCAATTCTACGCCAAGCTCTTTACATAAAACTACGAGCATCAGGCCTGAACATTCACAAATTCAACCAACATGACAGTTTGCTGGACTGGCTACGAATCACACAATCGAACAACAATTTACTAGCGTCCAGGCCAAATGGAACACTCATTAAACCAACATCAATAAACATTCGATTGAATTTATAAAAATCTGAAGCGGAAACAGCTGCGCAAATTGCATTACTATCACCGTTAACAGTGATAACAATTGTACAATATTAAGAGCAATCAACACTAAAATCCGCACACCTTGCAATTTTACTAAGTGGACAAATTGGAACTCAATAAATCGGCGAAACGAAAGACAATATACGAGTAAAACACATTCGCACACCTTTTAGCCAATGAAGCGAAAACGTGGTCAGACCTCATGCCACCGATACAAAATAACCAGATCTCAAACATCACTTTGAAATACAATGAGAATGACTCCTACAAGCACACAGACACAGACGCATACGGACTTACAAATCAGCCCTAAATAAACCACCAAAAAGAAATAAATGTAAAACTGAAAATCAGACTAGTTGCCAACCGCTTAATTAAATTATTACCAAGGGTGTCTATATAAATGAAAAATTGTAATTTGTTTTTGAATGTTCTCGTATTAAACCGACCAGTATCCGCTTTGTTATTAAATGTTTTCTCTTCCTAATAGAAAATATATACTGTTTATTTATATATATATATATATAAAAGTTATATATATATATATATATATATATATATATAATGATCGAGTGTGTGGCTAATTAGAACTTTGGTTAAGAGATTTTAAACAAGTTCCACCTGGAAGTAAGGCCTAACACCAAACATAAGTTGATGTATGACTTCCACTTGCATGGAATATGCGACACGAGTGGCGCAGTGGATAGGTCCAGACTCCGAAGAAAATGTGCCACGGTTCTAATATCGCTCGCGGTAAAGTCTGTGCAGTACTTTAATGCTTTCTAATAAGGATGAAATCGATCTACTGTCTGGATCTTGCCTCAACCTGATGCAATGTTAATTTTTTACTGAAAATATAAATACAATAAAAATCCTGTTATTAGTTTATATATATATATATATATATATATATATATATATATATATATATATATATATATATATATATATATATATGCGCGTACGTGTGTTGTTATATGAGCTAGATTTTATTGGGTCTCATTGGAAATTTATGCGTAGAATAACTTTCTAATTTTATAACTTCTTTTTATCATCAGTTTTATTTTGTTTACTGGCTGAACCATAATGTCTTCTTATTTAACGTGAATTGGTCAGCAACATAAATCACAAACTAACTTTCTTAAACAAACACGTTTCATATCTCATAATATGTCTTAGCCATTGGTAGAGTGCCTACTGTACTAGTTTAAAAGTTTTTTATTTGTCTATCTATTGTGTGAGGGTGTTATGTGCGAATCTAATAGTATCCATGTATAAAGAATTTGACGGGGTCATTTAATGCATAAAATGCTGTTTTTTAAAAATGTTTTATCATTTTCCGCTTCTACTGTGGGAGTTCTTTTCGTATGCATTGCATTTTCTTACTTCAGTCGACTGTCTTTTAATCCTGCTGTTGTTTGTATAGACTCTGACTTGCCAAATTCTGAACCACGTTTACCAGATGCTAGTAGTATCGATAAAGTTTTACTTGCACTTTAGTTTGCTTCCGCTAGTTTTCGTTTTCCTGTCCTGGTCATATTTCATTCTTAGCGTATTGCCATTAGCGTTGATTCTATTGTTATTCTAGTATGTCTATGCTGTTGGTTATCAAATATCAGTCCTGTAAATCTATTAATAAAACCTGTCTCATGTTTATTTGATTGGCATTGTTCATAATAGCTTTTGCAGTTTAAAGATGTTCATGTTGACAATGAATTTTTATTACCATCTTTTGTTTAGGAGGCTATTTTTGACTAGTTACTCTCGATAATGCATTTGTTGATTGTTTGTCACTTTGAAATATTGCTGTTGTAGCTAACGGATGGTTTTTAAAATTCAAGTGTTAATATGTGCTAATTTATGTTCAATTAAACTGGAAATTGTTCCATTGATACTTTTGTTAACTAAATATGAGCCTCTCTTGTCTTATCGACAAAGCTTCATAAATTTCCGTGCATCTCTATTTGGAACTAAATAAGCCTTGCAAATCAAATAAAAAGGAATTTGGTTTTATCAATGTAAGGAACAACACCTGTTAAGCAAACAAAAGTTAAACCCGACTCGCCATCATAGTCTGAATTATAAAATTTAGACTCCGTGACTTTTACCGTTGGTGCAGGTACCCCAATCCGGCTAGAACCACTGCCTCATTTCCATAAAACGATGAAAAGAACAAGTAAAAGATTTAATAATTGGATTTAGGGAAAAAGGATAAAGTACGGTTGATGTATATAGCGTTATCCTAGAATTTTTTGAATTATATATCTCTTTAAACGGTGTTTATATAAAGGCACAAAAATATGGTTTTGTATACAAGCCAAAAGTTAACCTTAAGAAAGATAACTAAATAGTTTTTACGCAATTATTTCTCTTCACCATTCTGTCCATTAATCCATAAGCTAACTAAATGAAGTTCACAACTATTTACACATAGTCCAAAGTTCCATAGGAAGTCCTAATTAACAGAGTATAGCGCTTATAGCGTGGTCAGTCTAAATTAAACCAAAATATACGCATTAGCTCAGTAGTTCAACATAAAATATAGCTAACTACTTTCTAACGATTATGACAAAACTGGTGATCCAAAATCAATGAAATAGAAGCATATACAATTCTATACATATAGTTCAAAGTTAAAACAGAAAAGCGTAACTAAATACATAACCATTCTGAAGATGATAAATAGGCGTGATTACGTTATGTATCTGCATCACTATATACTGATTTAGCCAGGTATTCAGCTCTGTCTTACTACAGTACTACAATCGAAAAGCGATTCACTTTTAAATCAAGTTTGCGTACATGTGATGAGTGTCAATATAATTTTATTAATCAAGTCTAGTAACAAAGAAAAACTACCGTCAAACGCAATTGATGAGGCGTTTCTAACCACAGTAGTTATATAATTAAACGAACATTGGTTGCGCGGGCGGTGATAATAATTACTATAATCAAGGTTGCGATCTTGATATAAGCACTCACTGTCTACCTGATTATTCCAGATATTTCGACTTCCTTTTGCTGAATTATTATTCAATGGAAAGCACATCAGACAAAAAATTTGACAGTTAATATGTCAAGTGACATATTGATTGTCAAATTGTTTGTGTGATGTGCTTTTCATTGAAAAAGATTTCCAAAAGAGGAAGTCGAAATATCTGGAATAATCAGGTACCTTATTTATAACCAGCGCAAGGCAGAAAACGGATGAACGATAATCGAACTGCAATCTATATAAAAGTTAAGAAAAATCAGATCAGTGAATCTCACACCCAGTAGTCTTGCATATATTTTAAATTACTGTTAATGTCGGCTGTGAACATTTTAAGTCGTCAGGAACATGACATTTTTCGCTACATGTATGAACGTTTTGTAGTTAAACAATCATTTCGTGCACAGGGTGTGATAACAATCATTAAACTGAAGTTTTCATACTTGCAATATTTACTAATCCCATTTTATTCATCCAGTGGCGCAACATAGCAAAACTATTAACATGATGGGTATTTAACGCCCTAAAGCTTATGCATTCTAAAATAACAACTTAATAAAGGCTTATGATAAAATATGGAGAATAAAAGAATATCAATATTAAACCTGGCGAATTAGTCTGTGCTAGCTGCAGCACAATTAAGTCTCTACCAACACTTCTAGCGTCTGATGAAACTGGTAGACGCCAAATCAAAATCTCAACAAACGTCGACCTTAAATCACGCGGCTTTAATGAAGCGTAGAACATTGCGAAGAATAAAATTATGCATTTTGTGAAGAAGAACCGTTTTTTGAGTATTGATGCTTTCATTTACTCCAATACACTGGAATGGAGGTTAATCAAATGACTACGATACACGCAGCGGTAAGTCGTATGTTTAAGGAATTGCTCTCGTTGAATGGATTTTCTTTCGCTAATTCCTGACCTATAAATTTCGAACGTTTTAACTGAGCACTTATAAATAGCCACGATTTTTAATGAACTGCGGAGCCGACAGTGGAATCGAGTACAATGAATATGAATCTACTAGGTGCGGGAGCGTCATATCTCATTTGAAATACAAAGGGTGTATTTCATGGTGATATTCGATGGCCAGATTGTCGTTGTGTTCGAATGATAATCATAAACGTTCGAAAAACGTCGTTAAGTGTGACAGGCGATAATTATTTAAATCAAGTTTGCGAGCTTGAAGTAAACATAACAAAACTACCGCCAGTCGCGGTAGTTTTGTTATGTTGTTCGACGACTGGTTAAATACAATGGGATTGGTGTTTACTTCAAGCTCGCAAACTTGATTTAAATAATTTTTACCACCATCCGCGCAATCTATTATTGTGTAATTGTATTGTCTATATATATGTGTGTGTGTGGCGAAAGCTACAAACAGCTAATGTTCGTGACTGCATAGAAATTGTTCAGCCGACATTGCCAGTCAAGTTCAATGTATGCAAGACTGCTAGAGGTGAGAGCCGCATATCTAAATTTGATTTCCATATATATTCAATGCGGTTTGATCCTCGATAGTCAGTTTGCCGTCGTACTCTGATGATGATCAAGGAATGTCGAAACGCGTCAGTGCGTTGCGGCTGGCGGTAGTTTTGTTATTTTGTTCGACGACTGGTTAAATACAATGGGATTGGTGTTTACTTCAAGCTCGCAAACTTGATTTAAATAATTAATAATACCATCCGCGCAATCAATTATTGTATAATTGTACAGGCGATAATTTTGCTATATTCTGCAACTGGTTAATTTTTAAAAATTATTTTATCTTAACTCCACAAGCTGGAATCAAATAATCGATAGGATTGTCCATTTGGTGTATTCCGTGAACTGGAAGTTGATCCAAGGGTCATTTGGACAATTTTATTGTTTATAGTCAGCCCTAAAACTATTGAAAGAATTTACTGACATTGAAATAATGCTCATTTTGTGATTTTCAAATAATAGGTCAGATTTTATATGAGGTGTTCTAGTTCTGTATGCATGCAATAACGAACACAAGTTAAAGAACTATTCTGAATGTGATAATTTCTTTGGGTTTTATTCTAAATTACTTCTGGATTTAGTTTTTCACCTGAACAAGTACAGTCAATTTTGTTATTTTAAACTGTGGCAGTTTCGATTCTACCGAAACTGTTTAAGAACGTTGTTCAATTTATAAGCTTTGACGAGGATGCTAACCTGTAGCATACGTTCGATTATTGATTACAACTTAGAAACTCCGTGAATCCCACTTAATCTTGCTAATTCTTTTGCGGATTTTCACCATTGTGCGCTCAATACCATTTAACATTGAAACGCAATTTCATTTACTTTTTGATATATTCAGTATTGAACTTCCACAAATTGGTCAGAACCTGCTGTCTTAGTTCTCTACTAGGAGGCTGTTTTGTTCAAAATTAAATTTTTTGTTGGAAATTTACAAAAGAGGAACAGATAATTTTGCAACAGTCCCTTCCACATATTTATTCATTTAATTGTTGCAGATGCTGATGTTTCCAACGAAAGCTTATGTAAAAAATTCCTAATATGTCGACTGTGGAATACGAAATCAGTAGTGAAATTAGACCAAGGGTATGGACTAGTAATTTCTAGAGCCAAGCTAAATCTGCTTAACGCATGTTCAAACCTTCTCCATAATATCTATAACAGTTTGTCAACTAACAAAGCGTAATATTTTATTCATTACTTTACGTTTGAACCGACCATCTTAACTTTCATTTGTGATAAAAATAATGTTTGCAAATTATTCGATTTAAAACACAAAAGAAATTTAATTATTCACGTGTAAGTTCAACGAAGTTGTGGCCTCTTATGCAATTCTTTTCATGTAGAAAACTAATTTTGTCGAGGGGTCGCTTTATGTATTGAACTGCATTTCCTTCAAATGTATGATTTACGAATTTAGATGATTGTTTATTATTTGAACTTGTTAAGGCAGCTGAGTTGATTTGCTGCTGCTCTTTAATTGCAACTTGTGAGCTCTATTATTATTGTATTTTTTGTTGACATGTAATATATATATATATATATATATATTCTTTTGATTATTTTTGCCGCTTTATATTCCAAGTTAATTGTCAATGATGCAACGCGATCAAATGCCTAGTCAAAATGTATCGTTCGAAACCCCATCAACGCTTGCTTTTGGTCATATATAGTTAACTATCCGCTCAGAAATGATCCTGCTATACTTGGTTCACCCGCCCAGAATTGCAATTCAATAACTTAAAACTTTCAAACTGTGCTGGGCCTCTTAGCTCATCAATTGGGTTATGTCCTTGCTAACTAGAGCTTTGTGTGGGTCGATTTCTTTCTATAACGCTTGTCTGCTTAACATTGGATCATATTACGCATTTTATCGGTTTTGTTACACCGTAAATCTGCTGCTCGTTTTAAGTTAGTGAACTTGATTGAGGTTTTGGACAGTAGCGAAGAGAATAGGACGCACCCAGTTCTGAAGTCATATTAAGGACCACTACGTTAATTTGGCTAGACCCGTTAGTTGTCTAACACAATACAAACTCATTATTCATAGGTTGGTCTTAAAATGTGCATATTCGCCTTAGTTTTGTTCAATTTGTTGCGTGATGATTGTGTATTTAATGTCTACTCAGGTAAACATATTTTAACAGCTTTTTTTATTGATACTTATGAAAATAATTCAGACCCCTTTCTGACAATTTCAATTGCGGTGGCATGCTTCCGAAATAAATGTGTGCTTTAATACGTATCGCCGTGCTGTTTGACGTTATTTGTTCCCTATTTTTATTTTTCGTATATTACTATTTTAATAAATAAACGTCTCTTTGTCTATCTCACCCGCGTTTCCTCGACCTCGCCGAACTGCACCAAAATTGCCTATTGTGCATTCACATTTCAACACACCTACGCACAAACGGTCACCTCTTCACCGTGAATCATCAGATGGTGAAAGCGTTTCACTGTCTCAAAAACTGCAAGCCAATAATAAATCCGAAGAAAATTTATCGATAACAGGACAGCAAATTGGCAGCGCTGCGGGGAGTCAAATGTTGAAGCCGGAAAAATTGTTAAGCACAACCAAGTTACAAATGAAGAGCGTCACTCCGTCAATTCGCAAGTCAGCAGCTTCTTGTAGCGACAGTATTCCTATCGATAATGCCAGTATGCCTTTCAATGTTTCTGCCAAATGTAGTAATATAAGTGCTCGTAATTTTAGCAATGCATCTGCAGCTCAGATTGTGTCAGGGCCTCATTCAACTTTGGGCCTTAATGAGCTACGTGAGCGAGGGCTGAGGACAGCCAGTTCGTCTGATAGCTCTGTACCGCCTGGCACCTTGTCAAATTCTGGTGTTTCTGGAAACACCAGTATCTCTTCGGATGTACAGCGCGATTTAACACAGCTGTTGTGTCGTCCTGGCGCTGAAGCCACGTATGGAGCCGTCGTTGTTCGTGTGGACTCTTTGGTGCAGCGCGAAGGATACATTGAGCGACAAATAACTTTAAAGGTAATCTATTTTTAAAATCTCTGATCGCCAGTATAAGTACTATATGTTCCATAAATATATATTGGAGTTCTTAGATACATGCAAATTTAGGCACTCGTGAACAGATGCTTGTACAGCACAAACTAAACAAGACGAAATTTTTTAGAATCAGTAACAAAATTCTCACTCACTTATAGTATAATAAATCGTTTCAGAACACGTTTATCTATCTCATCCTGATCCGTATGAAATTTATAAAAATATTGCACGTCAGCGTCTGCATTTTAAGCTGGTCTGTTAGCATCCTAAGTTTTTTTAAGTATTAATTCGGGACTCGAGTCATTTGTGTGTCTAGAATATATTTTTTTATAACTTCGACAATATGATTAAAAACATAATAATTTTTGCGACAGGATCTTGCACATTTACTTGATCTCTGTTTTTCTGAACAAATTTATGGAAATTAGTGTTCACTTTTGCCCTTAAGATACTTTGATCAGCAGTTTATCACACGAAATGTATGTTTTGTCCACCTATGTTGGATGTTCCACGTACTTGGATGTCTTCCGTATTTATTATTAGCGTATCGTCTAGACGAGCCTTAATTATGCCTAATTCTGCAGTTAAATTATTCATTTGAGAAGTTAATGCCTGAATCAACGTTTCCAACCCATCAGAAGCCATTTTAATTGTACCACAAATGCTTTATTTTACTCAATTATATATAGAATTTTGCTCGCACAACGAGCATCGATTTAATAAAACAAATTTACACATTAATTAATTTATGTTCACTTCAGCTCTAAGTCTGCTTTTCTCATTGGGCTGACTGCTTCATTCTTATACGGACGCTTCTGCGAGGAATTTCTGTTGAAATACTGTCTGCCCTAGATAAGACCCTTTGTTCATTATTTGTCTTAAAGGTGGCCATTGCCACATCTTCCCCCCCCCCCTCAATGAATCGGCTTTCGCACTCTGCTTAAACGATCCAGTGCCACAGCTCGTGGTCCATCGGGCAGGCTAATAAAAACAGTATTGTGCTCTGCGTCCACCCTCTCCACGCGATACGGCCCATCATTGACAGCCTGTAGTGCCATGGGCTCGACCTTCGCTACCATTACATAGTCGCCGACCTTTAGGCGAGTGCGTTTCGGTTGCCTTGCATTGCCTTGTCGCTGTGTGGCGCCTACATATTCAGTTAACTGTTTTAGTCGTTCCTGAATATCCGCTATGGTGCAGCGCTCATGAGATCCTTGTATTACCGGTTCACCTGGCAGTCTTATGTGTCCTCCATAGACCATGGTCGTTGGAGCGAATCCTGTAGCTGTTGCGACTGTAAAGCGCATGGCCCGCTCGAACAAATGTAATTTGTCTCTCCACGTTCCCGGGCTCTCGTGACACCAACATCGCAGTACCTCTTTCATCGTCCTATGTGCGCGCTCAGCCGTCGCATTGGTCTGCGGGTGATAAGTGGCTGTGCGGGAATGCTTTATGTCAAGGTCTTTGCACCACTGATTAAATTCTTTCGACTCAAACTGTGCGCCGTGATCAGTAACAATAAATTGTGGTGCACCGAATCGACTGAGCCATCGCTCTTCTATAATCTTTTCTGTTGTGATCTTCTTCAGTGGTACAAACTCGACCCATCGGGTAAACTTATCGACCATGGAAAACACATAGGACACGCCGCCACGAGCTACCGGCAGTGTACCTACCAGGTCGATATGCAGAAACTCGTTCCGTGCAGTGGCATTGAAAGCAATTGGAGTGACTTTTTCTCGTTTTTGTGGTTTACAACGTTGGCATGTAGTGCACTGTTGACAATAGCTACTAATTTCTTTGGACATGCCAGGCCAATACAATCGTGACTGCAATGTCTCAATGAGCCGCCCAGCGCCGGGTTGTCCCAACGTTTCATGCCAAAAGGCCATTAATTCTGTTCTTATAGATTCTGGCACAAACCATTGCACTGTTTGTCCTTCTTTCCGCACCAACAGGCCGTTCTGTAGACTCAACGTTTTATATGGTGCAGACACCCCTGTGCCGTTTTTTAATTGATTAACTATTTCCTGATATGTAGCATCTCTTCCCTGTTCTTCAGAGACTTTTATAAGCGGCGAAACCCGCACAGCGGAAATTCTGCTGAGCGCATCGGCCGCCGAATTCTCGATTCCTGCTCTATGATGAATTGATATATCGTACTCTTCTAGTTCTTCAATGGCTCGATGTATACGTTTCTTCTCAATCCATAGTGATCTCCAATGCACTAGCGCTTTGTGGTCGGTAAATACGTCCACGTGTCCCCCGATGACAAAATATCTAAACTTCCGCAGCGCCCATTGTACGGCTAGTAATTCTTTTTCTGTAACTGTATAGTTCTGTTCCGCTTTAGTGAGTGTGCGACTTATATATTGCGCCGGACGTCCGTCAGCTTGTAACACCGCTCCTATACCAATTTCTGACGCGTCTGTAACAATTGACATATTACCTACCGGGAAAGTCAAAATAGTTGCATCTATTAATTTCTGCTTACATAGCACAAACGCTTGTTGAGCCTCCTCCGTCCAACGAAATGGTATTTTGGCACTAGTTAACTGAGATAAGGGCTGTTGCGTAACCGCCATCCCTGCGAGGTATGGTCTATAGAAATTCACCATACCAATAAACCAGCGCAATTGTTTTCTAGTAGTAGGCACCGGATAATCCCTGATAGGTTGTACATTCGAATCTAACGGCATGCATCCGTCCGCTGAGACTAAGTGCCCCAAGAACCGCACTTCTTGACCTATCTGTACCTTTTCTGGATTAAAATGTAATCGCCATTCTACAGCTTTGGCCAACATCTTCTGCAGCCTCACACGTAATTCGTGTTCAGTAGTGGCCCATATAATAACATCGTCTACGTAAGCTGTTGTACAAGTTAAGTCAGACACGAACGAGTCCATCATTCTTTGGAACACTTTCGGTGCGTTTTTAAGGCCAAATGGTACCCGGGTGAATTGGAAATGACCTTGGGGTACTTGCACCGCCAAACTTCCATCGGTCTTCGGGCCGCACGCCTATTTGCCAAAATCCCTGTTTAAGATCAAGCACGGCAAACCATTTGCCTCCCGCTAGCTGTAAGAACAGATCACGCAGAGCCGGCATGGGATACGGGTCCGGTTTAGTTACTGAGTTCAATTGCCTAAAATCAGCCGCTGGTCGGAGCGAACCATCCTTTTTCGTAACATAAACCATCGGAGCACGAAAAACAGATGTTGACGGTTCAAGAACGCCGGCTTCTATCATTTCTTGGGTTGCACGAGTCGCTGCTGCTAATTTCTTTGGAGGAGCACCATATACTTTTGGTGGTTCGTAACCGTCATTTAGTTCTAGCCATAGCTTAAACTGGTCGACCGTCGGCCCTGGACGCTCGCTACAATCAGGCAGTTGGAATATAATGTTATATTGGGTTTGAAGATTCTTCCACCACCCAGGCAGACAACTGGTCTCCTCCTGCATCTTAGGGGTACATATAGACTTTATTGAACTTATTCCCTCAGGCCGCGATAGGCATACACGTTTATTTTGACAGTCTATCGTCTTAACCCATTTTCTAATGAAATCAAGTCCCAATAAGGGCGTTTGCGTATTCGAAACAACAAAAGACATATGATAGACATTTTCATTTATTAACAACTTCGTGTCCCACTCGCCCACAGCCACCATCGATGCGCCCGATGCCTGACATAGACTTGCTTTCGTAGGTTTTACATTGTTCAATGGCCAAGTCAATGGTAGTACCGACACATCAGCTCCAGTATCCAATTGCATTATTACTGGCTGTCCGTTGAAGAGTTCTAAAAATTTAACTTTAATGAAAATTCTTACATTTGGCAATGTTTCCCACACTTCCTTTTCTTCAAAGGCCATCTGGTTCGGACCACTTTTTTGTTTGATCTGCTGGTCTTCATTCGATCTACCCGTCGGAGCCACCAAAGGATTAAGATTTGTGCCCTGCTCTCTCCCACCTTTATTTGTGAGATTGTGCACCCTGTTACCCCACTGCACTGGCCGTTCTCGAGGAGCAGTACATGGGTTTTGCTGACGCTTATACGTCGTATTCGTCGGAGCTGGAGTCCTTATATACTGACTTTGCTTCCAGGCCACTGGCTGTTGCCTTCTGTCGCGGAACTGCTTATTATGCCGCGAAGAATTCCAATACGGTATGTCGCTCCTGTCAGATGTCGTAACTGGACCCATGCGTGGAGATGCAGCTGCCACTTTGTTTGTCATTATGGCCGAACTTTGAAGAGCCTGAAGTCTCTCTTCAAGGCCTCCCTGGGCGCTGGATATTTCACCGTATCTGGTAGGATCCAGCAGCATGAACATGATGGCCTCATGTGGTTGCAAGCCGGGTAAAGACTCGGTAAGCTTCGAGAACCACCGCTTGATACATGCCATGGTATCCATGGGCATCAAACCCATTAATGGTTTCAGGCTGTATAATTCTACGAACACTTCCTGAGGCCTAGCCCGGAAATGGTCCAACACGCGTCTTTTGTATTCTTCATACGTGAGGTCAACCGGCAATTCCAATTGGACTGCTACTGTCCGGTCGACTAATTCCTGGACAGCTACACGCACAATAGGTGCTTCCAATGTAAATTCTTGGGCTCGAACTGATGCTTCAAATTTTTCGAACCACAACTGTGGCCTTTCCACATCTAGTGGTGCCAACATCGGCTTAAACTCTGATGACGGTCTGAAATAACTCGTCGATTCGGCTGAAAACGCCGGCATATTTCCTCCTGATTCCTCTTCGGCGTGGTCGCCATTGTTTTGTCCACCTATGTTGGATGGTCCACGTACTTGGATGTCTTCCGTATTTATTATTAGCGTATCGTCTAGACGAGCCTTAATTATGCCTAATTCTGCAGTTAAATTATTCATTTGAGAAGTCAATGCCTGAATCAACGTTTCCAACCCATCAGAAGCCATTTTAAATGTACAACAAATGCTTTATTTTTACTCAATTATATATAGAATTTTGCTCGCACAACGAGCATCGATTTAATAAAACAAATTTACACATTAATTAATTTATGTTCACTTCAGCTCTAAGTCTGCTTTTCTCATTGGGCTGACTGCTTCATTCTTATACGGACGCTTCTGCGAGTAATTTCTGTTGAAATACTGTCTGCCCTAGATAAGACCCTTTGTTCATTATTTGTCTTAAAGGTGGCCATTGCCACAATGTATACACACAATAAAGTATTTAGAAACTGGAGTAGTTGTCGACGCATATAGCTATTTATTCGTATCAGATAAATAAGTTTTTTATAAAATTTATTGAAATTAAATCGAGAGATGGCATTATGAATGAAACAACGGTGGCAAAATCAATAGGTTTCAAGTATGTATTAATTGTTGCGAACCTAGTAACAAATTAGTTCAGTTGTGACCAGAAGGATAAACCAAAGACAGCAGGAACGGAAAGTATAATCTCATGAACATTCGTTTCGTGCTTACTGGCGACTCATCAGTAGGAGCCGGTATTACGCCCTTTAACCACTATATATTTGGCTGAGAAATGTGGGATAATAGACGATGCAATCTTCTAAATGTGGGATAACAGGACGATACAATCTCCTAACGTGGCATAATAAGACGATACAATTTCCCAGTGGGATAATAGGACGATACAATCTGCTAATATTGGATAATAGGACGATAAAATCTCCTTATGTAGGATAATAGGACGATACAATTTCCTAGTGGGATAATAGGACAATATAATCTGTTAATGTTGGATAATAGGACGATACAATTTCCTAATTTGGGATAATAGGACGATACAATCTCCCAAATGTTGGATAATAGGACGATAAAATGTCCTATCCCACATTCCTCACCCAAATATATAGTGGTTAAAGGACGTAATACCGGCTCCTATTTATGAGGCGCCGGGAAGCACAAGACGAATGTGCATGAGATTATACTTTCCGTTCATGCTGTCTTTGGTTTATCCTTCTGGTAACAAATGAACTAATTTGTTACTAGGTTCGCAACACCTAATACATACTTGCATATATTAGTTCTTCGCAACAAACAGTATTTAACTTTTATATATTGAATTGAATGATGTCATGCTTACCGCGAAATGTGATAACTGATATCGATCCAGGCCATAGTCTTTGGATTTAGTGTAGCAACAGGTGTTCAGAAATAATTGTAATTCTCCATTTCAGTGATCTATAGCATACATTGATATCCATCATATTGGTACAATGTACCAACTCGGACACCATAGTCTTAGTGCCATGTACCTTTTCAGTACCATAATGTTGGTATCGGTTACTAACATAATCGCCATAGTGTTAGTATGCTTTACAGACTCAGAATATATATTATATAAAGTGAATTAGCTTTGAAGTCGCATTGTGGAGACTTTATAATATGTTAGCTTCACTACTGCAGGTTTACATATTCGTCTAGGAGAGTGTATTGTCCTATTATCCCACATTCCTCACCCAAATATATAGTGGTTAAAGGGCGTAATACCGGCTCTTACCGATGAGTCGTCAGTAAGCACGAAACGAATGCGCTTGAGATTATACTTTCCATTCATGCTGTTTTTGGTTTATCCTTCTGGTCAAAACTGAAATAATTTGTTACTAGGTTTGCAACGCCTAATACATACTTGCATATATATTAGTTCTCCGCAAAAAACAGTAGTTAACTGTCAATAGGTTCAATTTTAAACGTAGCTCCAACTTACGTTATAGCTTTGTGAACATAATTTATTCCTAGAGATTACTATGTACGCAATAATTCGTACATATTTGCATATATATTAACTCTCCACAACAAAAATATAATTATTTTTTACATGGTGGTTGGCTTATCAAACCGAATCATTGTATACAGCTCGTGGTCGTAGGGTTCATACTATATTCCAAATTTAGAACAAAATTCAATCGAAAGACCAGTTTCTAAATTTTTGGAAAATCATTCTTCGTAGTTATTATCGCGTTTAAGATTTGAACGTGCGAAACATCAGTTATAATTAACTGTTTCCTCTCTACTCCAATTATTCATTTCACAGACTTTACGAGTTTAAGATTGAACATCAACTTTACAGATGTTTGAAATTAATTTTCTTCTCTATCATAGCATCATTCCTTGTAATTTGTTTTTCTCTAAAAAAGTTAATGCTCTTAGTTGTACACATTTTGTCCGACTTAGTGAATGTAGCTCTGTTTCATCGGACTCGTGCTTTATCAAATTTTAGCATGTAAGACAGTTAATCTGTTAATCCAGTACTTCTTCTTAATTAGAAAACACAATAATAATAATCATGACCGATATTGATTCTCGAACCATCCTGTAGCAGCTAGTTTCTCTATTACTTCGCCTCTGTTTTCATTTTAAGTGCATTATCAAATTTCGTTTATCAACCTACCTTTGGTAATTAATATTATTCCCAAATGCTTGTATTGTCTGTTAAAACTAAACATTGCATAAGGTAGTAAAGTTAATTCATCAAGTAGACCGGTTTCGTCATTATTTAGAACCCTTCCAGTAAGTGCCTGAATTCGGCGCGACCGGGGCTCTAACCAGGGCGCATATGCTTCGGGCTCTTGTAATCGTTGACTTCGCCACTCTAGTAATACAGATATACAACGCTGATTGTCTGGCTTAATCATCCGTATGACAGTGGAGATATTGCCTGGTTCAATCATCATCGTATAATATGTGTATATTTTGTGTGCGCTTGTATTAATTAATCAATTAAGTAAGACCACCCATATGGTCATAATAGCATAGGAGGATTATTACGTCAGAAATATGTTTATTTATATTTCTTCTGTCTAAATAATTTGGACAAGTATTTATATATTTTTGTGTAATTTTAGGTGAGCTCTTCTTTCTATTTGAAAAAGTTAATTATGGCCATCGTAACAGACCAACACGCCTTTTGTGAACATATGCTATTTATTGAGAATTATTGGTTTCAAGAGTTATAAGCTTAGGCTATCTAAGCCAACAATGTTTTGTCGTTATTGTTTCTAAATCCTTCGTCAAACCTTAGAGGCAGTCCTAGCTCAACTAGATGGACTTTACCGAAGGCGTAAGGAAATGAGTTTATTATTATATTATTATAAGTCAATCTGTAAAGATGATAGAGAAAATCTTTGTTCTTTAACAGCCTTTGATCACTAGTGTCCTCAGTGCCCCATACTACGCTCAATTTTGAGTTATATATCATCTTATGGATTTCCCTTCAGGTGAAGCCTATATGGCATGTCTTTTGACTTAGTTTTACCTAGCCACCTCTGACTTATCATTATATAACAGACGTCAAGTCACCTGGGCAAGTAATATGGACTGTAATTTTTTGTTATATAAATGTCGTTGGTATAAACTAAACATTGAACGGAGTATGAAAGGCAATTCATCAAGTATACTAGTTTCGTCGTTATTGGGATTTCGGCAAATAGTTGCCAGAATTTGCCATGATCGAAGCTGAAACCGGAGCGCTTCTTCTGACGCACACTGCACGTAAGTTACAATTATATACTAAATAATTCTTTTCGGTTTGCTTTTGCTTCATGCGGATGAATGTATGCCATGAAGTAACTGTACCCTGATTCGCGAGCCGTGTTTCAGGAGCAAACAGAGGCCTTAAACGCATCAATCCCTCTTTTTGCGATTTATGTAATTGCCAGAGATTTACTCTGAAGAAGCGCTTGACTCAAGAAGCAGAAAGGCCTGGAGAGTGCTGGAGGCAGCGGCCGAGCCTGAAGCATTTATAATAAATGAAGAATTGTTATGTAAATTTGTGCACTAACGGTGTGAGCTTTTTTCTAGCAAACTCGTATATGTAATGATGCCTGATAAATAAATTGCGTCAAGTAAAAATATATACCCCAAATCTTCATTTGAACATTTGATATGTATATCTGCAGGAAAAATGAAAAGCTTAATTGCAAAGTTTGAAATGTTAAGTCTCGTCTGAATAAAAAAAGGTTATTGTTTACACTGAGGGAATCCGCATAAGGAACCAAACCCACTTAGGCGAGCACAATACATCGATCATGGCAAATTTTGACAAGTAATTCACGAGTTACTTATGAGGATAAGGCCCGTCTAATTGATGAACCGCCTCTGATCGCTTATGCAATGTTTATCTTATACTGGCAACATATATAATGAAAAACCTAAAAGGAAATTCAATATCAGTTCTCTAGTTGACATGGTGTTTGTTCTTTAATGATAGATCGGAGGTAGCTAAGTAGAGCTTTAAGTCGAAAGACTGCTTATGCAAACTCTTTCAGCAAGTTCTAAGCATCATTCATTCATACACTGTTAAAAATTTTATGAAATTAACAGAAGAACTAAATAAAATGTACATTTTCCATGTAACAGTGGTCACACTAGATGCAAAATCGCTGTTTACCAAAATTCCATTCGAAAAGACAACTGTGATTCTCTGCGACTTATTCCAAAATGAATACACATTTTTTTCCGGCTTCCGCCGCATCCGTCCAGTTTCTATTTGATATTAAGTACTTCTGTCAGTTCAATGGTGCTGTCATATGCAGTTAGATAGCACCGCTCCTAGCAGATGATTGCACGTATCATCTAGAAAAAAGCGGGCTTAAAAGCAGTATTGGTAACTGCATGCTTAATAGAAGACACACAGACGATCTTTTGTTCTTTATTCTAAACGTTTTACATTCTATAGAAATCTTAGAACAGGCTTTAAAACTGACCTAGATATCAAATTCACACTGGAGTAAAAGAAGAGAAAGTGCTTAATTTTCCCGACATTTAACTGCTCTGCGAGAATGGCGGTAGCCTGATATGGTTGATGCAAGAAATCCACACTCGCGAAACGATACACTCATTAGAAAAGCAGGGTGAAAATTCCATAAATGAGAAATTTAGTAATTGACTTAGACAATCGAAATAAGAAAATGTGCTCAGAACACAGGGTCAAAGACGTTTTAGCACATCAGAAGTAGATCATGATACTAAAAAATTGCCAAACATATTAATTACAGGCTCTAGCCATATTAACTAATTAGATCTCCAAAGATAACAAGTCCATATCAGTCTGGGTGTGTATTTAGGTGTCTGATGGATTAATCTTGGCGTTCAAGTCTATTAGACTCCTTCTACCATGCTTTCAGTGTCCCCGAAATTAAGATTAATCTCCATATCAAACACAAGAATATATATATATATATATATATATATATATATATATATAGGAAAACACAAATAACAAAGTGTATAAAGGCCATTTATTTCGTGAATACTAATCATCTCTTATACAATCATACATATTTATACATTTTGGGTTTTCATTTGATTATGCTAGTGGTAACAAATCTGACTCGTTTTTACTGCTGTTTCTTGTTTTGACTAGTTGGTGAGTGTGTATGCGTTTGTGTTTGTGTGTATGCGTGTTTGCATGTAAAGGTCATTCTCGCAGTATTGCGAAGTGATGTCTGATATCTTGTCATTATTGTTTTGATAGCTTGAGAATTAACCATTTGTGCGCATTGTTCACTGTTACATATACAAGTGCTATTTTCCCCAGTATAGTTGATCGTTTCACCTCGTTGCGCAAAGTTTTCACGTGGTAACAACGCCAGTGTTGATTGCAGTGTTAAATGCTTACATTGTTTGGAGACTTCTGTCATCGTATGCGCCTCTGTTATTTCCACTTCAGTTTGTTGCCAATCCGATTGTACGTTTGTTGATTCTAGTCGAGGGCCTGTTTGTTCTCGGCTGGAAACTAGTAGATTGTTGTTGAATTTTGTTATTCTTGGCCAGTCGATAAGGATATCATGTTGATGAAACTTTTGAATATTAAGGTCAGGTGCTTGTTGTTTTATGTAAAGTGCTTCGTAGATAAATAATAATTTTTCTGATTTTGCTTTATGTAGAATTGTGAAATTGGTCGAATTGACAGGGTGCCCCGTTGCCAATATATGATCGGAAATAGCTGATTTTTCTGACGGTGGCAAGCCTTTATTATATATATATATATATATATATATATATATATATAAAATTAAGTTAACATGAGACCTGCCCAGCTTGCATTACAGAAGACAGCAGCAGAAACGTATCTGAACCTACCTTTCCGAGGAGATCTGCAATCATCTTCCAGAAATCTGAATCACGAAAAAAATTTACACATGTTGAAGTCACAATAAAATTTACCACACACGGATAACTGTTTTGAACGCTAAAGATCAACGACTTTCTTCCTCTAAATGTTATAATATTTAAAGTTTCACACAAACTTGCGGCAGGACATACATAGAACGAATCAAGAAGCTGCTAATCAGTAGAATCTGTCGACACCTCCAGAATTTAATCCACAGAGGAGTAGCACCATCCGTTAAATCAGAAATGAATGATCATATAATCTAAATAAGATTCAAAATGAGCTTAATTAAAATTTACTGAGTTCACAAATGCGAGTTCGGAAATTGTTTATACATTTATAAAACACTGTATATGAAATATGAAGAACTATTTGTGAATTTTCAAAGTTTCAACAACACAATTTAGCATTTTACCTGCCGCGGATAAATAGATGCAACACGTATATTTCTTTAAATAAAGTTTGCGAACTTGAAGTAAACACCAATCCCATTCTATCTAACCAGTCTTCGAACAACAGCAAAACTACAGCTAGTCGCACGCACTGACGCGTTTCGACCTTCCATGTTCATCTTCAAAGTACGACTACAAACTGACTAGCGAAGATATTTATTGAGCACAACAAATCTCGTTTGTACACACGTCACCAAATATAGCATTAGCAACAAGAAGCAATGAAGGACTACGGGCATGGAAAAAACATAAGTTGTGTCATTATTCCAAAATATACACACTCGGAAAATGCAAAACTAAATTAAACTAATAAATGAAAACATTTTCTCGATAAAATGCGTGCATAATTCTCCAAACAGTAGATATGCTAAGCCTGGTTATGTAACAAGCACACACTAAATGAATGACCAGATGTCGGAAAACTTGAAAACACGTTACATAAACATTGAATTTCTCACCAGTGCAAAACCCAAACCGTGCGCAAATATGACAAATATAATACAACATCAACAAGCTTTCATTCATTTAAAAAAAACAATGATTGTGCGGGTGGTGTTAACAATTATTCAACTCAAGTTTTCGAGCTTGAGGTAAACACCAATCCCATTGTATTTAACCAGTCGTCGACCAACATAGACAGAATAACGCCAGTCGCACTCACGGACGCGTTTCGACTATCCATGATCATCATCAGAGTACGACGGTAAATTGACTAACGAGGATCGACCGCAATACACATATATGGATAGCAAAATTAGATTTGCGGCTCTCAAATCTAGTAGTCTCGCATACATTGTATTTGGCTGTAAATGTCGGCTGCACAATTTATATGCAGTTTGATCCTCGTTAGTCAGTTTGCCGTCGTATTCTAATGACGACCATGGAAGGTTTCAAAATTAACTCATTGCCTTTTTGCACTTCAAGCTGCTTCGGTTTTTGTGTGTAGTTTTTACTGCATTCTTATGATAGATCAAACGAGTGGTTTTTCACGAATATATACTTTCAGACAGAGTTCGGAATTAAAGTTGATACAAAATTGCGGCTGTGCTCAACAGCTATCTACAGTCGAAAATAATCAATGGAAATATTACATAATATACCTTTATATTAATTTAATGCATAGTTTGTTCAGAAGACACCTAGGTCTTCCTGAAAACAATGTGAATTCAGAAGAACGTGCTTGTCCCTATAGCTGCTATTGTATCATTAAGCTACCAAATAGATCAGCATAAGGAAATTCCGTCTTAATTATGCTCGTTTCGGACCCTATTTACAGAATATTTTCCTCTTTAAGTTCCTTAGTATTCTCATGTTGCTCTCAAATGAGTTTTGTTCATCCTAATATAGTGTAGAAGCTCAGATGTAGTACCATTTGTCTGATTAGTTTAATTGTAGTTTATGCATTGGATGCTATCACCTGTATTTGTGCTTAGCACTCCATAAAGTTTTTATTCGAAGCCATTTTTCAATTAGTCAATTGTGTTTCTCTATTTTTCTTTTATCTGTTCGCTGTTAGGTCATAATCTTCTGTGTACATTTGTGTATATCTAAAGATATGTAATGAGAGCGAAGCGTATTATTTTCTTGTTTTCTTTTGATTTTCGTGCATGATAGAATTTGTGAAAGTAGAATTATTTCTAGACATCAAACTATGACTTGGGATTGAATTTGCATCCGCTGCTAAACTCTTTGTTCGCAGAAGAGTTTTCTTTTATTGAGTATACTAACTAGTCTACAGGTACGTGTGTAATAGGTCTGAAGTACTTAGAAATTCATTCGCTTAGGATCCGAATTATATTCCACCGGCATTAAGTGAAACATTTTAAATTCAATTGATGCATGCGTTTCGAGCATACCGGCTTCTCATCATAAGTAGCCTGCAAATCGGCCAAAACGCAGTATACATTGGATCACGTTATTGAGGAAGAAAATTGGCGGTTAAATTTCCTAGACTTACGCATATTCTAAAGTACAGTATAAGCATTCGTTTAAATAAACGATCATTGGTTGCGCAGGCGGTGATAACAGTTATTTAAATCAATGTTGCTATCTTGATATAAGCCCCAATTCCATTATAGATACATTTGTTAGCATAAACTAACAAATGTATTTTGCAGAAAAGGCATTCTTTCAGTAGACCGGTTTCGTCCTTATTGGGAACTCTTCAAGTACTGTCCAGAATTTTGCCGCGGACAGGACTCGAACCGGGACACGTCTTCTTTTAAGTCTGTGTCTTTAACCACTAAGCCGCTCTACCGTACGCTGCACACAGTTTTCAGTTATATACTAACTAATGTCTTTTGGTTAGCCCTTTCCACAACAAATGATCTTTTAATTATATAACTGCTAAATTAGAAACTACTTCTGGAGTTATCGTGTTGTTTGACAGATTGTGAGTGGCTTGTTTGTCTAAATAGACCATAAGATCCCGTTTAATGCAAAAATAGCTTTTAATGTGATTTTTTTCTTTGGGTTTATAAAACATGCTTGATAGCATGTTTATACTTTGGTGAACGCGCATCCACGAGATTATTGAAGGAGTAGAAGGTTATTCAGTGCAGTTTCTTATAGTATGTCTTTCTTAGTTTACCGGCTTTTAGTCTACATTCACGACCAAGAAAAGTGCGTGAAACAGCAATCTAGATTGCTATTATGTTCTTAATATTTTAGACGCCTATGTCGTCATATATTCGCGCCGTTTGGAGCTCTTGATTTTAGTCCCATTTCTTTCAAGTTCTTCGGAATTGCGTTCAAGATAGCTCGTTGCTGAACTTTGTAATAGAGGTCATATTTTATAATTTGCTTGCGAACGTTTTATTCCTCTTTAATCAAATTTGCATGTCTTCATAAATTTCTAGTCATTTGATTATAAAAAGATTCAATCGCGTTTCCATTCGTCTACCAATATCATTCTGTTGTCTGATAAAATCCATAACTTTTCACCCGGTTATTTGTGCCATTATTTAATCATATTTATATTCCATCGCGCACACATATACGCATAAGCGGAATTTAATTAAAGTAACTGATAGCTAATTTTAACTACTCTGCTTGCTTTAATAACCTCTTTTTAGTTTGATCCCCAATGCTTATTCGTAAGATATTTAGATGATTATCAATATGGAAGTCAAGAAGGCCATTTTGAACAAGTGTTACTTGCCTATACGGTATATGGTAATTTTAAAATATTTAATCTATGTTTTCATACGACGTATTTATTATATTATTACTCATCCAATATAATTTTCTGCATTATTATGAATGCATTATTTGTCTATTGGTGTGTGCAATTTAACAACAGTGTGGTGACGAGGTGCACAAAGCTGTTCACTTTTGGTACATGACTTGGCCAGACCACTCGTTCCCCGAAACAAGTGCCGCCACTGCACAAAACCTTCTTCAATTGGTCCATGCCAGTGAAGCCTGTCGTGCCGAGCCGAACAGTTGGATTCACCTGACGCCACCACGACGTCACTTTCGTTCATCACCCAATACACCGAAGCACCTGTTGTCGACAGGTTTACATCCCGAATGCAAAGTAACAGTACGACAACAGGATAGACAAAAACGCAAGAAAAAAGTAAGTAACGTATTGGTAAATGTGACATGTTAGCCTAGATTTTCAGCAGTTTCACTTTTCTGATTCAATTTTTTTAAACTAGCCATTGCATGAAAACCAGTTTGCCGCTCAACTGTGCTGTTTTATTTTCCCTTGTCTTAATTTCACTTTCTACAGTTTATTTCTTAAGAATTAGCAAATATATTTTATAATCAGGTCAACATTTCTATGCATATATGATGTTTCTATATAATCACCATTGTTATCTTCAGTAATAATTAATCAACTAGTCAGTGGGAATAAAAACAAAAATATATTTTCTTTCATTGACTCAATGATTGTGTTCCCCCTCCTAATGAATAATTAATGGTTATAAATTCTGGCCAGTACATGATGAGTTCCCAATAAGGACGAAACCGGTCTACTGGATGACTTGTCTTTTCTATACTATACAATTCTTAGTTTATACTAACATATGCAAGTAATTAATGGGTCAGGTGCTTATATCAAGACCACGACCTTGATTATAATAATTGTTATCATCGCCCGCGCAACCATTGTTCGTTTAATTATAAATAAATAGTTTTCACAGTTCGAAATCGAATAGACGTTTCTTTTAGGCATTTCTTTTAAAATCACGTGGTTTCCTGCATTTATTCGCCTGCGCAATGTAATGACCCATAAGTTTGTATTGATACTTTCATTGAATAGTGTGATAAATGCTGATATATAAACAACGTTTAATGTATTAAGTAAGAAATGCATCAACATATTAACAGATGGGAGCTATAATGTACTCAATCGTAATGTCGTGCATGTATGGATGTGTATGCCTGTGGAAACATTAATTGAAGTAGGTCATTGGAGCATTTTCTGTGATCTGGTATATCTTATATTTCGTTCAATCGTTTTTATAGATTTACTGACTGTGTGTACTCTTCTGCTTATTTGACACTTCATACGTAGTTCTCCTCTCTTACTTAATTTTGCGCTTTTTGTTCTTGGGCATGTGCTTTTACTCTGGATTTCCCCTACAATTGGTTGAAAAGTTTGTGTGCTGTTTATGTAAGACTGAATTGTGTGTAACATATGGTAAAGATTACTTTGCTAATGATATATTTTTATTACTTCATATTTATTCGTGTGCTGACAAAGAAACATGTGTCTAACGTTAGTTTTCTATTGTGAAACTGGTTAGATACAACGTGGTTGTGTTTTATCGCAAGCTCTCAAACATTATTTAAACAAAAAATGAAAGAATTTGCTCATTTTGATCTATTTTTCATGCCAGGTGTCTGACTGCTTTTATCCTCTGACACCTTTTTTTCTTTGCGATAACTTTGACTGGTAAGGTCTTGTGGTTTTGTCGTCGCATCTTTGACTAAAAATAACGTCGCGGTATTTCCCTTTAGAAGAACATTTTTCTGCAGGTGATAATGATTCGACTGTTAATGATGTAATCATAGGTCTTTGTCTTGGTGCTATTCCTATTTCGGATGAATTCTGCTGTGATTTGTTCGCTGCTGCGTTCTTTCTTCCATTAATATTTAGCCAGTAAATTTTGATATAGTGTAAACGAAATTTCTGTATGTTAAGATACGACTCTTGCTGTTTTTTCAGAAATTTTTCCGATTTTGCCTGATAAAATACTGAAAATTTCGTAGGATTAGTCTTGTGACCCGTATTGGTTATGTAATTTGTTCTGGCTGACTTCCCCACTGATTCTGGACTTTTGTTGCCAGCTTCCGGGATAACTGTTAATGGATACGAATATCAAGTTGATTTTTTCTGTCTGTTACAGCTAAATTCAAACATGTGGACGATTATTGATTTCGAAAACAGTGAACGATAAAATTTTGTGTCTCCTCTTATGACTCGCTGTACATTGATAATAGTATTTAAATTTCTATTGGTTACCTTTTGCTGTTCGATTAAGTCGCATTCTTACTATTGTCGCCGGCAGTTCCCGCCGATATGGAAAATTGAGATAATCCTTCCTATTCTTGTTGGCTGCTGAAATAAGTTGTCTTGGTTTCATGTTGGCATCAATAAATTGTTCGGGTATCAATTCTTCTGCAATACCTCTTTCAATTTACAGAGCTCTTCTTTCATTTGATGCTCAGAAACGATCCTCTATGTACTGTTGGTCTGACTGTTCGTCATGTTCTGTTCGTATTACTTCGGTACACAACTTTTACAATTAATATATTGGTCCGTGTAAGTTGACTTCTTGTGTTGGGCTCGAGCAAGCCGCTGTACTAATCAACGCTTGCCTCAGATGCTTTAAATCAAGTTTGCGAGCTTGAAGTAAACACCAATCCCATTTTATTTAACCACTCGTCGAACAACAACAAAACTACCGAAAAATTTTCACATTATATCCTATTTAACTGGTCCAAGATTACTAACAATAAAATGATTTCAGCAATTAACGAATCAACATAAATAGGCAATACAATTTAACAATAATTTATTGCGCGGGTGGTGGTAACAGTTCTTTAAATCAGGTTTGCGAGCTTGAAGTAAACACCAATCCCATTGTATTTAACCGGCTGGCGGTTATTTTTGTTATGTTGTTCGATGACTGGTTAAATACAATGGGATTGGTGTTTACTTCAAGCTCGCAAACTTGATTTAAAGAATCAACATAAAGTTCGTCCGAATGAAGAATAAATCCAGGACCAAGATCTTTACTGACATTAGTTTCAGCTGTTTCATAATCACCTGCAGACGAATGTACTCCCGATAAAAAAACAATCATTTTATCATTGTTGAGGCTATAAAACCACAAGCTCTTACCGGTGTTATTTAATGACGTGAACACGGCGCCGGAGGATAAAAGGAAATTGGAAAATAAGGTAAAAAATAATATTTGAAGAGGATTGTTATCTTTATCTGCGCAAGTACACCGACCAAGTAACATAAATTTCTTGCCACTGGCAAAGCCATCTTTGCTAGATTCTACTTACAATGCAGTCTTATGTAAGTTGCACGCAACAAAAAAAGAGAATAATCGCAGTTCTATATATATATAATTTGAAGACCGATAGCGGGATTTTGATTATTTGCAGTTTCGCAATTTTAAGCTCAACATTCCATCACGTAACAAAGGCAATTCGTTCAGCAGACCGGTTTCATTCTCGTTGGAAACACTTCAAGTACCGTCCAGAATTTGCCGGGGACAGAACACGAACCGGGGTACATATATGCTTCGAAGTCTGATTCTATCCATTGCGCCACCCCTGCTGCATACTTTAAGTGATTTTAAGTCTTCTAGCAATTTATGTCTTCCGGTTAGCTTTTACTTCAACGTAACCTCTTCAAGTGCAATGATGTCTGTTGTATAATGACGAATCAGAAGTGGCAATTTAGAACAACAATTATTATGAGATGCGACATGGGTTCTACCTGAAGGAGCGGCTAAACAAAAAACATAAATCGTTACATGACTTCAAATTGTGTGTCGTATGCGGCACGAATGACGCAATGGATAGATTCCCAAACACGTGCCCTGGTTCGACTCCGGTCCGCTGACAACTCTTGACAGTTCTTGAAGAATTTCCAATACGAACGAAACCGTCTACTGGATGAATTGCCTTAGTTACCTGACGCAATGTTTAACTTATACTTATGTTATGTATATATATATATATATATATATATATATATATATATGCGTTCATGCTGACTTTTTATTGGGTGACGTCCTTAGTGTGGCCTCAGGCTTATTTAGCACAGTCTTCGCCAAAATCTAAAGATAAAAATTGAGACTCGAAATAGCGCCATGCTTGAACACGAGAACTGCACACCTCGGCTTAGTTTTGTTAAATGTAATTTCGTGTGTACTTAGTTTGCCATTATTACGTTACGAATTTCTACATAACCAACTAAATATGCATTAGCCGTACTTGGTGAAACTGAAATTGTGTAATGTTGCCTAGATATAGTCTTCGGGAGAATGTTATAGGATCAATGATTTCCTTATTCTGCAAGTGATATATTTCTGGCAAAAGCTGCAAAAATGCAGCATTTGTGACTGAATGTAAATTGCGCTGTCGACATTTTCTTTCAATTGCAATGTTTGCGAGGCTACAATGAGTGAGAATCGCATATCTGAGTTTAGATATCCTAAATATGCCTTTCGGTTTTATCCTCGTTGGTCGGTTTTCCGTTGTGCTCTGAGGATGACAATTGGAGGTGGAAACGCGTCAGTAACTGCGACTTATTGTAGTTTTTCTATGTTAGTCGAATGGTTAAATACAATTAGACTTGTTTTTATGTCACGTTCTTAAAATTTATATTAATTAGTAATCATATTTTTTCATATGGTTATGAGCATAGTTTGGCTCTCTGTGTAACAACTCATTTTTACTTCTCTGCGCTATCAGCTGCTTGTTAACTCTTTATATATGTTTCTTAAGTACACCTTCTCTTAAATGTAGCCTTAATATCGAAGTTATTTTTGTGGCCTATTTATCTTTAGTGTGTTTCTTTCATAGCCTGAGGTGTATTCACCTACTTGCATTTAGGTTACACTATTACGAGATTCCTCTGCATTAAGTGATATCTAACGCATTGTTTTTTGAATAAATTTTGATGAGCGTAAGGACTGTGTGTCTGGTAGCCTGACGATAAACCGTTGTCGTATGAGCCATACGTTTGTGAATTTATATTCTATAGGTGATTTTGATTGCTCAATGGGGCCTTTCCTAGGCCTAAAATATTCGTTATTTTTGCAATCTTACGCCAATAAAAAATACATCTTTAAATTACCTCATGAATCATTAATATTCCATGAAATATTAATTGCCTGTTTGTACACATACTTGGTATTAAATTTTAGAAATATTTTTTTTAATTTTTCACCAACAACAAGTTAAAACAGAAGCAGAAATCGAAGAAAACCGTGACACTAAGGCCGTATCAAAATCACTCCAATTTTTCGGATCATGATCGCTCTATCGCTGATGATGGCCATCAACACCAACGCGATACGGTTAGCTCTCTCGGAGATGTCGTAGCATGCCTGCTTCCGCAGCACCTAACGCGAACTTGCTCTTCTTGTGGCGGTTGTTGTTGCTGCGCTTATTATTATTATTATTATTATTGTAATCCTTGTTTCTTTGACGCCATAAAAAGTAGTAATGAGGGGAACGAAAGAATAATTTCGAAAGATATTTCTAATACTCGATTTGCAGACAGTGAAGCTACGAAGAATTTAGTCTGTGATAGTTCAGCAACGGTACAGTCTGATATTGCTGGTCTTTCTCCACTCAGCGTTGACTCTATTATCACTGGATCTGCGACAACAGAAACTACTCATTTATACCCGTCATCATGTAGCAATACAAATTTTGAATGGAGTCGGCCGGAGCTTAGTGAGAAATCCTCTACGAAGAGTACAAACTATGAGACGGTGGACACGTGGAATCATCGCCAAAAATGCGACATCTCTGAAAATATACTAAAAACCACAAGTCTACATGAGGTTGATTCCTGCTCAGCTCCATGTTTAATGATAGAGAGTAGCACAGAATGTCGTCAACATTTGGTTGCTCCTAACGATCAGGTGGTTGGAAATCGAACTAAGACTGCGCCTAGACGTCAGGCTGCCGAGGATAGGATGGACTCCGATACAGCACCGTATCAGCCGAACCTGGTCCCTGAGTTCCAAAACAGCACTAGCCATTCAATTAACCAATCATCCGCGAATTTGGTAGGTTTAACCAGTGTTAATTTTATGCTTCGCTCACATAGATACGTAGATTCCGTAAAACGTTTTAGTCAATATTTTTTGATCTTGCAGATTATTAGATACTGTTTGTTGCGGAGAACTAACATATTTTAAAATGTGTATTAGGTGTTGCGCACTTAGTAATAAATAATGTCAAATAGGACAGAGAAAGTTAAACCAAATTCATCATGAAAGAGGTATAATCTCATGTGCACATTCGTATCGTGCTTACTTGCTACTCATAAGTAGGAGCCAGTATTACGCCTTATACCAACTATATATTTGGATGAGGAATGTGGGAAAATTTGACGGTACAGTCTCCTATACGAATGTGTATGCCAGCAATTGTAGAGTTATCTGCATATGTAGTCTTTTCTAATGCGACTTCGAAGCTAACTCACTACATATAATATATACAGAGCCTATAAAGGGTACCAACTCTGGTTCCCTAGTTGGTATATGTTGTCAAAACTGGTTGCCGAATCGGTACATGGTACAGATCCTATTTTTGATTTGTATAAGAAGCTTAATTGCAACTATGATGAAAATTTCCATGCAAATTCTATGCAAAATAGAATAAAAACCGTCGACCATTATCCTAAGAAATTGTATCAGTTTGATGAACTAATAATTCATTAAATCAAGTTTACGAGCTTGAAGTAAACACAAATCCCATTGTATTTAAGCAGTCGTCGAAAAAAAAACAAAACTATCGCCAGTGGCACGCACTGACGCGTTTCGACCTTTGCATGATCATTATCAGAATACGACGGCAAGCTGACTAGCAAGGATTAAACCGCATTACATATATAAGGAAAGCAAACTCGGTGTTTACTTCAAGCTCGCAAACTTGGTCTAATTAATTTTTACCACCAATCGCGCAATCAATTATTGTATAATTGATGAACTAACACACTTAGAACTTCGTCGTTCATTAGGTGAATTCGGCGAAAGCTATCCATAAATCAGCAAATAGCAACGTGACTACTTGAAATATTAGCTTAAGCTTTCTCCACAACAGTTCCACAATTTCTATTCTTAAATGGAACTTCAGATTTCATTAAGACCAAAACTGCTGCCAGTTTTTTATGTTGTTCGACTACTCGTTAAATATAATAGGATTGGTGTTTACTTCAAGCTCGCAAACTTGATTTAAAGAATTGTTACCACCACCCGCGCAATCAATTATTGTTTAGTACAAGAAAGTTGTTTTTTAGTGGCTAGTTGAGTAAAATATAATTTTGGTGTTACTTTTGAATGTTTAGGTCGAGTGCTCGTTGTTTCATATAAAGGGCTTCGTAAAAGTTTAACAATTTTTCGGACTTTGCTTTGTGTAGAATTGAGAATTTCGTTAACCTGGCTGTATTCTCCGTTTAAAATAAATGCTTCGAAACTTGATTTTCCTAACGGTGACAGATCTGTCTTAATACATTTCTGCGACAAATGTTGTTCCATTCATTTGATTAATCGTTTATTCATTACGTCCAATATATATATATATATATATATATATATATATATATATATATATACTAATGATTTTTTAACGTAGAATATAAGTTAATCCTTAACATCCAACTTCATGATTCACTGTGTGCTGAAGGCGATGTTAACTTTTGCGCTACGGAAATTCACCTTTTTGCTTCGATTTAACCGCCGTGAAATTATTAATGCTGGTAGGTCGTATTTGACTGTTAAGTTAAGGCAAATATTTTTTGATATCCTCTGTATTATGAATCATACGTGGTCTAATGTTGACATCAGATGATTTTTCGTACGTCAACTACATACGATACTAGACTCTTTGTAGTCAACAGATGAACTGAAGGAGTAAAACTTCCAAGGGAACAAAATAGTCTTATCTTAAGATTCATTCTTATTTACGACTTCCACTGGAAAAAACGCCGACCATTTTGTGTAACATGACTATTTATTAGTTTTGAGATTTTTCTAAAGACACTAATGATCTCATGTACAAAACTTGTAATTAACATTTGAATGTAAATATTTCCGAAAGTTAAATTGTGTAGCTTTGAGGCCCTGCATTGCAACTCTCCTGGTAGATGTATACATGCACCATTTTGAACAAACAAGCCTGAAAAGCAATGGACCAGTTCATTCTTTACAAGAGGTATGTAGATAATCTACTGTTGTTCATCCCAGATGCAACAGACCCAGCGAAGTTATAAAACAATCCAATAAAGTCTTGTTGGACATCCAACGCAATCGAAAAGAAAATGGTTACTTGACACTGGAAATACATTTTTAAAACTTCTTTCATAGGGAACCACGTCTTTTGAATTAGTACTATGCCAAAATATCGCAAAAGGAATCTAATCAAAAACCCAGAATAGCGAATCAGAAAAATCTGGCCTGAACACAGGATCGAAGAAGAGCTAAGCTACCTTAAGAAACTTATTCTATTGTAGTAGTCTATAGATGTTAACATTAGACCTCGTACGATTCGCACCTCAGAGGATATAAACAAATATATTGCCCTAAGCTTAAAATTTAGAGGAGACCTACTAGCGTCAATCTTTACACGACAATTACAAGGAAAGGCAACTTTCCCTATTATTATAATCAAGGTTGCGGTCTTGATATAAACACCTGACCCATTAATTACTTACATATGTCAGTATAAACTAAGAATTTTATAGTGTAGAAAAGGCAATTCATCCAGTAGACCGGTTTCGTCCTTATTGGGAACTCATCAAGTACTGGCCAGAATTTGCCGCGGACAGGATACGAACCTGGGCACGTCTGCTTCGGAATCTGGTGCTCTAACCACTGAGCTATCCTGCCGCACACTACACTACACACAATTTTCAGTTATATACTAACTAATGTAACTTGGTTAGTCAATTTTTCCTTTAGGTGGAGCTCATATGGCATCCATTTAGACCCAAAGTTCCAACTAACCATGCCCAATCTGTCATTACTGAACAGACACCACATTACATGGGGAAGTGGTATTGAAATGAACATTTATATAATTAAACGAACATTGGTTGCGCGGGTGGTGATAACAATTATTATAATCAAGGTTGCGGTCTTGATATAAACACCTGACCCATTAATTACTTACATATGTCAGTATAAACTAAGAATTGTATAGTGTAGAAAAGGCAATTCATCCAGTAGACCGGTTTCGTCCTTATTGGGAACTCATCAAGTACTGGCCAGAATTTGCCGCGGACAGGATACGAACCTGGGCACGTCTGCTTCGGAATCTGGTGCTCTAACCACTGAGCTATCCTGCCGCACACTACACTACACACAATTTTCAGTTATATACTAACTAATGTAACTTGGTTAGTCAATTTTTCCTTTAGGTGGAGCTCATATGGCATCCATTTAGACCCAAGTTCCAACTAACCATGCCCAATCTGTCATTACTGAACAGACACCACATTACATGGGGAAGTGGTATTGAAATGAACATTTATATAATTAAACGAACATTGGTTGCGCGGGTGGTGATAACAATTATTATAATCAAGGTTGCGGTCTTGATATAAACACCTGACCCATTAATTACTTACATATGTCAGTATAAACTAAGAATTGTATAGTGTAGAAAAGGCAATTCATCCAGTAGACCGGTTTCGTCCTTATTGGGAACTCATCAAGTACTGGCCAGAATTTGCCGCGGACAGGATACGAACCTGGGCACGTCTGCTTCGGAATCTGGTGCTCTAACCACTGAGCTATCCTGCCGCACACTACACTACACACAATTTTCAGTTATATACTAACTAATGTAACTTGGTTAGTCAATTTTTCCTTTAGGTGGAGCTCATATGGCATCCATTTAGACCCAAAGTTCCAACTAACCATGCCCAATCTGTCATTACTGAACAGACACCACATTACATGGGGAAGTGGTATTGAAATGAACATTTATATAATTAAACGAACATTGGTTGCGCGGGTGGTGATAACAATTATTATAATCAAGGTTGCGGTCTTGATATAAACACCTGACCCATTAATTACTTACATATGTCAGTATAAACTAAGAATTGTATAGTGTAGAAAAGGCAATTCATCCAGTAGACCGGTTTCGTCCTTATTGGGAACTCATCAAGTACTGGCCAGAATTTGCCGCGGACAGGATACGAACCTGGGCACGTCTGCTTCGGAATCTGGTGCTCTAACCACTGAGCTATCCTGCCGCACACTACACTACACACAATTTTCAGTTATATACTAACTAATGTAACTTGGTTAGTCAATTTTTCCTTTAGGTGGAGCTCATATGGCATCCATTTAGACCCAAAGTTCCAACTAACCATGCCCAATCTGTCATTACTGAACAGACACCACATTACATGGGGAAGTGGTATTGAAATGAACATTTATATAATTAAACGAACATTGGTTGCGCGGGTGGTGATAACAATTATTATAATCAAGGTTGCGGTCTTGATATAAACACCTGACCCATTAATTACTTACATATGTCAGTATAAACTAAGAATTGTATAGTGTAGAAAAGGCAATTCATCCAGTAGACCGGTTTCGTCCTTATTGGGAACTCATCAAGTACTGGCCAGAATTTGCCGCGGACAGGATACGAACCTGGGCACGTCTGCTTCGGAATCTGGTGCTCTAACCACTGAGCTATCCTGCCGCACACTACACTACACACAATTTTCAGTTATATACTAACTAATGTAACTTGGTTAGTCAATTTTTCCTTTAGGTGGAGCTCATATGGCATCCATTTAGACCCAAAGTTCCAACTAACCATGCCCAATCTGTCATTACTGAACAGACACCACATTACATGGGGAAGTGGTATTGAAATGAACATTTATATAATTAAACGAACATTGGTTGCGCGGGTGGTGGTAACAATTATTATAATCAAGGTTGCGGTCTTGATATAAACACCTGACCCATTAATTACTTACATATGTCAGTATAAACTAAGAATTGTATAGTGTAGAAAAGGCAATTCATCCAGTAGACCGGTTTCGTCCTTATTGGGAACTCATCAAGTACTGGCCAGAATTTGCCGCGGACAGGATACGAACCTGGGCACGTCTGCTTCGGAATCTGGTGCTCTAACCACTGAGCTATCCTGCCGCACACTACACTACACACAATTTTCAGTTATATACTAACTAATGTAACTTGGTTAGTCAATTTTTCCTTTAGGTGGAGCTCATATGGCATCCATTTAGACCCAAAGTTCCAACTAACCATGCCCAATCTGTCATTGCTGAACAGACACCACACTACATGCGGAGAGTAAAGTCCATCCCCTCCTCAACGTGGTACGACGGTGTCAACCATGTCTCGATGGTCGATCGTACATGGGCTAACGGGGCTATGGCGGTGGTGTCACCAGGGCGTGGTGGATTTCCGACCGGCAATCGGATCTCCTATAAAATACCACATGAGCCCGACGACGGCACCATGACTCGGCGTGTGTTCCCCGCCACAAAAGGGTTCAACAGCCACAGGATTACATGGACTCCTGGACAGTACCCCGTACTTCCGAATGGCGAATGAGCTCTCAACAGCCACCGGCAACCATGCAACTTACTGCTGCCTTGCAGACTGCGCTTGGATGTGCAAAGGCTAGAGGTGCGTCCTCGATCAAAAAGCCGAGTGGTGAGGGGACACCACTTGTACCATATTCCCAAGAAACTCCATGAAATGTCACAATCTATCAATGGAGCCGGCTTATCCTCCAAAAGGAGTCAGCCGCAGTAAAGTAAAGTAAGTAAGTACATGCGGAAGTGGTATTGAAATGAACATTTATATAATTAAACGAACATTGGTTGCGCGGGTGGTGATAACAATTATTATAATCAAGTTTGCGGTCTTGATATAACACCTGACTCATTATTTACTTACATATGTCAGTATTAACTAAGAATTGTAGTGTAGAAAAGGCAATTCATCCAGTAGACCGATTTCGTCCTTATTGGGAACTCATCATGTTATGGCGAGAATTTGCCGCGGACAGGACTCGAACCTGGGCACGTCTGCTTCGGAATCTGGTGCTCTAACCACTGAGCCATCCTGCCGCACACTACACTGCACACAATTTTCAGTTATATACTAACTGATGTAACTTGGTTAGTCTATTTTTTTCTTTTCTAAGTGGAGCTCATATGGCATCCATTTAAACCCAAATTTCCAACTAACCATCCCCAATCTGTCATTACTGAACAGACACCACACAACATGGCATAAATCGGGCCGAAATTGTTAACAATATCGCTACATAAATTGCTAACTCATTTATGGTAATATCTTTTCTGAGTATATTTGGAACATATAATCGAGGTTTTAATAATATGCTTCGCATTGGCATGAATGCTGTCAACATTAAATTTGCCAGTTGTTTAAAACTACTTCTGAACACGTGTTATTCCAGAAAATCCATAAACCTAAGTCTTTATGTACCTAAATTTGTCAGTATAAACTAGGTGTTAAATACTGTTTATTTAACTGTAATATATTGAATTGAATGATGTCATGCTTACCGCGAAATGTGATAACTGATATCGATGAAGGCCAGAGTGTATGGTTTAACTGGAGTAAC
>JAQBSW010000036.1:0-92500 GCA_029291075.1 Eudiplozoon nipponicum | reverse complement strand
ACTGACTGAAACTAGTTACGTCATGCTTACAACACAAATTCGCGTTTTTTTCACCGGATCGAAGAGTATGCTTAATTTAACAGGACGATTTTACATCACGACTAATACCTGATAACTGTAACCGATAAAGTTAGAAAGGGTTAGATTTTGCTGCAGAAGCGGATGTTCCGAATTTTTATTATTCATTTTGGGTTAAATTTCGTCTTTGTAAAAAATCTTGCCATTGATACATATTACAGCGCCGGCACAAATAATAAATGGTAAATACACCTGCAAGTCACACTATACATTTTTAAATTTACATTAGACTATTCGTACTTTTATATTCATACACATTGGAAATATATATTTCTGAAAAAATGTGTAAATTTTTCTCCACGACAGCACCTACATTGTACCCGGATGGAAATTTTCCTGTATAATTTGTATGCAGTCTCTGGTCGAAACGCGTTATTACGTGTGACTGACGGTAGTTTTGCTGTTGTTCGACGACTGGTTAAATATAATAGGATTGATGTTTACTTCAAGCGCGAAAACTCGATTTAAAGAATTGTTACCACCAATAGCGCAATCAATTATTTTTTAATTGTATGCAGTCTCAATCGTAACTATATCGCAGTTTTCGCCACTTTCATATCAGGTATTCACCTCTGCAAGTCCAAAATAAATTTTGATTGATTGAAATGTATGCTGCACGATTTATATGTAGTTTTCATTATAGCTATTTCGCCGATTTCGCCGATTTCGCCACCTTTTTAATTTCATAACTATGTTCACCTGTGAATAGGTAAATATGAGTTTTTTAAATTTCATTTTTACATATCTAAAACTGAATTATCTATATATTATCGGAAAGCACAACATACTGAAAACTTTGACAGAGATAGAACGAAATAGAGGATTTTTGAATCAACTACGTGCATCATCTCCAGGTTAGATTCAATGTATGAACAGGCTTTTACACCTAGCATAAATCGGGCCGAAATTTTTAAACTATAGCGCTACATAAATTGCTAATTCATTTATGTTAATATCGTTTCTGAGTATATTTTGAACATATGATCGAGGTTTTCATAATATGCTACGTACTGGCATAAATGCAGTCAACATTAAATTTGCCAGTTGTTTTAAACTACTTCTGAACACGTGTTATTCCAGAAAATCCATACACCTAAGCCTTTATGTACCTAAATTTGTCAGTATAAACTAAGTATTGTATATTTATATAATTAAACGAATATTGCTTGCGTGGGTGATGATAACAATTACTATAATCAAAGATGCGATCTTGATATAAACACCTGGCTTATTAATTACCTACATTTGTCAGTATAAACTATGAATTTTATAGGGTAGAAAAGACAATAATTATTTAAAAGGCAATTCATTCAGTAGACTGGTTTCGTTCTTATTGGGAACTCATGCGGCAGGGTGGCTCAGTGGTTAGAGCACCAGATTTCGAAGCAGACGTATCCAGGTTCCAGCTCTTTCCATCGCAAATTCTGGCCAGTACGTGATAAGTTCTCAATAAGGATGAAACTGATCTACTGAAGGAATTTCCTTTTCTACCCTATACAATTCTTTGTTTAAACTGGCAAATGGAAGTAATTAATGGGTCAAATGCTTATATCAGGATCGCTACCTTGATTATAGTATGTATTGTATAGTTTGGAAAAGGCAATTCATCTGGAAGACCGGTGTCGTCACTATATGCAACTCCTCACGTACTGTCCAGAATTTTCCACGGACAGGGCTCGATCCTGGGCATGTCTGCTTCCGAATCTGGTGCTCTAACCACAGCGCCACCCTGCCGTACGTGATGAGTTCCCAATAATGACGAAACCGGTCTAATGGATGAATTGCCTTTTCGACAATATGCAATATTTAGTTCATACTGACAAATTTATGTTCATAATAGGCTTGGTGTTTGTATCAAGATCGCAACCTTGATTATAGTAAATATATAAGAGTTATATACTGTTTGGTGCGGAGAATTAATGTACTAGAAACTGTACATTTGGTGTTGCGCAACTAGTAAAACATTAGTTCAAATAGGACCAGAATGATAAACCAAATTCGACATGAACGAAAGGTATAACATCGTGTACATTTGTATTTCGTATTTAATGGCAACTCATCACTAGGATTTAATTAGCTACTGTGTGCGCAACCGCTAATACACAATTCAAAATCAATTTCTTTCACCAGTCGCACAATTTTGCAAAAATATCATCAATTACGCGTATTGGCGCGTTTCGTTTGGCCATTTAACTCACCAAAACAGGTTGGTTACTTGATTTAGACGCATAAAAATTGGATTTATACCTATCTCAGTTTCTGAGAGCTAATTTAAATTATGGCTAGCAATCATCGACTGCCTAACTCAATTACTTGTTTGATGTTATGATAGTTTCGATATAGTTAGGATCGAGACTGTGGAAAAGGTGTAGGCGAAATTTCTTTTATGTGGAATGTACGCGAGACACAAGAACGGAGAGTAGCATTTCTGATTTTCAATAAATTAAAGACGGATCCCTATTATTCAGTTTTCTATCATGACCATCATGACCATCGGAACTCAAACGCACCGGTACGTGTGAATGTGATTTTTTTAGCGACGGAAGAAATATTGGATTGGTGTTTATCTCATGATTGCGCTCTTGTTCTAAATGAATATGCGATCTATTTGTGACGTAGTGGCAGCTCTTTCGAATGAATCGCCTATATACTTGAAACGCAAACGGTTACGAGATTATACGTTTGTCTCATGCCGAGATTAGCATTATTCTTGTGGTTCTATAATGTGTAACATATTACATAATATGCCCCCTAATAAACTTAAATGCGATGTACTGTTTCAGCTACTAAGGGCAAATTAATATTATTAAGATATGTATTATATTCATCATTTTTTCATTTGCTTATTTTGATTTGTCTGTTGCATTTTAATAATTTTTCTGCCCATTGGGCGATCCAGTTTAATTTTGCATTCATTCTGAGCTGTTGGCTATTTGGCATCGAAGCATCAGTTTATAATCGCTGATTTACACCTGCCTACGATATAAGTTGGGTATAAATGCGTTAACCATAAAACTTCTTTGTTTAAACCGTTGTTTTTATTTTCCAATTAGTAACAAAATTCCTTTTATTGTTTCATCTTCTTTTAACATCTATAGGTGAATAATGGTGACATTTCGAAAAAAACTTTGAATATAGAAATGCAACGTGTTGTATTCAGTGTTTCAGAGTCACATTCCCAGCCGACTGACGACTCCTTGTTGCCATCATCCTCTAGTCGCAGCCAGATAATTAGCGGCAACATCTCCACTTCTGTGGGCATTGGAGAAGTACTTTCAACTGAAAACTCATCCGGTTTAGTATATCCGAGTAACCGGATTTTCTTTAATCAGCAGACGCCTCATAAAACTGAAATTGGTTTCGATGAATATCTAACAAAGCCAACTAGTGTTTTATCATCTTGCTCACACATCCGTAACCAACAGAAACCAATTAACAATTTGCTTACAACTCTACACAAATGTGGCGCAGAATCCAGTCCTAATGGTCAGTCGCTCGACTTGTATTTGGAGATGGGGAATTCTGAAAAATGTTCTTGTCCTCTGCGATTAAATTCGAAACCGTTAGATAAGGACTCTCAGTCTGTTTCTATTGAAAGTACAAAGCTTTCAGTACCTCATCTTATTTTAGACAACACCTTTACGAACAATTTTAGCATAAATACATCTTCTACCACCGATAATAGGCAGAATTGTATTTCTAGTCATTACGGCGAATCGGAAAGGAGTAATGTACCTCTTTGTTCTCATGGCAAGTTGTTGAGATCATGTTTGAAATGTCCGCTTGATAAGAATCTCAATTTAAAGTTTAGCCACAAAGCGAGTGTTCACTATGTATGTCCTTCTTGTTGCTCTCTTTGCTACGATACAGATCAGCATAAAATTGAAAGCAAATTAGGCGAGGGTTTTGTGCATAGGTTGAACCAAAATTCTGTAGAATCCTCGAACAGATCAAACTGCTTTATTCAACGAAATGCTCAGGCCTCTTCTGATAATGTTCAACAAGATGAATGCGTAAAACTGGAACATGGAGAACTTATTGGCGTTGTTCTGTGCGACGAGGAGCGATGCGCATGCAGGTCGGCATCCGTCAACTGTCCAGAAGTCTGCCTCGTAGACTCCAACAACCAAACTAGAACTGTTCGACTTGGCGATTCCACTTGTCATTTGTGCACGAGTTATATCAATAGCAACAGCGATGTCAAAAAGACCGACAATTCTAATAATTATGATATTAGTAGCGAGGAGGAGAGTTGTAGTTCTATTAATCACAGTGATCAACAAAGTGGCTCTGGTGTTGGCAATAGTTCAAATGAATCTGCTTCACCCAGAGAATCTTGTTTCCCTACAATAGAGCCTTCTCATTGTTCGGTACATTCAACTAACTTGTCAAATAAGGACAACATTGGTATGAGTTCAGGTGAAGTAGAACCTGTGCAATCACGTGGGCCCATTGTAGTGCATTGTAGTGCCGGTCTCGGCAGAACAGGATGTTTCATTGCTATGTGCATTGGATGTGAAGAACTAAGACGTGAAGGTTCTGTTGACATTTTGCGGATAGTATCACAGATGCGTCTAGATCGTGGTGGTATGGTACAGGTAAGAGAAGAATTTTTTTAAATTTTACAAGTTTTAATAAGAGGTAGGGACTCCGTAAGAGACGAGTGAATTATTGTTTTAAGAATAGACTATTAATTGGTATTAATAATGTTATCAATTATTCGTTTATTTTTTGTTCCATTTTTTAATATGATCTGAATTCGCTTGAGCATTTGAGGTTGCACTTAGCTTGCTAGTCTCACAGATTTTAAAAAAATGTATGCTAAATCATTTTCATGCAACGTTTTCTAGTCAAAATATCCACGACAGTAATTTAAATTAATGAAAAAATGTGTAATGAGGCATAAATTTATTATAAGGCAGGTCTAAATATAACAGTTAAAAGGCAATTATTTTGTTGAAACTAGTCGCCGGCTAAGTCTGATACTTAGTAATTTATTTAAGGTCGCGATCTTGATGTGAACACTTCATCATTATGTACATATATTTGTCAGTTTAATCTAAGCATTGTTTAGTGTAGAAAAGGCAATTCATTCAGTAGACCGGTTTCGTCCTTATTGCGAACTCATCACATACTGGCCAGAACTTGCCTCGGACAGGTCTCGAATCTGGGCATGTCTGCATCGGAACCTGATGCTCCAACCACTAAGCCAGCCCGATGCACTACACAATACTTAGTTGATATTGACATAATGGGTCAGGTGTTTATATCAAAATCGAAAACTTGATTAAAAAAGTAATAATTATCACTGTCCTCGCAAACAATATTTGTTTAATTATGAATATGAAGGCCTGTTAAATGGTAAGTGATAACGGTACTAGTTAAATAAAACAGAATTTGAGCATAACATAACGACATCCGAGGATTTGCGGCTTGAAAAAATTTCACAAATTAAAAACGCAGGATATGAGTGTCTTGAAAATGTCAAAAGTGCCTCACATTTACGAATGTGTAAATTATTATCGTGTTTCTGCGGCTTATGATTACCTAAAAATAGACAAGCGAGGTGCCAATAATAAGTCACAAAAGACGCGTAAACTGTTGGCATCTGACGAGTATAGATAAAGTGCAGAATGAAATTTGCATTTAAAACTACAAATAACAACAACTCATTTCACGAAAATGAAGAACTGGGGCAAGCGAAGCGCATATGCTTGACTATACATTAACCATCACGAGCCCATTTAATCACGCGTTTACAAAAAACTTTACTCAAGCGAGAAAGTTCAAAATGCACTCACAGCGGCCAATACAGATTACCAATCAATAAATGAGCATGATAAATGCGTCCAAAATCATCAAACCATCTCCTAAGATCCTTAATTTTGAGGGATATGCGCTATTTAATGTTTACCAATATGGCAGCGAAAAAAACGGAAAAAGGAACTTTTTAAATAAAGAAAAAACATCACAGTACACATTATTGATCGCCAAATAAACAATGATATACCGCGTAAATTGAGGAAGAAAGATTTGCGACACGAGGCTAAAGTGATGACGGTAACAATTTATTTGAGGATGACGACATAAATGATGATGGATTGTGGGTTTATCCTCGCTATTCAGTTTTCTGTCGTTCTCTGATGTTAATCATGGAAGATCGAAATGCGTCAGTACGTGTGACTGACGATAATTTTGCTATGATGTGCGAATTTTTAAATACCATGATATTGGTGTTCACTTCAAGATCGCAAACTTGATTTAAAGATATGTTATCGCCACCTGTACAATCAATGATTGTTTAACTATATACCCTTTATATGCGGCGAATGCTGCAAAAAGTTAATGTTTGTGACTGCATAGGAACTATGCAGCCGACATTTCCTGTCTAGAGCAATGTTTGCGAGACTACTAGAGGTGAGAACCGCATATCTTATTTTTCATAACCTACATATGGATTGTGGTTTAATTCTCAAAAGTCAGCTTGCCGTCGTACTCCGATGATAATCATGGAAGATCGAAACGTGTCAGTTTAGTTTACAGTTTACTGCGGCTGACTCCTTTTGGAGGATAAGCCGGCTCCATTTTCATGGAGTTTCTTGGGAATTTGGTACAAGTGGTGTCCCCTCACCACTCGGCTTTTTGATCGAGGACGCACCTCTAGCCTTTGCACATCCAAGCGCAGTCTGCAAGGCAGCAGTAAGTTGCATGGTTGCCGGTGGCTGTTGAGAGCTCATTCGCCATTCGGAAGTACGGGGTACTGTCCAGGAGTCCATGTAATCCTGTGGCTGTTGAACCCTTTTGTGGCGGGGAACACACGCCGAGTCATGGTGCCGTCGTCGGGCTCATGTGGTATTTTATAGGAGATCCGATTGCCGGTCGGAAATCCACCACGCCCTGGTGACACCACCGCCATAGCCCCGTTAGCCCATGTACGATCGGCCATCGAGACATGGTTGACACCGTCGTACCACGTTGAGGAGGGGATGGACTTTACGACGGTAAACGTGTCAGTGCGTGCGACTGACGGTAGTTTTGTTATGTTGTTCGGAAACTGGTTAAATACAATGGGATTGGTGGTTATTTCAAGCTCGTAAACTTGATTTAAAGAATTGTTATCGCCACCCGCACAATCAATTATAATTAAGTTGGTTAGCCTAACAAATAAACATCTACCGCCAAAGCAAGTGCTGGTGAAACCTGTAAACAATCATTGAATGCGCGGGTGGCGGTAACTATTCTTTAAATCAAGTTTGCGAGCTTTTAGTAAACGCCAATTCCATTGTATTTAACCGATCGTCGAACAACATAGAAAAACTACTGTCAGTCACACGTACTGACGCGTTTCGACGCCCTCGTACACTTATGAGGATCATGGAATTTCGACAACTGGTTAAATACAATTTGATTGGTACTTACTTCAAGCTTGCAAACTTGATTTAAAGAAATACTGTTGATGGCACAAAAAAATTAAACAAATTTTTAAAATGAAGTTAGTAAATTCGTTCAAACTGGCTGTTCAAATTTCTTGGCTCTTTTGTAAACAATATTTTGTTAGCGGTTATTCGAAGGTACGCAAGACAAGAAGAGCCTTAAAGAACTACTACACGCACGCACATACACACATGAAACAATACAAACATAGCAGTGTAAGATTATAAACTTGCATAGTTATTAAAATATCATTTATAGCGAAATAGAAAATAATTTCATATTAATGTTATTGTTCTTCTGTTATTACTACCTCCGTGCATATGATTGTTTAAATGCATAAACCTCAGACGATTAATGCAAACATTCTAGATCCCTAATTTGCACACTGCAATCAGTAAACCAGGCTTAAAACTCGAATGGAAGTTTATTGATGTAAGTCTAGGAATTATAAGCTACCGGGAGATTGGTGGAGTCAATTAATAGAATAATATTTGTATAGTGTAGAAAAGGCAATTCATCCAGTAGACCGGTTTCGTCCTTATTGGGAACTCATCATGAACTGGCCAGAATTTTCCGTGGACAGGCCTCGAACCTGGTCACATCTGCTTCTGAATCTAGTGCTCTAACCACTAAGTCATCCTGTGCGGCAGGGTGACCCAGTGGACCACGCCATCGTCTATACATAAACCAAGGTGTACCAATTAGACAAGAAAAATATGTGCGCAATGCAAACAAGCAAATATGTACTAAGAGCAAGTTTGTGGAGTTGAGATAAGAACCTGTCCTTTACTACATAAACAGTTGAACAAAAAAGAGAAACTAACAGCAGTCGCACGTAATGATGCGTTACGAGCGTTTATGGATATCATTAGAACCTGACGGAAAACCGATTAACGTGAACAAACCCACATTGAGCTTATAGCGTGTTTAAAATCCGAAAAGCAACTCCCCGTTAAAATATTCTCACATACATTTTACTTGACTGGACTGGTAGTAGCACGATATTTATACCGCGTCGTCCATAAAATTAATGTGGCTTGCCGCACATTCACATAATATATTAAATAAAGTAGTTATTGACTATTCAGTTGGTGATAACACTTATTGAAACCAAGTTTGTGAACAAGTCGTACAAAAAAACTACTGTTAACTTCTTATACTTTTGGGACAGAATGTTACGTCCGATGAAGATGGACATTTTTTGCTAGTAAGCCATTAAAACTAACAAGGAATATCTACGCCAAGCAGTACTAGTCCTGGCGCATTTCCTATTTCGAACAAGTTATATTTACCTTTTGGTAATTATCGACAGGTATTTCACAGTCGTGCTCTAAAGATGACAACGATAGGTCGAAACACAGTTGATACTAGTTTTTAAACTTTAAATAATTTTTAAATACAAATGCTTGCTACATAATTTTGTGGACAAATGATTTATTTGGAGTGTAAATGTGACAACAAGAAACGAATATCTCATTTTATCATAACTAAATTAAAAATGATTCTTTTGTTAAAGACATCTTTACTTTGAAGCTTAAAAAAACTATACATCGTAAGTATTGTTTTAGTGTTCTCGGTACTTTGTGGTTCTTTCTTCCGTTACCTATATTATTTGAATATGGTAGCCTATTTTACGTTACCTTTTGCTCCTTCGTCAAACAAATCTGGATTTATGTTCATTAGAACCAGCTTCAGTTGAAGCATTTATGCTAGAATATGCATGTAAGACTCCATGGAGAACAAAAATGGTCGTAGACTTCCTCCCATTTCTTCCGAATTTTGTAATGCTTACAGTGGATGGATATATGTTAAAGTAGTAGTTCAGGAATTTTTGTGGATTATTAATTTAAGTTAAGAAATAAATTGTGCAACGAAACAAAATTTTGCTATGAAACAAATCTATACAACGCACCAATAAGGGCCATTTTTCACCAGAACTCAACTCGATTACAAAAAATATAAATTATCAGACTTTTTGATAATTAAACCAACATTGATTGTGCGGACGGAGATTACAGTTACTATAATCAAGGTTGCGATCTTGGTATAAAAAACTGACCCATTATGTACATATATTTTTCGATATAAACTAAGCATTTTATATTGTATAAAAGGCAATTCATTCAGTAGACCCGTCTGCGGAAATTCTGGACAGTACGTGATGAGGTCCAAATAAGGAGAAAACCGGTCTACTGGTTGAACTTACTTTCAACATTACAATTCTTAGTTTATACTGATAAATGTATGTATATAATAGGTCATATGTTTATATCAAGATCGCAAACTTGATTATTCTAATTTTAATTTCCGCCTGCGCAACCAAAGTTCGTTTAATTTTATAAATGTTCATTTCTATACATCTTTTTATGTACTTTGTTGTCTGTTCAATAATGAAATATTTGGAACGTATAATTTGAACTTTTGGTCTAAACCAATACCATATGAGGTACACCTAATAGAAAGACTAACCGAGAAACATTATTTGTGTTTAGTGTGCGGCAGATTGATTCAGTGGTTGAAGCACCAGATTCCGAAGCGGACGTGCCCAGGTTCGAGCCCTGTCCGCGACAAATTCTGAACAGTACTTGATGACTTCCCGATAAGAACGAAACCGGTCTACTGAATGAATCGCCTTTTATACACTACAAAATACTTAGTTTATACTACCAAGTTTATGTGCATAATGGGTCAGGTGTTTATGCCATGATCGCGACCTTGATTTAAAAGTAAGCTTCATATTCGGTAAACCATTTCAGTGCCTCTGTCACGACGCTGTTTATCCATTAATGCCTCAATTCGTCCACCCTTACATGTTGTATTGTAAGTTTAAGTTTGCACAATAATTTCAATTTGGAGTCTCGCTTATTGATTCAATTTAGTTAGAACTACGCATGCTAGAACTTGCCATAAGTTACTTCAGGGTTTTCATTAAGGAGATCTCTATACGAATCATGAATTCATCAGCGTTATTGCATTCCAGCGATAAAGATATTGGATCTTAAGATTCTTCATGTTTACATAAAGACACTACTTCAAAAGTTTCACAATCTGAACCTCCGTCAACCTTGTAGAGGCCAGTTTTGTTTATTTAGTAAGCATATGAAGAACAGTTGTTTAATAAGATTTAGTTTACTGGTTCTGTACCTGAAGCGTGTACTGACAATTATGAGTCTATATATATATATATATATATATATATATATATATATATATATATATATATATTGATGGTACAACATAACCATAGCGTAAGTTGGCAAACGAAACTCGTCTATTGGACTATGGTTTCATCCTCATTTAATAACTGCACAACTGTAGACAAGCTTATTTCAGGCAGGATTCGAATCCACTGTCTGTTTTTCAGATGCCTTTAGCGCATTCCTAAAGCCACCGATTCCACATCGTCATTTGACATCGTTTTCAATGTTTCAATAGTGAAGCAAATCTACATATTTTTATACCATAATGATAAGTTAAAACTAGTCAAACTAGTTTGACATCAATGGTAAAATTTCCTGTATTGAGCTGGTTCCGTTACCTACAGAATGAGTTGCATGACTGATGCTAATAGTTATGGGTTAAATTCCCGTTTTCATTAGTTATTGCTAGTACTGTTGTATAGCGCTAACAACATGTATAATTAAATCCTGCTTAAGCACTTGTATATATATATATATATATATATATATATATATATATATATATATATATGTATGTATAGCCTTGATGTTTCTAGCAATTAGGGTGGGTATTACCTTTCCTATTTTTGATATTAAATGTATGTGTGCTTTTTAATTTTTTTCAAATGACCCTGAAATTTGACGTCGCATTTGACAATTCTGGCTTGCAACAAAAGGCTAACGAGCAATATGAATTCATTCACTTAGCGTTGGCCGCGTTTCACGATAATTGGACGCCGGAGAACCCGGGTTTAGCGCCTGGTGCAATGCACACGCCTGCGGGTGGCCTCTGTTCCACTCAAGGTAGCCTATTCGATGAAAACTACACTGCACAAGAAGAGGATACCAAACAGAAGAAATAGATGAAAGGCGTTGAGTAGAGGCAAGCCTGAGTAAATGGTGCGCGTGAGCTGTGGACTGCAATTGTTGCTAAATCAAGTGGTTTAAATAGTGCTGAATTAATTTTTTTTGAATGCATTGCGTATGACCAAGATTCAATTAAGAACAATGCGCATAATCATTTAGATAAGAAATGAGCGAGCTAAATTGTAAAAATAAACTGATTTAACGAATCCATACATGCAAAGGGTATGAATGGTAATTGGATGACTTAACCAATTGACAGAATTAGGAAATGGATAATTACATTTCCAATTATATGAATTAATAAGTTCAAATAAAACCTAAAGAATGCTGTCACTTTAGCATGCGCAAAAGGCATAATCTCATGTGTGCAATCGTACTGGCGATTCATCACCAGAAACCGGCATTGCGCCCCTAACCCATAATATAATTGGTCTAGAAATTCGGGACAGTTATACTATAAGAAACTGAGGTGTACATGAGATTATGTAATTTTTCTAGCTTACTGTGGCATATCCTTCTGGTTCTATTTGAACTTACCTTTTACTAGATTCGCAATGAATAATACATAATTATATATATATATATATATATATATATATATACTTTATATATATATATATATATATATATTCTGGGTTTAAATTGATTATGCTGGTGGCAACAAATCTGACTCGCTTTTACACTTCTATTTTTTGTTTTGTAGCTGATTTGTAAGTGTTTGAGCACACTTACCAATGAGCCACAAATAGAAATATATATATATATATATATATATATATATATATATATTACTACATTAATTAATTATGTGTTATTATTTATTGCTATCAGGAATAGCAAATTACAGCTACCCTTACGCCTATATGAATCAAATTGATCCTAAAATAACGTGTTATTCCGTAACATTTAGAATTGTAGGATTTTTCTATATTCGAAAAGTCAAGAAGGTCTGACAAACTGGTCCAGATTAAATTGTTTGAATTTCTGTTAATTCAGAAAAACACTTGAGTGCTTATATATGGTGATTTAATAAAAACTGATTAAACATTGCCATGTATCAACTGATTGAATCTCCTTGTTTGATGTGAGCTCGTCTGATATTTTAAAAGTAAAGCGATTTTGTGGGATAAATTATTTCGCTCGTTGTCATTTCTCTCATATTCCATGACATGCTTATTGGTTTAGGTTATACTTCTTTCCTTTCGTTTTCCTTCCATTACATTAAAAATACAACTATATTCGAAGTAATTGTTTAGCCTGTCCAACTAAATTTAGCCAGGCCGTTTGTCCTTGTACGAAAATTTGAACAAATATAATTTGAAATAATAGCGCTGACATAATGGTCTTGTAGAAGTTTTTTCGAAACTATGATTCTGAGAAATAGGCAATCATTAATTTTAAGAATTTTGGCTCTTTTGACCAACTGTTGCATTTATTCAGTTGGCTTAGTAACAAATAACTTAGTAGACAACTCGCGCTCCGCTAAAGGCGTTAACTATTTTTTGAATAACAGTGATTGAGGCTCACGCTACGGCACTAACTAATTTTTATCGGATTAAATTGTATAAAACGTGCCTTTTTCGCATTGCTTTACCTCTTTCAAATTTTTCTTATTTCATGAAAACAAAATATCGTCACTCCTCTGTGCACACTGTGGCATATTTTGGTGGAACAACAGATGCAAGCAGCAAATCGCAAATTCTCTGGCCATCAGTGTGCATGAACACTTTTACTTCTGCTCATTATCTAAAAAAAGATTTTATTTTTTTAAATAATTTTCAAGAAATAGAATATTTTACGTGTACATCCCTTGTCTATATCATGATTGCAATTCCAGCTTCGTTGCATTAGCCTCTAGATTTTCTGCCTATAACCCGCGACTCGTAAAATTTACACGATGTACATCTTCACATGTAAAATAATTATAGAATCTGCCAAATTTTGTCGGTGTGTAGCTGGTGGTTTCTAATCTTTTTTTAAATCTTCCTTATCTTTGTATATTTGTCACGCATATTCTACATGGTCTAGGCGAGATTATTTATTATCCTAGAATTCACTTCTATTACTATATTTTTCGTCATTCGACATAAATTCTTCTTACTCGCATTACTTGTAGTTTGCATTTTTTGTAAAAACCGGTTTAATTATTCGTTTCTATAATGTATGAAATCGGTTTAACGAGTTTGGCTACTGTTGACGCTAGCTGTTTAGTATCAAAATAGACTTCTCGTAATCTCACACAAATAATAGACTCCCAGCTTACCTTGCTATTTATGGCTGTGCAAGCAGTGCTTCTGTTTTTATCGTTCTACAATGATTATAAATGCTACTGACGCGGTATTGAGTATATACACTGGCGTGCCAATCGTTTCATTTATCTAGAAAAACTACTTTGTTCTATTTTGCGGCAGGGCAGACTGACGGAGAGACAGCAAACCACACCAATTCATGGGTATATAATAACAGATGCTTAATAAAGTACCAAGCTTAGTTATACGAGGGCTATAGATCCTCCATTCCTGTTGTTAATAGATGATTCACAGTTGTAGATTTCCCTCTCTTAAATGATCTACCACTCACAGCTCGCGGACACCTTCTGCTTAACGCGTATTTTTTATAGGCCCAAATGACTAACATTTCTTCTGCCAGCTGAAATTCGCCATCCGTTTCCGGCATGTCAGCTCTCATCCGGTCATCATCCATTTAACATCAACTGCACAGTAGGTCAGAAATCTGGGCTTCGCTTGATAAAATGTGGTTGAATCCCCGAAGTAAATATTTGGTTTATATCATTGTTTCTGTTATAGCTAGCTAGTGCTCACCGTTCGCACGGTCGGTGATCTCTATCTTTACGGGCTGCCAGCACGAAATTACGTACAGTTTCCGCCGTATTACTTACTAGTTCGATATATGGAGAACCACTACCATGACTTCTGACACCGATATTTAAGCAAAAACTTGCACGTGTCTACTTCAAGATAGTGTTTACCGTATCAAGCATACACAATGAAAGCGATACTAAGTAATTATTCAAATCAAGTTCGCAGACTTGAAATAAATACCAATACCATTTATTACTTTTAAAGTAATAAAGTCTATCAGAATTTCCGTCAGTTTAAACTTTCTTTAGTTATAATCAAAGCATGTCGGTAAACTAACTGGCAGGAATCAAATAGCAATGGTTATGTAAAATGTTTTAAAAAAGCTTGTTATATTATCTTGTGCTTAGAGTAAACGTATCCTCGAGGAAATTGGCAGAAAATGCTTCGTGAAACATAACCAATAGGCTTCAAGTTAAAAGTTCTGATTATTCATATTTGCATCGCGAATCTGATGAAAATGCAACCAGGTTCTCGAAAGCTTTTAATCCAAATTACTTGCTAGCATCATATTTGTAAAGAATTAATAAATTCAAATATCGCCAGAATAATGTTTTCAGGACTGCATATGTTTTTTTATCTCATGTCTATTGTTCCGATTTGGCTGGTATGGTTGTCTTAAGCCGTTCGATCGTAAAACCCAAAAACGTTATGGGCGTTGACCAGTATATATGCGCATTAAATGTTAGAGTTATATATATATATATATATATATATATATATATACATATACATATACATATATACATATATATACATATATATACATATATATACATATATATATATATATGTGTGTGTGTATTGCTTGTGTTACATAGAAACAATACCAGGTGGAAAACGTTGTCCATCTGAGGATAATTCCTCAGCAATAAACGAATACGCTGCGTGCACGGATCGATCCCACGTTTCATTTCTTTAAAGCGATAAGGCGTGTTTCAGACGCCACGAGATATGTACATTGTGAGCAATTCGAATTGCTGTACCAACTATTTTTGGTTATTTTTATTTCATTTAGACACTCGAAACTGTCACATTCACTGGAAGTCCCGGTCAGTCATTTTCATACCCAAAAAGCAAAATAAGTAAATAGTACTAAGCTGAACTATCATTTCGTCTTTATATATTTTTGGATTAACCATGAAAATGAATAATCTAATAAATGCAATCAGTCTGTAGAACCATGGTTTCGTTCTTTTTTGAAAAATTGGTGGCCGTAATCAATCCTGATACTGTAAATTTCATACATGGTCGGTTGATTTATAGTTGTACAGCTGAAGTTTGTATATCTAATGTCAACGCCGTTTTTCGCTGTAGGTCCCGATAAATGATATATTTTGATCCAGAACAAGAGAAATTCGTTAAACTAGAAATAAAAATGTGCTGATGAAAACACATGAACTTTGGCGCTGTAAAATCCAATCACATGCATTCAAAGAAAACTGGTGTTAATCTATGTTTCTCTTTCCTTTGTTCTAAAGACACTAAGGTGCATTAATACTGAATGAATCCGAATTTTCTAATACAGCATCTTTCAACCAACTTTCATTCGAGTAGAATCTAAAAATTAATTTGAAGTTAATAAATTTTGTAACTAAAAGTATTTCGCTTTTTTATAAATATAAATTTCTTCTTTGTTCAATTGGTGGTGTCTTTTGAAGCTGGAGGCGGTTGCTTCAGATGGCAAGATTTAATTTTCTTGTTTCATGAGCAAAACAGGGCGAATATCGTCAAACCACAGTGTGCGAATATTTCGAATGTTTTATTAAACTATATGGTTACTTTAATAATTAAATACGTAAAATAAGGCCACTTTGTCACCTGGTATACTAGAAATGACAGCTGAAGTTTCCTTTAATGGTATGTGCATCTGTTCATTTTATAGAACATAAAGATTGAATAAAGAACTTTCTTGTGCGATGCTGTCATCGTTGAATCAATCTACAAGACAATTGTGCCCTCGTTTTCATCAAACTCATCAGCTGTTGTATGAATGTCTTCGAGTTATTTATTTTTCTCCAAGTAACTCTTTAGAAAAAGTGCATGCTTATAATGTTCTCAATGTCACATGCACATAAAACATACCCTAAATAAAATTAAAGGGGTATTTTACAACTGCGTCATAAGACTAAAATTTGTGGTGCCGTTATTAAATATTTGATAAGTGCGTCAAGGTTTACTATTCCTAGCTTTCGTCTGTACGAAAAATCGCTACACTGTCTGGTTTCGTTCGGTGCTGAATAAAATTACATTTGGAGAAACGGCTGTACCTTTTTCAGTGTTAGCAATTCTTTCGGTCTTGTTAGTGTAATGGGTGTATATATGTATATATATATATATATATATATATATATATATATATATATATATATAAATATATAATGGTGTGAGGGGGCATATTCTTGTACTCCATACCTACATACAAGTAGAGTTTTACCTACTGCGGGCCTATATTTTAACCCAAACTTTAGTGAGTCTAAAATTAAAATCCAAATAGATATGTTTAAAACGGGGTTACCACAGTTGCTTAAATCTGGTCTTGTGCTTGGTGTACTGTGTTATTAGATTTCTGAAAATGGTACCGGAAGTGAAGTACCGAAACGTCGCCAGACAACCAAGATTTGATCGAACCTCATTGCTAGTGGTTAGTATGAATGGCGTGGACGCTTTTGGAGTGATGGGACGAGTCAGCACCCAGAAACCACGAATCCGAACTAAGCGTTTACTTGGAAATGAGGATCAATCGGATCATTGCGGCCTGATGAAAACCCAAGAAAGGAAATATGTTAATCGCACTGCGCAACCGTAAACAACAATTTTGTTAGTGAGACAGAAAAAATATGCTTGCTTGCGGGATACTAACAAACTTGTATCTATGTATCATGCATGCCGAGCTTAGTAGAGAGCTGACTCATACATTAGCAGGATATGTCAATGTCAGCGAAAATACGCGTTATACTTGGACATATGATTTGCAAACTTCATGATCTATACTACTTGCTAAATTTACTTTACAAATCGTAAAACATTAATGGACCGGGTAGTCCCACTTTCAATTTATATCACATTTCCTTTCCCAATATACAGTGGCATAGATGTATAAGACCAGCTCCTACTGATCTTGTTCTAGTAAGCATATAACACGCTTGTCAATGGAATTTTAGTTTTTTGCTCGCAATGAAATTTCCTCCAGTTCCGTTATGATCTAATTTGTTAATAGATAATCCATGCTTACTACACGAAAGCTTACTGGTTGCTCGGTTTCGCAAGTGTCAAGTAATGTTTTGCCCAACCGAATTCTAGTTTCAATCAATAGTTTGCTTACCTTTATCAATTGGGTTCGAATTTTTGTACATTATTTTCCAGTTGGCGATGTATTGTTTTCTTGGTGTTCATGCTATTGCTTTCTGGTACAAGTTGGCTTCTCTGTTGACCTGTTGATGCTAATTTTTTGTTTTTATCTCACAAATTATTGACGTTAATTACTGTTATTGATTTTAAGTGTTTTTTGTTTTGTGTAACTTATTACGTAGATAAAATAATCAGTTGGCGTAGAGGCATATTAAAATCACGTTTGCACACTTGAGAAAATATAATATCATTATTTGCTGCTATGTAGTCTAAACTGTAAAAAATTCATAAATTTAATGTTGATTTTCAGTTTGAAAATATGATTTGTAAATATTTCGAATGTCGGATGGACGCTAGACTGCCTATTTTTTCATTTTACACCTTAAATTATCGTTGAATATAGTAAAAAGATTTCTGATCGGCCAGCTCGTGTTACGCTCCATCATTCCACGGCGTTATATCCATCTTGTGGTGTTTACAGGGCTTCATGAAAAAGTTAGTTCGGTGCTAAAATGATTTTAATCTCTTTTTTTTAAAAGAGCCTTCAGATAAGTTACGCCTAATAAATGTGTTTAAAATCACTCTAGTACACACTTTTATGTACACTATCAGTATGATGCTAAAAAACTATCATAGTTATTTTGCATGTTTTTACTTCCAAATTACAATTAGTTCATTTTTCCTTTTAAATTTGTTACTTTGATTTGACAATCATTCCTCTACGCAGAATTCAAGTTTGATTTTTTTAAATGATTATTCATTTTACGGCATCAATCAACCAACAAATATGTGTACTCTGGCAAATATCCTAGTCATTTACCGTAAAAATTTGCTCTGTTCAGCCGACATTCTTTTTTCATCAACCGCTATTACACGTGCTCTTTCGTTGTCGCTATTATTTTCTATTTATTTGTTGGCAATTATAAAGGCTTCCTGGGACGATATTTTAAATTAGCCTCGTCTCTTTAAATGGTTGTTACATGTCACACCTTAAAAGAGGATTAACTTATATGATATAAAATAGCAGTTGTCGCGGGCCTAGCCAAACTGCAGTATGAAAATTCATGACGTCCTCGCCTTACTATTTTGTTATTGCATAAATTAAATCTCCGAAGAGTCAAATGTGTCCTCGTCTTTAATCCTTGATGTTTCTAGCCAATGCTGCAAGCCTGAGGAGCTATCGTCATAAGTCTTTATTAGAATTGTATTAAGTTTGAGTGAGCTAGCGTAAAAATGAGAAATTTTGACACAATGTAATGTAATTAGTAAAATGTGTTACAAAATGTTTTGTTTTTTTTTTGTAATTTTATTGAATAATTACTATAGATCACCTTTTGTTTATTTATTCAATCGAGAAACGAGTACAACTTCTAAATTATTCAATTGAACAAGTGAAATTGTAATCTTTTTCATATATTAATAGAGAAACTGCACTATCGTATTGTTATTTTCTTGTAAGTATTCATATTTAAGTAGGTAAATAATAATACACGAAAATGACTTCAGTGTAGATTATGCAAAGTTATGTAACGCGATCACATTACTGAACGAGAAGATATTTTATTACCTGGTCGGCCTGCCAATAAAATTTGATTTAAGGGCTTGTAAATTTGAGATTCTGTGCTTCTGTGCTTCTGTTTTAAATTCGCAAGTAGTGTATTTGTTTTACTGTAGGTTATATTCGAGAGAAAATGATCAAAAGGTTACTAATTATGTTTTTATATATATATATATATATATATATATATATATATATATATATATATATATATAATCCTATCACTGAATAGATCTTATATTAATTAAACTTTTAATCTGATTGACTTATGTCCACACTTCGAAAATGCGTAATTCTTTTCTAACTAACACGCTTTTCGTTGTTGTACGTAAAATAATTTAATGCGTAGGCGTTAGTATTCTGCCTTTCCTATGTGTAGAATGGGATTTTATAGCTTATATATCTAATGTTTTTGTGTTTCTATTTTAAATTCACATGTAGTATATTTCTTTGGCACTGGATATTTTAGTATTTGTACGCTTAGTGCTTGCATAGCTCGACAAAAATCATTATTTGTGTTACAAGACTGATCCCTAAGTATCGCAGAAATATTATAAAGGAATAGTTTTTGTACCTAGAATGCCTACTGACCGATTTCATGAAACCAATTTAGTAGATAACACACGCCACTGAAATTTGGATGATTTTTTAAGAATATATTTCTGTACACTTCAAATTCTTTAACAAAACTTGCTTAAACTGGAAAGCGTGTTTCATTTTACATGGCCGCGTTACGAAACTCGTAATTGAAAAAGCTTATCGTTAGCATTTGTTACCCGTCAAAATGAATACTCTTATAGATTGTATATCTAGGAATTTATCATGTTATGAAAGTGGACTTTTATTACATCATATACCTCTCGTATGCCGGTTATTCTTTCTGTAACAGACAATCACAAAGATATAAATCAATACAGCGGCATTTAAAAACTCATGCTACACAGCCACGATACTGTGCGATCCATTTGTTCATATTGGTTCTAAAAGAATACTATTTGGCATATTTCTAGTAGATGTATTCTGGGATTGTTGGAAGTAGCGTTCTCAACCTTAGTCATACAATTTATAAAAGGTATGATTTATGCCTTTAAAACAGTTGAATAAGTGCTAAACTTCAATTTGCGTTTAAGGCGGTGCCGAGTAGAATTCACCTGAAGGATAGACTAAGTTGATTTATTAGTTGGTGTAATATTGAACAACGCACGTTTTGCGCTGCTTGGATGGCGTAGTAGATGAGCTGCAAATCTGAGGAAAATTCTCCATGGTTCGAGCCTCGATTGTGCCGTTTTGGCAGTTACTTGAGTGCGAAATCGGTCTAATTGATGAACTACGCTGGCTATATTATGTAATGCCTAGATTTTACTGACATTATTTATGTATATATAAACCATTTGTGTATTTTTTTATTTAAAATTTATTCTCAGTCCTAGTATATTTGTAACTACCTTTCATTTGTTGCGCAAGCTTCTGAGAAGAATGCGAGGTTGCTAGTGAGATACGCATATACGAAACTTATGTGTAAGCGATCTTGAAACTTGTTCAGGTTGACTGCATACCTTTTACGTACTAGAGTGGGGTATTATGACAAATTGTAATGTCGTGTTTTCACATTATATGGCCAGTCGTGGCTACTATTGAAGAAACTGAATCAAGTTGGCGAAGTCATGATAGCGAGGAGGGATATTTTTTGCAAACTTAATTTTTTATATTGTTGAAACAATTATATATAATTAATCAACATATATCTTACACGTTGTCAGAATCCATTACACTCGCTTTATTGGCATATATATGTTACGCTTTCTTGCAATATAGCTACTGCTATACTAGGCTGAACTTTTTCCTTACTTTTTTTAGATTAGAACAATCTTAACCAATTTATTTGGCTATATTTCGCTGCACAATTTTTTTGCGAATGGCTTTTTTCTCTTCAAACTTGACACATATACACACACATATATATATATATATATTTGTCATTAGCAGGGATAATACTTTAATCGCTGTCATGTTTATAAACTGGTGGAATTCGATATGATGATATGTAAATAATTTTACGCCTTTTAATGCAACGAAAAGAACACTTCTGGTTAAGAGTTGGTTGACACAGCGGTGTGCATTTTTTGAAGATCGAAATGGTAGTCGTGGAGGCATGAAGAGCGCAAATCTTGTGTGAACCTGTTACATGATCTTATTCCTCATAGATCTTCTAAATGGGATATTCATATCGGTATGTGTGCATTGTTTCACTCTCATCTATATTATGCTGTGTAAGAGAGCAACTATTATTTGCGCAAGTGGTTGTATTGATCATTTAAATCAAGTTCGTGAACCTGAGATAAACAGCAATTTCATTTTATTCAATTATTTCTCATTTATTATACCGTACACATGCAATGCAATATCATTCTCGTCATTCAGTTTTTTGTTGTGCTCTAGTAATGAGTAAGGAAGTTCTAAATGGAACAGTTGTGCGAATGACGGTAGTTTTGCTCTGTTTAGCGCCTCGGTAGCGAAAATTGGATTGGTGTCTCCTTAAAAATGCAAACGTGATTTAAATAAGTTTGTTTTCCTGTTCGATAACTGAATTCATTTGCTATTGACACTTATTTCAAGTATGCAATCTTGACTAAAATATCATTGATATTCGTTGAGCAATAGAACATTTTTTGGTTCTATAATAAGATCAAATTATTGTATTGTCAACCATCTTCTTTTTGTCATACATACTAAAATGCTGATAAATGACAAATTAAACCTTCCCAGATTATCTGTAGATTACAGCGAACATTAGAGCATATACTTAATATTTCAACATTCGTGATAATGTCGAATTTATTATCACACAAACACACGTATATATATATATATATATATATATATATATATATATATATATATATAAGTGTGTGTGTGTGTGTGTTATGTGGGGAATACTTAGTTGCATTCTTATTCAAGTAGAGTCGGATGGATTTTTCAATGTCAGAATGAAAAAATGATGTAATCTCCTGTTAGGATGCGTTTCGTGCCCAAACGTGACTCGGTAGGAGCTTGTAAAGACGAGTCTCTAGTATGCACAAAACGCGTGTTTATGTTCCTGTTAACTGGTATAATTTTCTCGTTCTATTTGAATGCACTTGTAACCAGACACGCTATGCCTAATAGATAAAGGTTAGCTAAACGAATGAGATTCAGTGGGGGATTCCCTGTTTGTTTCTTAATGCGTCTACATTTTTTGTCTATATTTGAAATTTATTTTTTCAATAGGAATAGTGTGTGTTATGGTCTGCCTATCAGACAAATGTTCTTCGGGGTTTAATAAAGATTTGCATAATTTATTGGAGATATTTAAGTGCTTTAGGTATGTTTCGGAAAAAATATCGCATGTATAAGAAAAACGTCAAAACAATACTTTAGTTAAGTTAATTATACTTATAAAACTTTCCTTATTGTTTGCATCAATGTTTGATTTCCACACTCTTTTGACGGTTCAAATTGCTTTATCATAAAATTTAATCAAACAAATGATTTTGAGCATAATAATCTGTTTGCAAACTGGTGGTTTCCTAGTTGTATGGGAACTAACCTCTATGCAAAGTCTGGTTAAACTGTCTACGTATCCACCGCTTTGATGTCACTTTTACTTTGGAGCAGCGTTTTTGTTTTCAACTAACTTTTCAACCGGTAAAATCTTTAGTTTGTTGACTATCCAGCTCTCGGTTTTGGTTTTGAATTTTCATAGTATATAGTTACTCAGATTATTTTTTACTCAGTTAAATATTCGGAAGGCCTGCGGACCCTCTTCTGGAGAACTTCCACAGGAGTTCATTCGCTACTCCGGAATACGGTGCTTGACGAACCAACTATGTTAAGCGTGCATTCTGAGAAAAAGGAGGAATTTTGACGTTTCAGCTATGCATTTGGCAGCGTTTCCAGACGTAATGGGTTTTAAAAGAAGTATTCATTTATATTCGTTGTCTTAGGTTAGTGCTTATGCATTCATGTTATAAATATGGCGTACTTCGTTACACGGTTTCTCTTATAGAGCCAAGAGTAAATGCTAAAATCAGAATGAGCAAAAGCTGAAATCCGTTTGACGCACGTTTGCGTGGTTATTCATCAGAAGGAGCCGTCACTTTGGCTCATACCCAATATCGACGTTTTCAATTAATGTGGAAAGGCACTATGCTCAATCCACCTTCTGTACATAGTTCCATTTCAGTTGAGTTTATTTTGTCTTCAGAGTAACTTCAACTCCATTGATCGAAACTCTCTTAATTTAAAGAAGGCCCAGTAAAATTGCAATTACTATAAATATCTTCAGTAAGGCTTAATATGTAATCTTTTTTCTAATTTCTTTATTTAACGTACAAATAATCTTTTTACATTTTATACTTTTATCAACGTGTATATTGCTTAAAATTATCAAATTTTGTGGTAAACCTGACCTAAATTATTCATTTGTCGGAGCAAAAGATCTTGCAAGCTTTCCTATTGGAGAAATTTTCACAATTTCAATGAAAATTATATTTTGAAATATATTTTTGCCAAAATTCTAACTTTGAAGTACAACTTATGTCCGTTTAACTTGTTGATATTCTCCATTTTATATGGCTTGTGTATTATTTTCTTGAATTTTTATTACTAGGTATGTTAAACAAAATTGAAATGTATTTGCTTGGTCTACGAAAAAGTTTCAAATTCTTAATGATATATCTGTATTTTGCCATCCACTTCCTTTTAATCTATATTTGATATTATTATAGGGCTATAATTTGTCTCTGAATTGGTTTATTTTTGTTAAAGAAATGGGAAATTAATGGTGATTCAAAAGTAATACTGCCTGTTAATTTAAATCTGTCCTGGTTTTCAGGTTTTACCAACAGCTACTTTTAGCGTTATGTAAAGAATTGTTATCAATTAAATAAAGATTATTGATTTTTTGTCTTTTTGCTCAATTGTAAAATGTTTAACTATTTTTGTTTCGAGAAACAATCGTTTGGCTTTATATAGCCTATTGTAAATTGTACTTGATATTTCGAAACATCTGGATTTATTTTCCTTCAATTATTATTATTATTATTATTATTATTATTATTATTATTATTATTATTATTAGTAGTAGTAGTAGTAGTAGTAGTAGTAGTAGTAGTAGTAGTAGTAGTAGTAGTAGTTGTTGTTGTAGTTATTTTCATTATCATTGCCATCGTCATCTTCATTATCCTCATCGTAATAATTATAATAATAATCTTTTTAACCGAGAACATTATCATCGTCATCATCACCACCATCAATATCTTCATCATCGTCATCATCATCATTTTCTTCTTCATCTCCATCTCCATCATCATCATCATCATCATCACCATTATAATCATTTTCATCATCATTATCATGCCATGGACATTTGAATTTTTATTTCCAAACTGATTTCTGTAACAATTTTAACAAATAGCCCCGTTTGTCGCTGAATTAATGTGCATAACGTAAGCCAAAAACCTATTTCTCATCTCATAATTCAGATTATGGCAGCAGATATCTTAATCTTTGTTTCGTTATTTGCCTCGAGTAAATGCTTGATCCTACATCCGTTTAATGGTAGTTCGTTAATGTATGTAACAGCACAGTTAGACATAGTTTTCCTATGTTATGCGACTGATTAAATAGAATGAGATTAGTGTTTATCTCAAGCTCGCAAACATGATTTAAAGCATTAACGTTGCTCGCACAGAATCAACAATTTTGTATTTGTATAGCTTGCATACATGTGTCGACATGTGCAAAAATGTTATGATCCTGACCTCATTCAAATTGTGCATCCGGCATTTCCCGTCATGTACAACTTGTGCGAAATTTCTAGAAGTGAGAGTGGCATATCTGATTTGCCATATATTGCGGTTTGGTTAGTCAGTTTTATGTCATGCTATTATGATGAGTGTAGAAATCCGAAACTGGTTATTATGAGTAACTTTATGCTATTTAGCTGTTGTGCAACGGATTAGCTACAACGGGATTGGTGTTTATCTGAAGCTCGCAAGCTTCATTTTTGCCAAAGCCTACACTTATTTGCTTCGAAATTCGTCGTGGAACATCTGCGTTATTCGCACGCACAACTGCAGTAACTTCAAAAGCACTATAGATGTCAGACTATACGTACGAGTCGGTTAGTGAAGATTTGTAGGACAACAGAAAAGGTTGATCACTACACTGTATAATTTTGGGTTGATTTCTGCTATTTCCTGACTCAGTGGAATTTTCGTTTCGATTTCCTTTGTTAGGATCTCCGAAGACAATTCATTTAATTTATGCGACTCTACTTACAGGAATTTGTGTATACAACGACAAAATGATGTCTGTCTAAATTGTGACTACGTGTAACCACTGGATTAGGTAAACGTTCCAGTTGGGGCGCTATTTCTTGTATCTTTCTCTTATTCGAGAGTCATTTAAAAAACCTCTATTTCTCTTACGATATCGGTGATGCCATATACCGATCCAGGACCAGTTTGTATCTTATTTTCGTTTGATATATTTCCATTTTCTTTCAATTAAGCGCATAAAAATCATGATAACCATTAGGGTTTGTTATATGAAGCAGAATTGAAGTAATGAAATCAACTCAGGTATCTGTCTTCTTATCAGGAGTCATTTTAAAACCTCCAAATAAGTAAGTTAAAATATTCCTGTAAAAGGATCTGGAATTACATACAAAAGCAAACAATTCACCAGTTCAGATACAAATAGCGTAAAAATTTCTTTCATTTGTTTAAGTGTGGAGACAGTATGCTGCAAACGCCAGCTTACGCAATACGCAGGTGTTAATTCATTTCTTTTACTTTTACCAACGCCTGGTTCGGAGTAATAGTTTTGGACAAAACGTTATTTTCCATTGCAGTGAGTTCTCACCTCTTTTTAGTATAATAATTTACTGTATTCGCTCCCTTAATAATCTGACTGTTCTATCTACATAATTCACTAAGCAGCTATTGCATGTGCATAAATTAACAAGATTAGACATATACATTATAATAAGGTTTAGAAGAGGATTTCCTGTAAGCTTAAGCATCCGTTTTGAATAATGCAACCGAATAGCCATCGAGTATTTTGTAATTGGAATTTATCAATAAATCGTGTACTGAAGCATTCATTTATTATAGAGTAAGAATTTAAAAATTTACTTCTCAATTCAAATTACAAATTCATAAACATGCCTGAAAAATGATTTATACATAAAATTTATTGTGTATTTAATACGTCCAATAAGTATTTTCAACATTGCGTCTCTGTTGTCGAGTACACTAACATATACAGATGTTAATAGACCCTTGCTTCACAGATGAAAGTGTTGTCACACACTCACATAAAACTCTACTTAATATTTATTGGCTGATACATCGATCAGGAGACTGGTCGTCTTTTTCTAAATCCGTGGTACTTATTTCAACAACACACCATGTTTTAAACCACGGATTTACACAGAGGCAAAATTAAAATTCATATAATCATACGAATATTGGTTGCACGGACTGTAATAACAATTATTTAAATCATGGTTGTGATCTTGATATAAAACCAGTCCTATTATATGCATAAATTTGTTAGTATAAATTTAGCATTTTAGAATGAAGAAAAGGCAATCCATCCAGGAGACCGGTTTCATCCATTTTCGTAACTCATCACGTACTTTCCAGAACTGACAGGGTGACTAAAATGCTGTCAATAATATACGTTGCATTTAAGATGTTATGACGAACATGGTAGCTCAATTGTTTGAGTAATTGACTCTGGAGCAGACGCGCCTAGGCTAGAGCTCTATCCGCTACTGGATGAATTTAAATACTTTTTGTTGCGGAGAGCTAATATATATGCAATTATGTGTTTGGTGTTGCGAACCTAGTAACAAATTAGTTCAGTTGTGACCAGAAGGATAAACCAAAGGCAGCATGAACGGAAAGTATAATCTCAAGCACATTCGTTTCGTGCTTACTGGCGACTCATCAGTAGGAGCCGGTATTACGCCCTTTAACCACTATATATTTGGGTGAAGAATGTGGGATAATAGGACGATACATGAGATTATACTTTCCGTTCATGCTGCTTTTGGCTTATCCTTCTGGTCACAACTGAACTAATTTGTTACTAGTTTCGCAACACCTAATACGTACCGGATGAATTGTCTTTTCTACATTATAAAGTGCTCAGTTTGTACTAATAAATTTATGCATATAATGGGACTGGTTTTTAGATCAAGATCGCAACCCTGATTTAAATAACTGTTATCACAGTCCGTGCAACCTTGTTCGTATAATTATATTAATTTGCATTTTGCCTCTGTGTAAGCCGGTGATGCAAAACATGTGTTGTTGAAATAAGTATCACGGATTTTGAAAAAGGCGACCTGCCTCTTGATCGAAATATCGGCCAATAAATATTAACAAGATTCTTTAAATGAAAGCTTAGGTAACATGACCAGTCATATAACAAATCTACTGCTAGCCAGTGACGTTTGAAACGAGCCAGTGCGTGAGACTGGCTGTAGTTTTGCGATTTTGTTCGAAGACTGGTTAATACAATGGACAGGTTACTTCAAGCACGCAACCTGTTGATTTAAAGAATTTGTTATCACCTTTTACCTGCGTACCAATTATTGTTTAAATATTAACAAGAGTTTTATATAAAAATATAAATAGATATAAAATGCTTAGTGTATACTGACAAATGTATACAAATGGGATTGGCGTTTATATCAAGCTCACAACCTTGATTTAATAAATAAATTTAAAAAAATGATGTTAACAAAAGTTTTTATAAAAGAACATAAATTGCTATCTACGAAACACTCTTTCCCTTTACGCTAATCTAGGTGGCCCAATATTCGGTTAATTAATAGTACTCACTATATACCTATTGCCAAAAGTTCAAATAAGAAAGCCTAATTAACAATTCGTACCGCTTATAACATGAACGGTGAAAAATAAATCCCAAAATTATACTTTAGTATTGTTTAAATCGATAATTATAACTATCTTCTGTGCTCTTTCAATTACTAAAAAAAATTATTTACATATTGTCAAAAACTAATTAACTCAACTTCCGTGAACGCTTTGTGACAAAGCCTATCATTTCATGGTAGTTATTGACAATTCAATTTCTAATTCAGCTAGGCATATTAAATACTCTATACTGATTTGACCGGAAAGTTATCTCTAACTAATTGCATTACCATACCGTAAGATAACAGTTTTAAAAGATATTCCGCGAGCTAAAACGGCCTGGACAATACACCCACTACCACAGTGCAATCCCAGTTTCACAAAAGAGAAAATTTAAATGCAAAGAGCTTCCTTTTCTCAAAACAACATTTCAGCAAACTGTTACCTCAGATGAGTTAGTCAAATACAGATTAAATAGAATGAACAAGAAACAGAAGTCAAGCTGCACCTAACCCAACTACTAAGTTTGTTATTTTACTTTTGAAAAAGGATGTAATACTCCATAAATTTACTCGAGGAATTAAAAAAGCAGAGATTACTCTTTGGTAATAAACAAAATATATGCTCCTACACAAAAATAACTGATAAACGTGCATATAAAGAATAAGATATATGCAAGAAAGTAACTATATATTGTTTATTTATACACATGTAACAACTATTCAGTGTTGTTTAGGTACGACTACCTAATTTCTAAACCAGTGTAACCAAGAACATTTTTTGACTTAACAAGGCTGTTTAAAGAGACTACATTCCCAACATGACGGAACACCTGGTTTACAAAAACTCACTCTATACTGGATAGATTCATTGCTTTTCAATGTATAAAACAAAAAGGAGATGCATACTGAAGAAACTTTCAGATGCAAAATCCTAAATCTCCAATTCAATTGACAAAATATATTTGTACTCGAATGAAACACTTATTTGTGCTTGTGTATGCTCCAATACAGTTGCATTTTTTGATTCTTCCTTGTTGTTGTTTAAATTATACATGTAATTTAGCTTCATCTTTTGTAAATTTACGTAAGTGTTTTGAATTGCATACCAGCCTGGGCCTTAAAATAAATTTATCATTCAATACGCAATAATTTGTCAATGTACATTAATGATATGAATATTGTTTGTAGATTTTTTCTCTTTAATGTAATGCTTCATAATTAATTGCACGTTAAGGTTGAGTTACAAAGCTTTATTAAAGAATTAGTGTAATTGGTATAAATTATCGTTGGTTTAAGCAGTCTTTGAATAAATTACGTAACGACTAATTGTCATTGGACAACGGAAGTTCAATTCCTATTAGAGTATTCTACCCCAATCAAAATGCCCTTTAGACATGCAAATAATGCTAATAAGTAGATGTTATAAATCAATACGATAATGGAACTTTATATTATTCACTAATTGCTAAATAAGATATAATAAATTTATCGTTTAGCGTTTATTAAATATAATAATCAATACTGTGCTTATCTACACTGATAAATTTAAAACAGGTAAAATAAATATAAATAATTAAACATTAGTCTTTAATTGTTAATACCATTATTATTAATGATGGTCTGTAAATATAATCGAAATAACTAAAATCTGTTGAACACACCTAACATAGCTGTGAACTCGCTGAATACCCTGTAATAATTCGCAGAAAATAATATTGAACGCATTCGTGTTTACACGCATTAAAATACTTTTTAAGCATGTATAGAAATTTTGTCCATTTGGTATAAACTACCTGTCGGTATAATACACCTGTTCAAATTTTGTCTCATATATGTTACTCGACTTAGTTTCTACGCGGTCACCGTCATGACATCTTTGCTTGTTTCACAACATTCATACAAATTTTACGGACTTAAAATAACTTCCAATCCAGGTTTTCCAGTCGTAGATACTATTTAAACCACTGTCAGTTCCACGCATTGACGCGTTTCCGCCTTAATATTTATCATCCGAGAACGACGGAAAACTGGTTAACAGATTTCTGACCTTAATTAATATAGTTTTAAATACAAAAGTTAGACCTCGCCCTTTATAGCCAGCCACACATTGTGCTAGTTATCAGCACATGTGTAGCACATTGTTGCTTAGATGGCATTCCACCATTTTAAATATAACCGTTTGTGGGCTACTAAAACGGTCCACTAGGTATAACGTATCCAATTCTGCGCATAAAAAATTATAAAATAAGTCCAATATTTAAATCTCTTTCTAACTGGTCAATGATTAAACTATGCAAACGTTGGCTTGCACCAATTAATTACTTAATAAAATAATAGGCGTAATTATAACTTGGAACCCTGAAGTTCATGATATAGAGCACATTTGAATATCCAATAGTAATTTAATTCTTACGAAGTATATGGCGTTGTGTTCCTGCTGTAAACTTAAACTTATTCGGTCTATGTAAAATGACACTATTTTGTTTCTATTTGCTCTAAATATTAATAAAACTAACTTGTTTGACTTGATTTCTTCATGGGAATCTGTGATGCAATAGTTTAGCCAAATTAAATGAACTGCACTGACAGTTAACATTGCTTAACACGCTCTGTAGATTTAAAAGAAACATGTTGCGCGACAGGAAATAAACAATTTACCTGATTTTCGGATTGCGCTCTGTAGATATCAGACTTAATGGACAAATCTGCTAAAAATTAATAAAGAACAACTGGGTGAAAGATCATGTGTTCATTACTACACCTACCACATTCATCAAGTCGCAAAACGTTAATTTTGTGAATTCCAGACGTTAGTAGCACGTTTTCACTAAGTTTAAGTGCCTAACGTATTAGAACTTCTTTGAATATCAGCTTTTCTTTGACGCATTTTTTCTAAAATGAATCAGCGTGTCCATTTAATCGATGCACGCACTGAACAACTTCACCTCGTAAGCCTTTTTTATGAACTGTTAGAACGGTGTCACTATCATTGCAAAATAATTTTAATTTATTTACTATCGTAATTTCAACGTAAAATGTATTGATTTTTTGAAAAATAATTGCTACCATTGGCATACTTTCATTGAAAATTTTATATTTGTGTGCGTCAGCACATTTGTACATTAATTCGCGTGATTGTTCGTTTTAAATAGAAACTTTTAAATATTTTAATGCTCGGACGCTTGAGCAGTCAGGCGGAAGAAATAAATTACTTACGGTAGGACAATGCCTTACCATTTGTATTGAATAATCATGATTTCAAAGTTAATGCGGATATATATATATATATATATATATAAATATATATATATATATATATATATATATATATATCATTGTACGATCCTTTCTACTCGTACTTTTTCAGTTTCAAGTAATTTTTGTTGTAGGCATACTTTCTTCAAAGCTTAAACGCTTTTGAAATGCATAAAATAGTCACTTGTACTGGATAATTGATGGAAGTATTGATCATAACATTTTCTTGCTCTACTTATGGTTAAAATGGCGTAACACCTGCTCACTACCTACCTAGATACATTTTAAAAACGCTTCAAGATTTGCATCTTTTTAAATTTAGCACTATTTTTATATTTTCAATAGCTAGAAATTTTAAGGAGACATTTGACATTTTTGTGGAAAATTCATCCAGGAACTTCTCCAGCTCATCTTCTGATTGAAAATATTATTCGTGAAAATAAAGTGAACACTAGTAGATTATTCAATGAGGTGTAATGGGTTCCTTGATATGACATAAATACAGAAGTTACAGATATTTGGAAACGTTTTTCGAGCTTTTAAGTTAGCATAACTTTTATTAGTACGTTTTTTGATAATTTGATCAATCATACCGGTGGTCTCCTTCAGAAACACAGTTACGCAATTTTAATTATTCTGCACGATACTTTCTAAACGGTTTTATAGAACAGTCACGCCAAACGCAAAAATAGGTATGAAAAAGTAAGACAGTGGTGCTCTGGAGAATAATATTGTTATATCTATATATATATATATATATGGATAAAGGCCATTTATTTCGTGAATACTTATCATCTCTTATACAATCATACATATTTATACATTTTGGGTTTTCAATTGATTATGCTAGTGGTAACAAATCTGACTCGTTTTTACTGCTGTTTCTTTGTTTTGGCTAGTTGGTGAGTGTGTATGCGTTTGTGTTTGTGTGTATGCGTGTTTGCATGTAAAGGTCATCTCTCGCAGTATTGAGAAGTGATGTCTGAGATCTTGTCCTATTGTTTTGATATATATATATATATATATATATATATATATATATATATGTGTGTGTATATATGAGTGTGTGCGTGTGTTTGTGTGTGTGTAATTTAAGTTGAAATAAAATCATTTATTCATTTATATATTTATTTGAAGACAGGAACATTAAAAACCTTTAAAAATCGCCACTTTCTATTCGCCAGAACTCATCTCGATTGCAATAACTGGTACTTCGTACAGACATTTCTGGAAAGCAATGGGAATAAAGCCACATGAAAACACCGTTTACCAAAAAACGTGGAGCGAAAAGAATACATGCACATGAACGCATAAATGCGCGCACACACAAACTATTCATCAGTTCATATTCAAATCATGTAAGAACTTACTGGCGACTCATCAATGGCAGCCGGTAATACGCCTTATTCCTGCTATATATTTGGGTGAGGAATGTGAGACAATTGTACAGTACAAACTCCTATATGAGCGTATATACCAGCTGTAGTGAAGCCAACTTCATATAAAGTCTTCGACAATGCGACTTCAAATCCAACTCACTATATATACTAAATACCAATCCAATTGTCTCACTTACGTCACCAAAATACAAAGTGGTTAAAAGGCGTAATACCGGCTCCTAATGATGAGTCGCCAGTAAGCACGAAACAAATGTGCACAAGAGATTATACCTTCCGTTCATGCTGACATTTATTATCCTTCTGGTCCTACTTGAACTAAATTTTTACTAGTTGCGCAACACCTAGTACACCATTGCACATATATTTATTCTCCGCAAAAAAACACTATCGACCCCGTACGAACTTCTTTTTTTACATAGCCGAGAATAAGGAATGTTGCATAAAACAACCTCCGCTAGGAAGAAAACCTGGACTTTTTCCCGATTTGGAGAAAAATGTTCGTATACGTAACAGCAAAAATGCGAAATCTTGGTCATAACTCAATCCATCAATGCAAGAATGACTGGACCTCAGACATCATTCTGTAATACAACGATATTGACCCCTACACGCACAGAGGCACATTTGCATATGCACTCACAAATAAACCTAAACAAGAAATGTAAGCATAACAAAAAATCGTATTAGATGCCACCCGCATAATCAAATGAAAACCCAAGATGTATATAAATGAAAGATTGTAAAGTGTAGATTAGTATTCTCGAAATAAAACGGTTATTATCCACTTTTTTTAAATGTAGTTGTCAACACCTAATGGAATTATATATATATATATATATATATATATATATATATATATATATATATATATATATATCATATATTATTCTGTAGGAGGAAAAGCACACATTGGACAGATGAAAGGGAACTTATTTGTGAATATTCTTGCTAAGATTTTGCCAAATTAATTTCGTTTGAGCATAACTACACAAAAATATAAATTACATGCCGACTATACATGGTTTTCCGAATCATTTCATGAAATTTTCTTGAGTTTGTATTATATATATCACATGAACGAATGGTTTGAGATTTGTATTGGCCACCTCTTAAAAGTGCCCGGTGATGTCACTTATTTTCAGGATATACGTTTAGTGTCTGCTAGTTTCCTATGTGGGCTAGGCAAATCGACAGTTTGAGAGAAGTGTGCATATGTTTCTTCTTTTTGTTTATTTTGGTTCTGCATTTTTCGAATGTGTGTGTTTGTGGGGATTGTACGGATATTTTTCTTATCAGGCACGTAGCATCTTCTTACTTTGGGGCACATCTCTTTCTTGCCTGTTCTCTTATTCATTTGACTTCGTAATAGCCTCTCTTACAGTTAATTTTGTTCACATTATGTTTTTCGCGTGCTAATTATACATGCTGCTTTCCTTTACTCACTGCCAGTCTATCGCCATATTGTGCTTATGAGACTTTTGAGGTTTTGAATATACTGTGAATCATAAATTTTTCACTTTTTACTGACCTCGCTTTGTGAAGAATTTAGAAGTTAGTTGTTTACACTTAATGCCTAAGTTTGGATTTTATGATCATTATTTACTTATATAGCGGTTGGAGCTTCTCTCCTCTGGATTAACTTTGTTGACATGACAAAACTACCGCCAGCGTTTTGACTAACACAGCTTTCATTGTTCCAGTAGATTTATTTTTATTTTTCCGATATATTTCGGCTAAACTTATCGATAGCCTTCATTAGTCCGATTTAACCTCACAAGTTTAACAAATGAAACTAATGAAGCAAGCATGTTATTTCCTCTAGCCATAATATTTATACTTCAGACTGGCCTTTCACTAGATATTCGCGTGTCATGTGTGTGTGTGTGTGTGCATTTTCATAACTGTTGTTTTCATCTAACTAATTGAGACTAGAGTGGCTGAATAATAATTTATCATTTGCATGCGTTAACTATTCGTTTTATACACTCAATGTAAAATGACGTAACTGAGATTACCCTCACACTTTCTGGTGGGGGAGACCAATAATTCAGAAACACTCGTCATAAAAACATGCCATGAGTGATAAAACTAGAAGTCCGAAAGACCAATGCACATGTTAAATTTCAATTCACAACACTTGGGTTGTACTCAAGATAGACTAGTTAATGACAGTTATTGTCATACCAAAAAATAGGCGCACGCCTAAACATGTGCATGTTTATGTGTATAAATAACTATAAAAAAACTTCGTTAAAATATAATTGATACACATGTACGTACATCTAAATGAAACTGCATTCAATAGACATTAATTTACCCTTTGCACGCGTCAGACAACTTATTACTTCTAAATATTGTATTATTAGAATAATCTCAATAGGTAGGGTGGGGGTGCAAAACACAAAATTAGGGTTGAAATCACTAATTGTTTTAAAATCAAACGAGTAGATAGAGATGAAATTTAGAAAGACTATATTCTTAATAATTTATTATTCATTACTTGAACAATAAGTCCACTAATTATTCAATCTTAATCCGATGTTCTTAATCTTTTACTGGAGCTAGCTTCAGTTTACAATTCATGTAATCGCCTTTTCCTGACATTAGCTAATGCGATATTCCAAATCGAACCTAACGATTTTCAACATCTGTTTCATTCATAATATTATCCCTAGATTTAATTTCTATAGATTCTCTAATCAATCTCGTCACCCTATTACGACTACATATTGCTATGCGTTTGCATTCATCTCAGTTGATAGTATGCCCAGTCTCCACTACATGACGAGCAAGATCAGATTTAGAAATATGTCCATACTTACACGCAGTTTTATAATCACCTCTTCTTACTTTGATTGGGCGCATGGTCTCACCAACATACTTTAGACTACAATCATTGCATGGGATCTCATACACTCCTGATGTTTCTAAAGGTTCAATCTTTTATTTTTGGTTAAGGAGTATAATGGAAAGTGTAAGGGGCTATTTTAAAACGGTTCTTATATTGTATTTTAAAGCTAATGATTTCACTTTCCAACTTGATATAGAGTACGGTTATACCATAACTTTCCGCTCTTCCTTCTTCTTATTCGCTTTTATGTAACTCAAACTAGGATTAAATTTTTTTTCACGACGTCCATCATTGTTGCATCTATTAAATGAAGAGGGTAACCATTAGCCTTAAATATATTGCGTAGTCTACCTAATTCTAACTTCCCATGCTTTATATCTGTTAACTTAAGACTTCTTACTGTTAATGACTTTAAGTTACCGACTTCCGTACAATACGGGAGATTGGACTTGAAATTAAGAAGGATTTCTGAATAAGTATCCTTCCTATAAATATCTCTTCCTAATTTCTGAACATTTCTAATTAATTTGACATCCAGAAGCGGTAATTTACCTGATGATTCCCTTCCTAAAGTAAATTGGAGTTCGCTCATTCGATTAGCTAAATTTAAGAAATTTACCATTTCATTTTCGCCATGGTTCCAGATCGTTAATATGTCATCCAAGAAACGTAGATACAATTTTGGTATCAGTGGAGTCTTATCCAAAAGATTATTATCCAAATAATGCATAAGGATATTAGCTATTGGGACCGACAACTTTTAAGATCTGACTTTGCAAGCCACTTCGCCATGGCTTATTAGGCATATGATGGCCGCAAAGTTCTGTTTACAATATAAAATTATTGCTTAGATTTTACTTCACATATGACCACAAGAATAAACCAAACACAGCATGGAAGGAAAGTATAATCGCGTGCACATTCGTTTCATGCTAACTAAAGACTCATCAGTAGGAGCTGGTATTACGCCCTTTACCTACTATATATTTGGGTGTGGAATGTGGGATAATAAGAGTGTTCAATCTACTTTACGAATGTGTAAACCAGCAGTAGTGAAACGAACTGCATGCAAAGTCTTCGACGATCGGGCTTCAAAACCAACTCACTACATATAATATAAATATACCGAGTCTGTAAATATTACAAATTTTATGGTCGTTATGTTAGTACCTGATACTAACATTACGGTACGAAAAATGTACATTGTTCCATCAAAATCGTTGCCGAGTAGATACATGATACCAACACAACGCCACAAACAATATCTGACTATTAAATATTTAATTGAATGATATCATGATTACCGCGAAATTTGATAACTGATATCGATCAAAGCCAGAGTGTATGGATTTGCTGGCGTAATAGGTGTTGAGAAATAGTTGTAATTCGCAATTTTGATGATCTCTAGCATACACTGAAATTCATTGTGTCGGTACCATGTACATTTGCGGTACCATAATTTTAGTATCGGGTACTGACAAAATAGCCATAATGTTGGTACCATTTACAGACTTGGTATATATATATATATATATATATATATATATATATATATATAATATAAGGAGTTGGCTTGTAACTCGTGTTGTCGATGACTTAGGAAGCAACAGTTTCACTACTGTGGGCTATGCCATTTTAGTTGGTTTAATGTATGTAAGATTTCTTTAAATGTGTTGCACACTGGTAATATCACGGTTTAAAATTTGATCCAAGGAAAAATGAAGCCTCGGGTGCATTAATTGACTCACCGTATGGCACAGAAATCAGTGTCTTTAAATAGCAGGTATTAGTGCGACTAGAAATAGTTGACAGTCTTGAGAAATCAGTTTCTAGATGTTCAGAAGGCTAGCTAACTGAGTGATTGGCAGGTAATGAATCGCATGCGAATTTAATCAGCTATATTCAGAACACTCAGATTATAATTATTTGCCAATTTATTTTTCACCGTATGTATTTTCCGTGCTTCGTGAAAGGAATCGCCTAGAAACTATTCAATTCTATTTTTCCTTGAGATACTGAGTTAATGTAGATTTCTGCTTTATTTTTACCGTTTACGTTATAAGCGATGTAAGCGTTTAATCGGGTGTTAATTTTTTTAACTTTGAGCTTCAAGTATATAGTATATATAGTATACCATTTACTTTTAAATCAAGGTTGCGATCTTGATATAATCACCTGCCGCAGGGTGGCTCATTAGTTAGAGCACCAGATGCCGAAGCAGACGTGCCCATGTTCGAGCCCTGTCCACGACAAATTCTGGGCAGTACGTGATGAGTTCCAAATAAGGATAAAACCGGTCTACTGGATGAATTACCTTTTCCACACTGCATAATACTACCATACTGGATAAATTTATGTACATAACTGGTTAGGTGTTTATATCAATATCGCAACCTTGATTTTATATATATATATATATATATATATATATATATATATATATATATATATATATATATTTATAAAATAATCATTATATGAGGTAGTAGACCAGTTTCGTTTTTATTGAGGCCACTTCAAGTATTTTCCAGAATTTGTCTATGAACGAAGCTCGAACCAGAGTACATTTACTGCCATCAGTGACTCTATCCATTGCGCCACTCACACGCACACTACATATTATTTTCTGTTTAGCCCTTCCTTCGAGTTTAGCCTAGGTGGCATCTCATTTTCTAAGAAGCCATTCCCAGACTTGCCACTGAATTAAATATCTCAACAACTAAAAATATAGTGATTGCGCGTGCGTTGACTCAGATATTTAATTCAAAGCTGCTAACTTGATATAAGCACCAATCTCATTATACATTTTCGTCATTATAATTTATGCAAAGGCAATTTATCCAGTGTAGTTATTTTGTTCTTATTTTAAACTTATTTTAAACCGTCGCACAAATCCTTCGGATACCGTGACTCTATCCACTGCGCCACACCTCCGCACATTACGTATAATTTTCAGTTAAATACGAGCTTTATGTTTCTATTAGGCCATGCATCACCATTGGAATATATTTGGACCTGAAGTTCAAACTGGTCATCTCCTATCTCGCATTTTAATATATAATTCACGCCAGTATTTGAAGAATTTATTTAATTCTTAGTGATACCGTTATATATATATATATATATATATATATATATATATATATTTATATATATATATATATATATATTCGGAATGCATTTACTTGAAGGTCGCAACTTTGATTTAAATATTGGTTATCGCCACCGGCGCAATCAATATTTGTTTAATTCCATAATTCAACAGCTCACTACGACTTACCTTTGGGGACCGTGATGCCTACTCTATAGTGTTAGATGGGAGATGGCTTGTTGGGATTTTCGGTCAAATAGATGCCACATAGGTTCCACTTGAAAAAGATGCTAATCAGAAACATAAAGCTTATATTGAACTGAAAAGTGTGTGTCGTTTGTAGTGAAAAGTCGAATTTGATGGAGTTCCAGGCTCCGATACAAATAAGCCTCTGTTTGGACACCAACTTCGGCAAATTCCTGGCCGTGCTTGATGAGATCCTAATAAGATGCAGGTCAACTACATGAAATGCCGTTCCTACATTAAATATTGCTTAACTTATATTGTCGGATATTTGCATAAGGAGATTGTTAGTGATATCAGGCTACCGAACTTGATTTAAATAATTTTTATAACCTCCCACGCAATCAATGATTGTTTAAATAATTAAATCTTCAAATCTGTACCATGCCAGTAGGTGGAGTGATGTATGTGTTATAATGAAAGATTGTGGATGGATGGTTGGATGTTCGAGCCGTAAAGGCGCCACATAGGCTCCATCTGAATGAAAGGCCAATAAAAAGTTTAAACTCGAATATAATACCTAATTGTGTGTAATGTGTGGCAGACTGTAGCAATGAATAGAATTACAGGCTCCTAAACACATGTGCTCATGTTGGAGCAAGATTTAAGCATTTGTATAAATCTGGTGAGTGAGCAGTGTACTGTATGTTTTTGGCCTCCTGTAGATGGTACAGGAAATGAGGTACTGAAAAGTCGCCAGACAACCAAGATTAGATCGAACCTCATTTCTAGTTGTTAGTACGATAAACGTGATGATCGTACTACGCGAAAAAGAACAACTTTCAAAAGATAACAGCCCGTTATGTCTTGCTTTGAATTGACGACTTTGTCGAAAGGATGCAACACAACCCTGTTTTGCGTTAAATTGATAACTCTGGTGAAAGTGCAATACCAAATTGATGGGGTGGTATTTGAGCGCGCCAAAAATTGATACGTTTACACTTCGTTGAGAAGAGAAGCATCGCCAACATGGAAATTTTGTAATCGGCAGTGATGCAACTAGCCGTTAGCTAAACGAGATGAATCACCTTCGTTTAGAAGAATATCTGCGCCAACATGGTGGTTGGCATTGGTATTGCATACTCGCCTGTGGTGTTAATTATCGTGCACAATGTATTGGTATGATGAATCTTCGTTGAGAAGAGACGAGCAACACCAGACATTGGTGTCGCATATTCGGCCACTGGTGAATAGTTATCTACATAACGACTGGCGACGAGGATGGTTAATCAGGTTCGTCAACGCAGATGACAAGTTTTTGATATCTAATTGCGCTTTACGATGCATCTCATTTCTCTGGTGATTAAAAGGTAGGTGTAGTAGCGCAGTTTTGAAAAATTGACAGCCTGGCCTTATCAGTGCATAGTCTTACAGACGCTCAGCTAATCGTCTAACCGACTGGTTAACATTATAAAGTAAATTTTATCAGGTATATTTCGAATGACCACGGCATAATTTTAAAAAAATTTATTTCTGATTGGAATCATCTAGAAAACAATCGTACTTTTCCTTGAGCTACCTAGTTAATATGAATGTGTCTTGTTTGAACTGTTCACGCCATAAGCGCTGCACATTTTTGGTTAGGTATTTATATTAAAACTTTGGGCTCGATGTAGATAGAATGTACTTTTATTCAATTAATTCTTCACTTATTAGATCGCCTAGAATGGAGAAAGAAGAAAACGAGAATTGCGTAGGCAATTTTTTAATGACCCTATATGTGAACTTTTGGATTACATGCTGAAGTTTTTATATTTTAATACAGAGAAACCTTGTTTATCGTGGTAGAGACACCATATTTACAATATTTATTTAAAATGTATTCGGACTTTTAAAACCCTCGCTTGACGTACCGTTAACAAACCACCCTTTAACAGAACACGTATGTACAGTACCCTAATCTGAAACAGGGACCATTATTTAAATGTTAGAATATTAAAGTAAGTAAAATATTGTTTCAAATGTTAAAATGTAATCAGAAACCATTGGAACCAATCACAGACTGTCTTACATCGCACTTCGTCAACGAGCTGCTACGCTTTGTGTTGTGCCAAAAACAGGGTAATAAGTAAGCGGGTGCAGAACTTTTGTACGTATGGTTATTTTTTGTCAAGTTAGTTACATATTAATATACAAGGTATGTACATATATAGGCAATACAATTTAACAATAATTGAATGCGCGGGTGGTGGTAACACATTCTTTAAATCAAGTTTGCGAGCTTGAAGTAAACACCAATCCCATTGTATTAACCAGTCGTCGAACAACATAACAAAATTACCGCCAGCTGCAACGCACTGACGCGTTTCGACCTTCCATGATCATCATCAGAGTACGACGGCAAACTGACTATGGAGGATGAAACCGCATTGAATATATATGGAAATCTAATTCTGATATGCGGCTCTCACCTCTAGCAGTCTCGCATACATTGAACTTGACTGGAAATGTCGGCTGCACAATTTCTATGCAGCCACGAACATTAACTGTTTGTAGCTTTCGCCACATATACATATATAGGCAATACAATTTAACAATTATTGTTTGCGCGGGTGGTGGTAACAATTCTTTAAATCAAGTTTGCGAGCTTGAAGTAAACACCAATCCCATTGTATTTAACCAGTCGTCGAACAACAACCCGCGCATTTAATTATTTTTAAATTATATTGCCTATATATATATATGTGTGTGTGTGTGGCGAAAGCTGCAAACAGTTAATGTTCGTGACTGCATAGAAATTGTGCAGCCGACATTTCCAGTCAAGTTCAATGTATGTAAGACTGCTAGAGGTGAGAGCCGCATATCTAAATTTGATTTCCATATATATTCAATGCGGTTTGATCCTCGCTAGTCAGTTTGCCGTCGTACTCTGATGATGATCATGGAAGGTCGAAACGCGTCAGTGCGTTGCAGCTGGCGGTAGTTTTGTTATGTTGTTCGACGACTGGTTAAATACAATGGGATTGGTGTTTACTTCAATCTCGCAAACTTGATTTAAAGAAGGTATGTACATGTAAGTATGTATTAGGTGTTGCGAACCTTGTAACAAATTAGTTCAGTTGTGACCAGAAGGATAAACCAAAGGCAGCATGATCGGAAAGTATAATCTCATGCACATTCGTTTCGTGCTTACTGGCGACTCATCAGCAGGAGCCGGTATTACGCCCTTTAACCACTTTATATTTGGGTGAGGAATGTGGGATAATAGGACGATCCCACATTCCTCACCAAAATATATAGTGGTTAAAGGGCGTAATACCGGCTCCTACTGATGAGTCGCCAGTAAGCACGAAACGTATGTACATGAGATTATACTTTCCGTTCATGCTGCCTTTGTTATATCCTTCTGGTTACAACTGAACTAATTTGTTACAAGGTTCGCAACACCTAATACATACTTGCATATATATTAGTTCTACGGAACAAGCAGTATTTAAATGTATGTACATTTTTTATACTATTTTATGCTTTGCTTTGGTGTTCGTAGACTAGGAAATACTATTTTTATCAGTGTTTTAATGGAATAAGTAAAATATTTTGGGTCTTCATATAACTCGACTATCTTCGATATTACCGGAAAATCCACGATAAATTTTCTTATTTTATCATATAATATAATAAAAATATCCGCGACGTCATGAATACGCGATAATCGATCCGCGAAGTACAGAGGATTCACTGTACAACGTTTACTGAATCATTTTATAAATAGGCTCATGACAAGACTAAATAATCCGAAGATCTTTTGTACATGTTCAGTCTCTAAATCCTATCGCTAAAGCCGTTACTTATTATCATGTCCTCGTGATTGGGACTGGGACAGTCACTCAAACCGGATTGACTTAATTTCAACGTTGTTAGACGTGAATGGGCTTTCAGCATACAAGATAGAGTATGGGGACTGCTTGGCTCTTGGATGTTAGCTCAACTTGTTGTGATTCACCAGCCATTCGTCACTAGATGGGGCTTATGGAGCGCTAACTCTGCTAGACAAGACAAATTATACAAACTTTTCTATAAATCGGGCACTTAAAAAGTTCAACTAGTAGCAGAACAGATAATTTAGAGGATGAAATAGCATCTTAGATCTCTACAAAGACGGTAGCAAAAAGCAATTAAAGTTAAAAATTCAGAGTAACTGTAGAATTTTAAAATACGCACAAAAACGAATCAAAACTCGCTAATTCAAGCTATTTTATGCTGACAAATAGTAAAAGTTGTCAAGACATCCTTTACTTTGAATTTTTACGAAAACTGCTGAATGAATAATATTGTCTGACCTGTGGAATTACTAAAGAAATTGGTAAAGTTCTTGCGCTAAAACAAATAAATAAATGATAATTTTATGTTCTTTGTTTAATATGATATTTCAGCCTAGTAGAGTTTACGATTTAATACAGTTTCGACATTTAAATGTGTTATTACTTTGTGTATGTTCAAATTGTGGGTGTGTTGGTGTGTTGGTGTGTGGGCGTGTGTTTTTTTGAATGTTTGTTGCGTAAGTTGTTTTAGTAAAGATTCTCCTATTTCAGGAAAGTAAAATCGGCTGGCTTGCAATATCATCCAATTAGAATGCTATACTTGCCTTAACCAGTAAGCAGGTTACTTTTTATGAATGAAATTAGACGCCTTATTGAATGAGCTGAATAACCGACCAATAAGATGAAGGAGACCTAAACATTTACTTCAAGATTAAAATTTGTTTGTGCGCTTTATTATAAGTCCATTCTGTTCAAAGTCAACATAACTGTGTGTGTATGCATTTTGTATACGTTAATGTGTTTATTAAATTTTATCTATTTAATGAATTATACAATCGCGTGTTTTGTTTGTTTGTATTGTATGGGTGTATTTGAGTGATTGTTAATATATTTTTTTAAATTTGTAATTGATAGTTGAACGTATAATTTTGCGAGTTTGTAGAAATAATATGTGAAAAACCAGGGTTTTCATATTTATGCAAATAAAATTTAAATATTAATGATATTTATAAATAGGATATATTAACGAAGTATTTGTACAATCGCATCAGTTTGTGCTTATCCTCAGAGAAAAACATCACAAAATGTGAACAATTAAGTAATCATGAATATTTTAGGCTTAAGGACGGTGCTAATTCTGAATTCCGTCTGCTTTACTGTTCTGTAACTCCAGAATTAATATCTCGTACTGACCTATTGTGAACAATCGCAGTTCTCATATAGTAGTTAATCTATAAGTCATTCACAATCTAATAATCGTCAATTCGTGCTGAATGCGCAGTGGGGTTTTCATGTGTTTTTATTAGTTTTTACTAGAGATATGAATACGCCTTTTTCAACGGAAGACCTTAAGTCAAGTCAAATTGGTTGTTTGTGCTTTCCATTGAAATGGCTTACAAAATATTTGGAATAATTTTAAAGATTGGATGCAAACACCTTGTTGGGTACAACAAAGGCCAGAAACCATTGTACACAGTCTTTGGTTTTACGTATGGTTATAATTATGTCGAAGAAGTTGACGAACTTGCAATAGCCACAAGTCGTTATCCAATAATTACAAGGGTCGGAACATGCCTTTGTTAACAACTGACGGCAATATAAATATAATGCTGTAAGGGTTTATATTACTCTCATAAGATATTAGCAGTAATTAGATAATTTTTGCCGCGGAGAACTAGTAGACGTGTGCAATTGTGTATTTAGTGTTATGCACCTAGTAACAAATTATTTCAAATATGACCAGAAGAATAAGCCAAAGCCAGTATAAAGGAAAGGCATAATCTCATGTACACATGCGTTTCATGCTTACTGGCGAATCATCATTACGAACCGTTTCGACGCTCTAAACCTACCATACATTTTGTCAAGAACTATATGGCAGGTGGATGGTAATATCTCCTATGCGAATGTGTATTCAAGCAGTAATGGGGCAACGTCATATTAAGTCTTCTACTATGTGACTTCAATGCCAAATCTCTGTATATGATATGTACCGAGCCTGTACATGGTATCAACGCAATGCATTTCGCAATAGCTAAATTTCAACAAAATTGAGAAACACCCTACCTCTGAACATCTTTTATTCCAGCGAATTCATACTCTCTAGCCTTGATCGGCATCAGTTATCACATTTCGCAGTTATCCTCATATTAATCTTTGAAATATAAAAAAAAATGTGTTGCTCATGCTGACTTTGGCTTGCCTTTCTGATTCCACATAAATTAATGTGTTACTAGGTGTTCAACGCCTAATACACAATTTGCAAGAGTTATTTATTGATGATGATTCTACCGTTTATAATGAATAGTAAAGGTGAATTTAATGCTTAGATCATACCGGTCAGTTTGATTGTTACAATAAAGCAATCATTATTAATGTGGGTGGTAAAAACACTTAACTAAATCATATTTACAGACTTCAAATACATATCAATCCAAGTTGTTGAACAATTGTGCTCTGATTACAATCGTGGAGGATGACGCACCAGTCAAAGCAACTGACGGTAAATTTAATGTAATTTCCCGGAAATCTGCTGCTCCTTCCATTCATTAGAAATTTGGGATAAATAAAAGGGAGTTGCTATTTTTGTATTTTGGTTTTAATTAACCCAGTGCGTGTTTCCTTACATGAAATAGGCGGGGTCTCTGCTATTCATTATGCATGTGTAAAATGGTGATGAATGTTTATAAAAAAATCTTTTTATTTGATTACTTTCGTTGAGCCGTCTTTAATTTCGCTGATGGTCATATTAATGAGTTCAATTTGGCTTTCGGGCTTCAAACAACCAATTATTGTTAAATTTTATTACCATTCCTATTTGTAAATCAGTCGTGTTATAAATAATAAAAAATAGATCAAAACACTACAGTATGTGCAATCGAAGACAGTCTTAATATACTTCTGTTTATTATTAGATTTATTATATTTTGGAATAAATCCCCACATGAAATATTACAAATAATAATGGAAAATTGGGTTTTAAAATTAAATTGCCCTCAATATTCTTACCAATGTTTGTGCATATCAAAATTGTACAATACAGGCAATGACTTTGCAAGGAAGCCTAAAAATGACATCTTTTTAATTATATACATTACAACACATAATATAACGTACATCTTGTAAATTAATGTGTCTCTGCTGTTTGAAAGTCGAGTTATAATGAGCGACCATACATTTTAAAAAAGATTACGACTATAAAAAAATGAAATCATTCACACAGTAACTGCTTTCCAGATAATAACATGAAATATCTTATCTTTTTATCGTTTTGTCTATTCATTTTGGTGTATATAATACTAGAAGAATAGTCCTGATCAGTCAACATAAGAATAAAGTAACTAAAATTTGCGGTTCAACTGAAGTCGTTGAACATTACGCGAGTGACCAGACCAGAGAAGCATCGCGTGATGCTACACTGACCGCGTGTGACAGTGTCGCATCAATTACGGGACCTGAGCAGCGTGCAGGCTAGACAGAAGCGGTTAATGCTCTGATGCGACCGAAGCATGACAGACAATTTCACAGTGATGGTAAACAGGAATGAACTCGAACTGTGCAAACCACTGTAACTAACAATGTGACATAACGATATACGTTTGTTTCGTGTGAATTTGGATTGTAAGAATGTTTGATATCTAGACACGTCACTGCTAAGTTAATGTCGCAAAAGCTATTTACTCGATCTCTCGTACAACGCCAATATCACATCCAAAGTAAATTATCCTTTCGCAAGTGCAATCTTTATTCCAAACAGGGAAGCAACTGAATCCCGGTGGCTTTTATTCTAAGTATTTTGTGTAGAAGTTAATCTTAAAATTATAAAATGCCCGATGGATGATGCACTGTAAAGTCGATTCGGAAAAAGGACAAATTAGTTAAAATTTGCTGCTCATTTGAATTTGTTGATTTAAAGGTGAAGATATTACGATTGCATTGTATGCGGATAGGTTAGTAAGTTGCAAATACAAATCGCTTATAATATTTTTTTTAGGAAAAATGTTATCGGTAATTATAATCGTCAAGGTCTTGGAGAAAGTTGTTTTAGTTAGTTAGTTTGTTAATTTCGTGTGTGTATGTGTGCTTGTACACGGTACACAGGATCAAACAGAAGATAAAATACTCTAAATCAAGTTTGAGAGCTTGAAGTTAACACCAATTCCATTGTATTTAACCAGTCGCCGAAAATCATAGCAAAACTATCGTCAGTTACACGTACTGACGGATTTCGAACTTCCATAAGGATTATCAGAGTACAACGGCAAACTGACTAACGAGGATCAAACCGAAATGCATATATATGTGTCAAGCATCATAGAAACTGTGCAGCCGACATATACTGTCAAGTAAAATGTATACGAAACTACTAGTGGTGTGAGCAGCATATCTAATTTTGTTTTTGAAGATAAAGTCTTCAAATGTGAACTTAAAATAATTTATACTAAATTTTCGTTGAATTTATGTACAAGGCGAGAACTTAAATTGTTAAGTAAGTGCAAAGCTGCGCCAACTTTTTAATTTGAATTTAACCCCCCTTGGATTATTGTTTTATCTGAAATTTGTATTTTTTCTTTAATGTTATGCCTGATTCATTTTAAGAAACTAAATTTATGTTTGGATTAAATTCAGTAGCAATTTCAAGGAGACCTTCATTCTAACTCTAATGATCTTGAGTCGAGACAACATTTTCTAAATTCAGATTTCGAGCAAAAGTGAGTTGAATTTATGTATGAAGAATTTGTGGTTAATGCTGTTGATTATTGGCTGTTTTTTCTACGTGTGCTTGGAACTTGGTTTCCTCCCTTCATTATTTACATGTGTTATAGATACAATTAAGTTAATTTTTCGAACCACTTTATGTTATTATTTGTTGAAGAATGTTGATTGAGTGGTTTTAATTGCTTTTAGATTGTTTGCTTGAATACCTGATCAGGAATTTGGTTTCACTTGTTGTTTGACTTCTTAAGCTTGCAGTATCGCTGTTGTGCGTGAGTTCTTCATGAATTTAGATGATTTAGGCGTGGTTTTTGGTGGTAAAATTTGTTTCGAATAAAGATTCATAGTGCTTACACATATATTGGTCTTGGATTAGTTGAGAATGTTAAATAAGTGATTTTGTGTTTTCTGTTTGCAAATTGCTGATGACCGTTGAGTATGCCGCGTAAATGTGTAGCAGAGCGAGCTGCTTTACTGTATTTTGACTGTAGAAGAAATTTGGTCTGTGGAGTTTTAAAAAGTACAGTGGCAAACAGTGCAATTGAGTTAGTGATTCAAGGATAGTTGGTAATAGGTTAATGTTTCTCAGTACGTATTTGTCAAGTTTTATAATTACGTACGCAGGTTATAGAGTTTTATGTATGTATGAGAAATTGTTAATGAAAGCGTGGTCTCATCTCTTTCTAACGTTAATTTTAAAGAACATGTTATTCTCTGATTTTATTTGAAGCCTAAAAGATTGTTATTTGATGGGTTGGTTGTAGTGCGTTAGCAATAAATCTTAATGCAAATTTTGTCAAGTTATTTAGATGATTTTATATGCCAAGATTGTGTTTTGATTATATTTAAAACAAAGAGAATGGAGGCAGGATTCCAGTTAGTGATAGGCACTGATTGTTAGCTAAGAATATTTCTCGTCGATGTTTTTGTCTAGTGTGAGTATTTTCTCTCTTAGTAATAAAATGTTTGTCTAATGTGCATATATTGGTGACAGCGAATTAAATGTGACTTGATCCTGTGGTTACATATAAAAATAACATAGTTGAAAAATTGTGTTATTGCACGGATAAATATTAATATTAATAAATATGATCGATTCGTCGGCTTTTGATGAAAAAATTAAGAGACGATGATATATCCGTTATAAGCTTACTGACAGATTTTAAATTTATATATATATATATATATATATATATATATATATATAAACATACCATTTGGAGACGACGTACCGACCTCAATAATTGCACGGCGGCTAAATAGAATAACTAAGGAGAATTTTCCCAGTGTTAAAGTTAATATTCTATGTAGCACACTGAGAATCATGAGGTTGGATGCCAAAGATCAATTGCCAATTCTCTCCAAATCATTCATAGTCTACAAATACTCATGTATGTGCGGTAGCACATATATTGGAGGTACGAAAAAGCAATTGATTGACAGAATCCGACAACATTTTCCACAGAAATTGATTAAAAAAGGCTTGGCAATTTCAGGAAAATCATATATTTACGATCATATATTGGAAACGAGGCACCCAGTCAATTTGACCAATTTCTCAATTTTACATAAAGCAAAATCAGAAAAATTATTATGTATTTATGAAGCCTTTTATATTAAACAACAAACACCAAGCCGAAATATTCAAAAGTTTCATCAACATCTTATTCTAATCGACTGACCACGAATCACACAATCCAGAAACTATTTACTAGTATTCAGGCCAGACCAAACACCCTATCGACCAGACTTAACAAAAATTCGATCGGATTGGCAACAAACCGAAGGAGAAAAAAGCAGCTGCACATACGGAGACGGAAATTTCGAAGCCATATGAGCATTTAACACAGAAATCCGCACCTGCGCTGTTACCAAGTGGAGAAAAAATATACGGAACAAGGGGAAACGAAAGACTACACTCGGAAGAATAACATTCGTACACGTAACAGCCAACAGTGCGAACAGTTGGTTAACTCTCAAGCCATCAATACATGAATGACCAGATCTCCGACATCATTTCGTAATATAGTGATAATGACCTTTACATGCAAAGAGGCACACAAACGCATAAAAACTTGCCAATCAGCCCAAACAAGAAATAGAATTAAAACCAAGTCAGATTTGTTGCCACCCACATAATCAAATTAAAACCCGGAATGTATATAAATGAAAGATTGTAAAGTGAAGTTTAGTATTCTCGAAATAAATGGCCATTATCCACTTTTTTTATTAATGCTTTTTCATCCTAATTAGAAATATACTGCGTAATATTCAAAGTCAATGGTCATAATAAGGAATATATATATATTCATCATTTTTAAATATTTAAGCAATTTATAGAAATGTAGGAAATTAAGAAAATTGATTAAATAAAACCATTGCTCATACGATCTCATTCTTCAGGAGGAAATAAAATTATGTATCTTATTGTTAATATAATATGTTTACTAATGCATTTATATATATATATATATATATATATATATATATATATATATTATATTGTCAGTATAAACTAACACACGAGATAGTAAAGGCAGTTCATTAAGTAGACGGGTTTGTCATTATCAGGACCTCGTCAAGTACTTGACAGAATGTTCGGCGACCTTGGCTTAAATCGGGGCAAATTTACTTCTGCGTCTTGTACTCATCCTGGTATGCCTCTCCTGCCACAATTTAAATGCTATTTTCATTCACGTACCAACATATTTTATTGTTTATTCATTCCTTCATGTAAAAACCACTCGGCATCTCTTAAGAATTGAAGTTCACACAATCCACTACCAACGTGTTTTTATAGAACCTACCATGCACTTTAGTAAGTTATATTGAATTGAAGTCTAACGGAGGTATTTTAATTATATATATTGTCGGTATAGCCTAAAAATCGCATCAGGTAGCGTAGGAAATTCATCAATATAGCGGTTTCTTCATTATTAGTATTTCAATTCAATATAATTTCCTCAGGTCGCAGGGTGTCTCTCCTATAAATACTAATTGTGAGAGGCTAGTTAGAACTGCCGGTCGTAACTGATGTCAAATAGGCGTCATCTGAAGCGAAGGTTAATCAAACGCTAAAGGTGCTAAGTGAATGAAATTTGTATGTTGTGTCCTGCGCAGTTGTGTGAGGAAAAGACATAGATGTAAACTTGTCCCGGTTCCAGTTTTGGTTGCGGCTAAATTTGGAAAGTGCTTGACGAGTATTCAATAATAAGGAAACCGGTCTACTTGATGAATTGTCTTTGCTACCTTGGACAGTCTTTAATGTATACTGACAACTTACATATAATCAAAATCCTTCTATCAAACTTCATATATATATATATATATATATATATATATATATATATATATATATATATAAATCACATTGGAAAGCAATCTGTGCCCAACTTGTAATTTATGTTTTTGTAAGAAACGTTTTTATTAGGATCTTACTAAACGTATTTACAAGTAAATTTACTGTTAAATACTGTTTGTTGCGAAGACCTAATATATATGCAAGTATGTATTAGGTTTTGCGAACCTAGTAACAAATAAGTTCAGTTGTGACCAGAAGGATAAACCAAAGGCAGCATGAACGGAAAGTATAATCTCATGCACATTCGTTTCGTGCTTACTGGCGACTCCTCAGTAGGAGCCGGTATTACGCCCTTTAACCACTATATATTTGGTAGAAGAATGTGGAATAATAGGACGGTACAATCTCCTAGGCGAATGTGTAAACCTGTAATAGTGATGCTAACATAATCTAAAGTCAACGACAATGCGACTTCAATGCTAACTCACACTATATAATATATATACCGAGTCTGTAAAGGATACTAACACCATGGCTATTGTGTTAGTAACTGATACCTTTTTTGAAATCGATGAGTACCGGATACTAACACTATGGTTTCCGAGTAGGTACATGATACCAACCTGTTGGATATAAATTTATGCTAAAGTTCACCCAAATTGAGAATTACAACAATTTCCGAACACCTTTTACTCAAGTTAAACCATACGCTCTGGCATTCATCGATATCAGCTATCACATTGCGCGGTAAGCATGACATCATTCAATTCAATATATTACAATTAAATACTGTTTGTTGCGAAGAGCTAATATATATGCAAGTATGTATTAGGTTTTGCGAACCTAGTAAAAAATTAGTTCAGTTGTGACCGGAAGGATAAACCAAAGGCAGCATGAACGGAAAGTATAATCTCATGGACATTCGTTTCGTGCTTACTGGCGACTCATCAGTAGGAGCCGGTATTAGTGTTAGTATCCTTCACAGACTCGGTATATATATTATATAGTGTGAGTTAGCATTGAAGTCGCATTGTCGTTGACTATAGATTATGTTAGCTTCACTATTACAGGTTTACACATTCGTCTAGGAGATTGTACTGTCCTATTATTCCACATTCTTCTACCAAATATATAGTGGTTAAAGGGCGTAATACCGGCTCCTACTGATGAGTCGCCAGTAAGCACGAAACGAATGTGCATGAGATTATACTTTCCGGTCATGCTGCCTTTGGTTTATCCTTCTGGTCACAACTGAACTAATTTGTTACTAGTTTCGCAAAACCTAATACATACTTGCAAGTAAATTTACTGTTGCGTATTCAATAGGTGTTTATCTTCCTTTTGTATTATTATGTATATATATACATACATATATATATAAGTGTGTGGTTTTGTGCGCGTGTGTGAGTTATAGTTATGATAACGATAAATAAAGTTGATAACAAAATGAAAGGACAAGTGAGAACCCTTCAATCAAGGCCAATAATCGGTGCACCTGGATATGTACAGGATTCAAGATTTTACTGACCTACGAGTACTATCAATTGTCCCGCACAAGAAAAATGCGGTCAGATCCACAGCAAGAAGGACAGAACTAAGCATCAAAACTCAACATTTGAACGGAAAAGTAATTTTTCCAGTATATTTCTAAGGTTTAACGATTATTGTGACTCAAACGGAAATCAATAGACACGTTATAAATGTGCTATCGAAATTTGTGTTGAAAATAAGTAGCCTCGAGTTATTTATTAATGAGTTTAAGCTGTTCATGCTTTATAAGTAAATAAGTGTATGACAAAAGTACGTATATACGGGGAATTTGATAATAAAACACATTTTATTATACATTGCATTTCTACTTTTGTACTCGGAGAAGTGCTAAGATTTTAAGCGAAAATATTATTAATTAGCAATGATATTAAATGAAATCGGCAGTACTTTTTAATTACCTATTACTATATATGCATTATATGTTTTGTTAAAGCACAGCCCAAATCGGACTGATTGAACTCAAAACAATGAAACACAATACATGCATAACAGAACGAAGAAGTTATTGTTCGCTGAAAAAATACGTTTTCCAGAAGTATGTATGCTAAAGAAATTTTTTTTCTTGGCCCTGCCATGGGGCTTCTCGAGCAACTTTGCATTTGATTTCTTGTTTTCTTTTTTAGTTGTGAACATGTTAAAAAAAGCAATAATTCTGTTTTTTCTGATTTTTTTCTAATTAGATTACATTATTGCATGTTTTTCTTTTTCCGCTATATAAAAACTGAAAATAAAGCGAAGCGCTACTTTATATCTTCAATGTCTTTCTAAAATTATGAAACAATTAACGCCTTGATTACGTGTCGACATTAAACTAGCAGAAAGTAGAAACAGTTGAAGAGAAACGAGGCTAAAATTTTCTTTATATGCGCAGTCGTCGAGTTATAAACTAAAGTCAGCATGAGCGAAAGGTACAATCTCACGTGAACATGCGTTGCGTGCTCACTGATGACTCGTCATTAGGAGCCGATACTACGCCCTATTGCAACTACATATTTCGTCGAGGAATGTTGTAACGTCCAGCGTTTACACATTTCTGACCAAATGTGGAGTGAGTATAGAGCGTATTATTGGCTCCTACTGATGAGTAACCATTAAGTACAAAACTTATTTTTACATGTGATTATGTCTTTCGTTTATTCTAACTTTGGTTTATCCTTCTGGTCTTTTTTGAACTAATTTGTTACTATGAAGGCAAAACTTAATACACAATTGTATATATGTTATAACTGGAAATTTCAAAGGTACAACCACTTATTAAAAAGTACTGCCATATATATCTGAGGTATAAACACCGGTTTCGTCCTTATTGGTAATTCATTACGTACTGGCCAGAATTTGCCGCGAATAGGGCACGAACCTGGGCACGTCTGCTTCGAGCTCTGTCCGCGGCAAAATCTGTCCAGTGCGTGATGAGTTTCCAATAAGGACGAAATCGGTCTACTGGATGAATTGCCTTTTCTACATTATACAATTCTTAGTTTATACCAACAAATGTAAGTATTTAATGGGTTCTGTGTTTATATCAATTTTGCAATCTTGACTATTGTAAATTTTATCACCGCCCGCGCAACCATTGTTCGTTTAATTATATCTGAGGTATGCTGGTGACACTTTCGTAATAAAAAATGTAGGCGTAGAAACAAATCGCATTGTTAAAATGGCTTAACAACGTGGAACATAATATATAGTTTACTTTCGAGCGAAAAAACCATCAGTCTGACCAATGCCCTGTACTTCCTGACGTATTGCCATTGAGATAGGAGAATGATAGTCTGTATAGAAAAATATATTGAAAGCCCTTGTGGATTGGACAATACATTCCTGATCACTGAATTGGCCCGATTTCAAAAGCGAAATTATTAATACGCATTTTATTCTAGAGAATAAAGCAATCAGTTCGGAACAATTTCAGTGCCGACAACTTGTGGTGTTAAAACCTATGTTATTAGAAAGCGGGTATACAGAAATGTTTGCCGAATCAAGCATTGAGTATGAACAACGACGAAAAAGCAATGAAGCAGTGATAAAAAATATGCCTGTCAATAATTGATTGCGCGGGTAGTGGTAACAATTCTTTAAATAATGTTTGCGAGCTTGGAGTAAACACCAATCCTATTTTATTTAACTAGTCATCGATAGTCTTGCTAAGTTGTTGGACGCCTGGCTAAATACAATGGGATTGGTCTTTAATTAAAACTCGCAAAATTGATTTAAAGAAAAGAATAACTTATAATTGAGACGCAAAATCCGAAATATTTCCCCGAATAATTACGAATGCAATGCTTTCGCGAAGGCCTATTTCAAAACTAGTGTACACTTATATAACAAAACGCTGACCAAACATAAATGTGAAGGAAAATCTCCCTTTAATTGAACACTATATCTTTATTTATTCACAGAATTACCATAGCTGCTCAATGTGATATGTAATACGGATGGGCCGATTACTAAAGAAGCGAATTGAAGTGCATTTCAGATTTAACCAAATTGACAAATTGGGAGAACTTTACCTCAAAATATGACAAATTGTTTATAAAATTTACACTCAAATTCAGGCGAATTTCGGGTGTTCTTCAAAGCAAAACTGGAAAAAATGTTAAGAACGGCGTAAGCTGTTTTATGCAACATCCTTTATCAACAGTTAATCAAACAAAAGAAGTTAGTACATGATTTGAATATAAATTTAAGAATCATTGTGTGTGCGTGTGTTCACACGTTTGTTCGATTTTGTGTACTCGCACAATTCCATTTTCCTGTCTTTTTTATAAAGTAGCTGTTCAATCAGAAACTATCACTTCTATCATAGCAATATTATTGTTGGTGAAGAATTATACTGGTATGTATTAGGGTTTTGCGAATTTAGTTACATTAAAATTAGTTAGACCAGAAGATAAACCAAAGGCAGTATGAACGTGGTGCAATAATCATGCTGCCTTTGGTTTATCCTTCTGGTCACAACTGAATTAATTTGTTACTAGGTTCGCAAAACCTAATACATACTTGCATATATTAGCTCTTCGCAACAAAACAGTATTTAACTGTAATATATTGAATTGAATGATGTCATGCTTACCGCGAAATGTGATAACTGATATCGATGAAGGACAGAGTGTATGGTTTAACTGGAGTAACAGGTGTTCGGAAATTGTTGTAATTCTCAATTTGGGTGAACTTTTAGCATAAATTTATATCCATCAGGTTGGTATCATGTACCGACTCGGAAACCATAGTAGTTAGTATCCGGTACTCATCGATTTCAAAAAGGTATCAGTTACTAACACAATAGCCATAGTGTTAGTATTCCATAGACTTAGTATATATATTATATAGTGTGAGTTAGCATTGAAGTCGTGTATTGTCGTTGACTTTAGATTATGTTAGCTTCACTATTACAGGTTTACACATTCGTCTAGGAGAGATTGTACTGTCCTATTATTCCACATTCTTTCTACCGAATATATAGTGGTTAGTTGGCGTACACTGGCTCTACTGATGAGTCGCCAGTAAGCACGAAACGAATGTGTATGAGATTATACTTTCCGTTCATGCTGCCTTTGGTTTATCCTTCTGGTCACAACTGAACTAATTTGTTACTAGGTTCGCAAAACCTAATATAACTATCACTCTTGCCTTCCAAAATTGACTATATAAAATATAATATATTAGAATCGAGTTGCGTTCTGTCGAAAAGTTATACAGCCCTTTTGAATCTAAGTTGTACATACCTGTCTTTAATTAAATTTGTTTCAATAAATAATCTTTTCTCCATTCGATTTAAAAATGCATACTATTAACTGAACTGATATTTATACATTATATACCGTTGTTTTCCAAGTTTAGGATTTATCTCTGTAAAGAGTTCGGAAGCATTTTAAATTAATACATAGACCACTTGTTCAAAATTATCTATTGCTGCCTATTTGATTGTACTTATTATTTTAATTCTCATTTAAAATATTCTTCGAAAAACCATAATGTTTTATATAAAAACAATGTTGCTACTTTTTAATACTTAGTAACATGGTCGTTTATTTATATTTTATTATTTTCAATGAGAACCTCAGTCAGGGTTTTAATTAAATAAAGTTTGTTGCGGAGAACTAATATATATGCAGATAGATATGTTGTGAATCCTAGTAATACTGTCTAGTTAGATCAGAATTAGGCAGCATGAATAAAGTATAATTCATGCATATTGCCTGTTTCATACTTCATGAGTAGGAGCTGTTATTATCTTTTAACCATCTTATTTGGTTTCAGAATGGATAATAGATTGTACAGTCTTCCTAGACGAATGTAAATTGTAATAGTAAAGCTAACATCAGTCTATGATTACTAACGTTAACTCACACTATATATATATACCGAGTCTGTAAAGGATACTAACACTATGACTATTGTGTTAGTAACCGATATCAACATTATTGTACCGAAAAGGTACATGGTACTAACACTATGGTTTCCGAGTCGAAACATGGTACCAATATGATTGATATCAATTTATGCTATAGTTCACCGAAATTGTTGTAATACTCAATTTCGGTGAACTATAGCATAAATTGATATCAATCATATTGGTACCATGTTCCGACTCGGAAACCATCGTGTTAGAACCATGTACCTTTTCGTACAATGATGTTGGTATCGCTTACTAACACAATAGCCATAGTGTTAGTATCCTTTAGAGACTCGGTATTTATATTATATAGTGTGAGTTAGCGTTGAAGTCGCATTGTCATAGACTATACGATGTTAGCTTCACTATTGCAGATTTACACATTCGTCTAGGAGATTGTACCGTCCTATTATCCCACATTCTTGACCAAAATATAGAGTGGTTTAAGGGCGTAATACCGGCTCCTACTGATGAGTCGCCAGTAAGCACGAAACGAATTAGCATGAGATTATACTTTCCGTTCATGCTGCCTTTGGTTTATCCTTCTGGTCACAACTGAACTAATTTGTTACTAGGTTCGCAACACCTAATACATACTTTACTGCGGCTGGCTCCTTTTAGAGGATAAGCCGGCTCCATTGATATCCCGGATTAAACCTCTCCATGCCGGGCGGTTGGCAGCCATTTCGGAACATAAAGAGGGCCAATGACGCTCCCAGTGACGCGGACCATAAACATTGCGTAAACCTAGGAGTTCCATGTCCGATTTGATTGTTGCAAGCCATGTCTTCAGTTGCCCACCTCGGCGGCGGCGCCAGTTTGCACATTGACCTGGGTTCATCACCTGCCGTACCATTTCGTCTTCGGGTTTGCGTAGTACGTGCCCGAACCATTGAAGTCGACGATGTTGGATCCAGACGGATAGTTGCATGATGTCACCGCATTGGTGACGAACAGATGCGTTCGACACTCGGTCCATCCATTTTGTCTTTGTGATGTACCTAAGGCACCAATGGTCGAATACTTCGAGCTTTTTGGAGTCCTCAGAACGTAATGGCCAAGTCTCACAGCCATACAGTAGCACAGGGCGAACAGTAACCTGGTAGACTCGGATTTTCGTTTTGAGGCTGATTTCACTTCTTCTCCAAAGTGAGTTCTTCAATTGTAAGAACGCAAGTCTGGCACGGTCGATGCGTGTTCGGACTTCATTCTTTGCTTGACCAGTTGGAAGTATTTTTGAGCCAAGGTACGTAAAATCGTCGACTGTTTCGATTAGGCTGTCGTACACCGTGAGCTGCTCATCAGATGAAGATACACCGATGGCGAAGGCTTTCGTTTTGTCGGCATTGATTTCCAGACCAACGGCTGATGAAAACTGGGCCACTTGATCCAAAACGGCTTGCATGCTCCCAAAGCTGTCAGCAAGGAGAACAACATCGTCTGCGTAATCAACATCCGTCAGCCATAGGTGACATTTTCATGGAAACTCCATGAAAATGTCACCTAATACATACTTGCATATATATTAGTTCTCAGCAACAAACAGTATTTAACTGTTATATATTGAATTGAATGATATCATGCTTACCGCGAAATGTGATAACTGATATCGATCAAGGCCTGGGTGTATGGATTTACTGAAGTAACAGGTGTTCAGAAATTGTTGTAATTCTCAATTTCGGTGAAATATAGCATAAATTGATATCCATCATGTTGGTACCATGTTCCGACTCGGAAACCATAGTGTTAGTATCATGTACATTTTCGGTACAATAATGTTGGTATCGGTTACTAACACAATAGCCATAGTGTTAGTATCCTTTACAGACTCGGTATATATATTATATAGTGTGAGTTAGCGTTGAAGTCGCATTGTCGTAGACTTTATATGATGTTAGCTTTACTATTGCAGGTTTACACATTCGTGTAGGAGATTGTACCGTTCTATTATCCCACATTCTTGACCAAAACATATAGGGTTTTAATTATTTGACTTTTGAACATATTATAAAATTCGAAAACGTGCAATTGCTTTTATATCATACACTCGTCCTATTTTTCTAAAATAATAACTGGAGTAACGAAATAAACGACTATTAATAAAAGTAACAGTTTGCAGCTCAATATTTATTAGATTGTTTTACTTATGCAGTATTTTAAATGAGGAGATTTGACAGAAAATTTTCATGGATAAAAAAGGAAATGGAAAGTAAATTGGTGGATATCAGCTCACCAGAATTTTAAACGTCTGAAATTCTTAGAAAACCCTAGCAAATACAATTTAAACAATAATTGATTGCGCGGGTGGTGGTAACAATTCTTTGAATCAAGTTTGCGAGCTTGAAGTAAACACCAATCCCATTGAGCGAACCAGTAAGTCGAATAGTCAACTACCGCTACACGACTGAAGATTTCTTCCATGTTCATCATCAGAGTACGATGGCAACTGACTATCGAGGATCAAACCGCATTGAATATATATGGAAATCAAATTTAGATATGCGGCTCTCACCTCTAGCAGTCTCGCATACATTTGATCCTCGATAGTCAGTTTGCCGTCGTACTCTGATGATGATCATGGAAGGTCGAAACGCGTCAGTGTGTTACAGCTGGCGGTAGTTTTGTTATGTTGTTCGACGACTGGTTAAATACAATGAGATTTGTGTTTACTAGATGAATTGCTTTTTGGAAACCATAAAATGCTTAGTTTATACAATAGTTAAATACAATGGGATTGGTGTTTACTTCAAGCTCGCAAACTTGATTCAAAGAATTGTTACCACCACCCGCGCAATCAATTATTGTTTAAATTGTATTGCATATATATGTATATGTGGCGAAAGCTGCAAACAGTTAATGTTCGTGACTGCATAGAAATTGTGCAGCCGACATTTCCAGTCAAGTTCAATGTATGCGAGACTGCTAGAGGTGAGAGCCGCATATCTAAATTTGATTTCCATATATATTCAATGCGGTTTGATCCTCGATAGTCAGTTTGCCGTCGTAGTCTGATGATGATCATGGAAGGTCGCAACGCGTCAGTGCGTTGCAGCAGGCGGTAGTTTTGTTATGTTGTTCGACGACTGGTTAAATACAATGGGATTGGTGTTTACTTCAAGCTCGCAAACTTGATTCAAAGAACCCTAGCAAAAGTGTGAAAATTTAAATCTTTCAACCAATTATTCAGCCACATACCTATTATTTAATAATAAATTGGCACCTCGATTAGCTTACATATTTTTGAATGCGAGATTTTTGTGCCAGGTAGTTATTGATAGACTATTGTAACGATTTGAGACAAACATCTGATAAAAACATAGAGCCAAACGAAGAAATCGTGGTAAATTCTAGAATGAATACCATTGTAATACAGTTGTCTATTGTTCTCAACATTCTTAGAATGAAAGTGTCTCTGACAGCTATCATTGCCGTAGTACTGCAGCTAAACTACGCTTACCGTCGTAATAAAGCAGCATTGTAAATGGTTTTTGTACGACTATACATAGCACTGCCTGTTGTGTTTAACTTCTATTTAATAGTAGATTCATTTTATTTCTGTATTTATTAATTGAAAAATTAACTAATCAATAAGACAATGAGCTTTGTTAAACTATTGAAGCTTCAGGTGCATGATACAGAACGCGTTGAAACTGCAAATAGGAATTTAGCCTTCTAAAAATATAGCATTGCTTGCCCACTGTGAAAGTTAACGTTTTTGGTCCTAATAAACTGACAATTTCTTTTATTTTTTCATTTGAAATACGAATTAATCAGAAAAACTGTGAAGAAAACTGTAGGACATCAATATCCAGCATGAATGGCATTTTGTATGAATAAGTCAACTTAAGAATGATGTGGTAAGAAATAGAAATTTAACAGACGTCGAACACTCTAATGGCGATCACGCTAGGGAAGCACTTGATGATGCCGTTCCGACAGCGTGTAATAGTGGCGCTGGAAAGAAATGCACTTGAGATTACAGTGCTTTATAATATTTTCAAACTAAAATGTGGCAGGTCAAGATGCTTTGAATAAAAACAGGACAGTACATGAAATTTGCGGATATCTGAAAGAATCCAAGTGAACCACAGGCATATATTCGCGACAAGAAAAAGTTTATTGCAGAGGACTTTGATGTCTACACGCGTCGCTGCTATAGTGACGTCAGGGAAGCTAACTGCCTGGTCTTTCGTGCCATCTTTCTATTATGCGGGAAAGTGTATCACCCGCTCTTCATTGCAGTTTTACTGTTGTAAAGCAAAGCTAATCAACTCTTCCATTTGTGGTTGGTCAGTGCAATCTTTGTCTGAAAAATAAATGCGGCATATCCATTGCAAAGAAGCTAATAACCTGCTAATCAAGAATTCATTCTAGGAAGAGGCGAGACAAATTTAAAGTATCTTCAGAAGCAGATTGGTTCGTGATGTTACAGAATACGCTATTCGTAAATGAAGAAATACGTAATAACTACTGGCAAGTCGCATGGCCAATTATGATTTCCAAGCGGAGACCTTGAAAATGGAATAGGTTAGCTTCGCTCCAAGATGGATTGGCATTTTCTGCCGTGGAAGGGAAAGCACATTGGCGTGGCTAAACAGAGCTGACTTCTTGGCTTACTCATCGTTCTAGTAGAGTAGATACGTAGTAATTGCTAGTTAGTATGGCTTTTAGACAGGACTGACTGCCTGGTTAAATCCCAATTCTATTTACGTGTTATGTTACTTTAGTTGAATGTGAGCCTAATATGTGTTTATATTTAATGTAGTTTTATTTAAATTAATTTAATTATTCAATAGACAACCAAGAGCCAGATGGCGTAGGGGGATAATTTCGTTCTAATGATTTTATTGTTCTTCTTATTTGAACTTTTATCTGTAAGTTAACATCTTGTGTACTTTTATTTTAATTAATTCATGGATTAATTAAGATCACAAAGATGGCCATATTAGCGTAGGGGTGATAGTGTCGTAGAGACTATTTCGCTCTGGTTCTGCCCTTGAACCTTTTCCGTCAGAACTTAAATATTTTATGTGCTTTTATTTGAATGTTTCTTTACATAAGACGAAGTTAGTTACTGAATTAATTTTGACAGTGGTAACAGACTAGCATGATCTCTGAGAATAAACAGTTTATTATGAATTATTGGCTGAGAAAGTTATACGAATAAGTTATATAATCAAACAATGATAGGCTCTGATTTTTTCTAATTTCTGAATAAAGCCACATTTATTTGTCTTAACTTCTTCAATGGAACTGGTAGGCATTCGTTCTTGCTGGATTAGGTGAACAGTAACGGCAGTTGAAATGAACGAGCCTACAATGCAGGAGTTAAACTGTGAGGACGGTTTAGCTATAGGATAACGTAGCAATTTGTGGTGGTCCTACAAACGATGTGTTCTATACAATGGTGACTGTCGAACGCATCTGTTCGTCACCAATGCGGTGACATCATGCAACTATCCGTCTGGATCCAACATCGTCGACTTCAATGGTTCGGGCACGTACTACGCAAACCAGAAGACGAACTGGTACGGCAGGTGATGAACCCATGTCAATGTGCAAACAAGCGCCGCCGCCGAGGTGGGTAACTTAAGACATGGCTTGCAACAATCAAATCGGACGTGGAACTCCTGGGTTTACGCAATGTTTATGGTCCACGTCACTGGGGGCGTCATTGGCCCTCTTTATGTTCCGAAATGGCTGCCAACCGCCCGGCATGGAGAGGTATAATCCGGGATATCAATGGAGCCGGCTTATCCTCCAAAAGGAGTCAGCCGCAGTAAAGTAAAGTAAGTATCAGCGGATGCTTGGGTGATGCCTAGTTGAAATTGTGTAATAGTGTCGCTGCAGTTACTATTTTGTTTTACTGGATCGAGGCGACATCGGATAATGCTATAATGCAGATAATGGGCGAAATGCCATTACGCCGTAAAAAGAAACCTAGAATTCGCTTGACTTTGCGAACAAGACGATTCTAGTCATGTGTTCAGACTTTACCGATTCAATGTCGGGAAGCTAATCCCTATGTTTTTCCTGAGATCTTCTTTAAAACGCGGGTGTTATTAAACCGTTCTCCTTTACAAGGATGTGAAAAATCTTTGTTGAAAGCAAAAAGTAGCGCATCACCAGTGGTTGGTATTTGTCTACGCAGCGGATAATTTTATAATCTGTCCATCAGGAAACTATGCATCTTTGTTGATAGCAATAAGTAGCATAAACCTGGTGGTTAATAACTGGCCATTAATAAATGATGTGACGGATCTTCATTTGGTACTTAGTGGGGCAGTTAATAACGCGTCCATCAAGAACGAATTTCGTGTGGATGCCCGCCAAGTGCAAGCGACTCATTGGCCATTAGTGTTACGGGATCTGTCCCAGGTAAACGATGACCTACGTAATAAAAGCAAACAAGATTGGCCAATCAAGATGATCAAGCGGAGGCGTGAACCATGGGCTAGATTTAGCTGCACACTACGGCGTATCAGTAATCACTGTGAAGAGGCAAAAAGTATGGTTGGACAGAGAGATGTGTGTTTTGATATATTTCTTAAAAGGTATTCCCGTTTGCGTAATGCAGTTTTCGTTCGAGCTGATACCACAATTACCGGTTGCGGGACAATTGATAGCACTCGTATGTCGGTAAAATCTTGATTCCTTTACATTTCCAGGTGCACAGCTTGTTTTTAATTTGATTGATGGTTTCTCATCGGTCCCGTGACTCTAAAGCCGTCTTTACACTGTTTGTCCGGAAAAGTTTTTGAATAAAGATAGGCAGAATTTTTTCCGAGTTTTCGTGACTTTAGTTTTAGCCACATTTTCCGGGTTGACACCATACTCACAGAAAATTAACTTGTGGCAAATGCTACATTTTGACATCATTTTTCATTATAGAACAGATACCACGCTACATGGGGAAGTGGTGATGAAATGGCCATTTATATAATTAAACGGACATTGGTTGCGCAATCGATCATAACAATTACTTAAAACTAAGGTTTCGAAATTGATATAAACTTGTGACCCTATATATACATGCATTTTGTCAGTATAAACTAAATCTTGTATAGTGTAGTAGAGGCAATTCATCCAGAAGAACGGTTGCGTCCTTATTGGGAAATCATCATGTAATGTCAATTAAATATTATTGTCTGTAATAGTTATGCACCTGTGTCATATAAACCAACAATGACTTTTATAATGGTCTCCTAATTTTAAATTTAACCACTCCTGTTTTTATTGACTTGTGCATGGGAAGAAGGAGTCAGTTATTCTAGCTGGATTTGATGAATTGTATCGGCGGTAGAAATGAATGTAGCTCCATTACAGAAAATAGATTATGCGGACGAGTTTGATGAGTAAACAGGTGTTGATTACTACGCAAGAACTCTGCAGACGTAAATCTATACAACGCTTATTATCGTATTTAAACAGTGCTGCAGGAGACTGTTATTATTTTTTATTTATTATAAAGTATGCGAGAGTCTACTGAAGTTGTGTCGGTGCGACTAGACACAGTAAATTAAATATTAATTTGTTATACTTCAATTAATTAGTTGATTATTTTTATAATACACCAATCAATGAACACAGTTAGTTTGCAAAAACCCAAGGTGCATGATAATGAGCGTGTTTAAATCGCCAGTAAGATGCTGGCCCTGTGAATTCACCCTTAATTTAGTCAATTTAAACAGAGGCTGGCTCTGTGATTTTCGTTCTAAATACAAACGGCGTGTTACTCACGGTTTTAAATTTTAAAACGCTCAGTTGGGAAGTGATAGTGAATAAATTAGGTAAATTGGAGAGAAACCTGCATAAACATAATTTAAAATATGCATGTGGGAATGTAAATACGAATCGGCCCTCCGATGATACAGCAGACTTGGTGGTGCGATAATTTTTGAACAGTACAATGACGACTTTGACTGCAGTACCAGTCGCATATAAATTTATCAATCAATCTTAATAAACGGCATAACAGAATTGGAAAATATAATTTTTCACAAAAATTTTCATAGGCAAGGTGTGCAGTTGATTCTATGCACATTTCTCCTAACTTAGACAAATGTTCAGTTTAACCAATGTTCGTTTAAATGTTCAGTTTATCAGAATAAATATGAAGCTTAAGAAACTGCCAATGCTTGAGATGTTTATGCACTCTTAGCCTATTGTTGTTGAATCTTTGCAACGAATGCTAAGATTGAAAAAAAATTAACTGTTGCTGATATTGGTTCTGATGTTTTACGAGTTAACTATTTTTTTCTTATACAGCACATGAAAATTCAGGTTTAGTTTCCATTAACAACTTTTCCATTTAAACGAAGAGTTAAAACGCGTTATTACTAAATTATGGTTTGACAAGATCATATAATTGTAACCAGATATTTTTTGGAAGAATTGCGAAGTACGGGCATCACAGTGACGGATTACAGGATTTGCGATCGTGGGTTGTCGCTTTGCATGATCAATTTCGCAAAGATCCGATTGATCTCCATTACCTTGTACGCATTGATTTCGTCTTCATTGTGGCTAAGTAGTGCTTCGACCTCAAAAGGCTTCAACATCGTTCATGCTAACCACTGGAAATGAGGCGCGATCTAAACTTCGTTGACTGGCTACGATTCGATTCCTAATTATCGGAATCATCATCAGGCACTCTAATCACACACACACACACACAGTACAGTGCTCAAAATAGCACATTTGCTTAAATCTGGATCAATCGGAACCTTGCGAAACTGGTAGTGCAAAGCGACAACTGACGATTGCACATCGTGACATCCATAATTGTAATCATGCTGTTGTTATTGTTCAGCTTAATATACTCAGAAATGAGATTTGTGGTATTTTATCTGAGCTATGTGTCCCTTTAAACGAAGTCTTTATAAAAATAATAAATAATCTTGATTTTTGGTATTGCACGAACTCATATCACTATACTATTCTATGTTTGAAGTTAAAAGTAATTTAAATTAACCCATATATCAGATTTTATAAAAATATTACCACTATTTTTCTACTAAATGTTTTTTTACCAGAATGTTATATCAGAAAATTTAATAATTGAGCCAATCGAAAAACGGCTATGTGGTGTTTAATGTACCACTCACATGCATCAGTTTGTGGAATTAAGCACCAACTTTAAATATGCCGGAAAGAAGAATAATTTGTCGTTCAAAACTTATGTGTCTAATTCCCGCTAGTTACAGTTTCCATGAGAGGCGAAACACTGGTTAGAGCTTGTGGTGATTGTAAAAATAGTATTTTCAAAGCAAATAATCAATGCACGTTGGCAGGCATCGCATTATTTCGGCGTCTTCTCATTAACAAATTCTCATCCTAATACACACACAAAACGAATACAGGCTTTACACTTTTGTCGAAAAATCCATTCAAAAACACGAGCTTTAGTCTTATCGAATTTTTGCGAATGCCATATTGTATTTAAAAAAAAAACTGTTTCTGCATTTCAGTGTTTGATGAATGAGTTTCAGCCAGCATTGAAAATATCCACTTCTAATTCAACCATATAGTTGTTGTAACGGATACATAATTATATAATATCTCTTCACTTACAAATGTCTTACACGTCTGAAAATTTATGGCATTCACCTACACGAGTAAACAACTATATGTTACAGCAAAGTTATGACATACGTGGGTCCTGTCAAACTCATAAGGTTAAACTAAGAGCTTTAATAAATTGTCAAGGCTGAAAACGGTTAAAGAACTAAAATTGTTTCTGGAATTAAAAAAATATTACGGAATCATCCAAAATGAAAGTAATAGAACAAAATTTTCGTCATCCATGTTATTTAATAGTCCAAATTTTTAATCGAAATTTGGTACGGAAATTTATTTGGTAATAAAAATTAATGGAAGACCGGAACGATTAAAAGATGGAGCACTGAACCCGGAATCAATGTTTTCGCAAAAATGGCTAAAACAGAATTAAATTGCGACAAATGTAAAAAAGAATTACTAACTACTTATACTGGTGTAAAATTGTTTCGATCATATCTCTCGCCAGTCAATTTTGCTACTTAAAATGACGACTTAGCAGATGTGAATAAATTTATAAAATTTCCAGAAATTACACCCAAGCAAGTTTGTAATATATTTCATCAAACACCAGTGCGCAATTTCAAACGATATCATATTAAAGGAGACAATATTATTACAGAATACTTAAGTTGGACTAACACTGATTTTTTCAGTACACAATTCATTTATTATATGCAGAATTGCTGATGAACAAATAAAGGCAACGGAGTTACCAGTGATATCATTTTTTATCTACATCAGTACTCGACTTACAATGCCAATAGAAAGAAGATTTGATTTTGAAAACTACAGCAGAGATAAAAATATGTCAGGCGAGTACTTAACTTAACAAATAATCTGAACCATACACTATATATTCCATATTGAAGTTCAACGATATGCAAGTAAATAGCCCATTGTCAGAATAAGCGTGGCTCAAATGAATTTAATGTAACCACTGGGATGTCATGGCTCTGAAGATTTCTTGACAATGATTGAGCTTTTCACACGTTGGTAAGAGACTACTCTACTGAAAGATTATACGACCGAAATCACAATGAAGAGTTTACCATTTGGCAGGGTATAAATATACGGCATACAACAACGTCTTATTTCTTATAGGGGCGCATAATTCCTAGTCACAGATTTCTCAGATTAATAAAACTATACTTGGAGATATCATTTGACTAAAACAACAAAATGTCTATTGTCAATTACAATCGATGAATGCCAACATAAAATTATTACTTTATCTTCATGTTTCATGTACAATGATCGATGGATAGATAATTAACCGACGCTAGTACATACTATACGCGCAATTGTAAAATAATCAAGTAGAAGTTTATCCGCATAATTAACATTTAGATAAGAATTAAATTTTCCGAGTGAAAAAATCATCGCAGACTTTAACATTTAAAAAATGTTTTTATTTTTTTGATTTGACATCATGGTTTACAAGATATATTTAATACAGTCTATAAATTTAAGATATATTGGAATTTTTGGAACACATTTCATTCACATTATAAATAAAATAAATTATTCCCTACATGTGAATGCTTAGGTTTTTTGCATTCGACTCAGGATACTCAGTTAAATAACTAAGACGATAAACTGCAGCACATATTTGTTGACGACAATGAGAAAATAATACAATGCCGCGTTTTGCGTACGCGGGTAATAGTTGTACACGGGCAGTTACACAAAGATCCGATTCTTCACACTTTCCGATTTTGTTTTGTCTTTGATCGGGTTGAATTCTTTTTTCAACTGGAAATGCGGTTCTATCACATCTTTGTTTACTGGCGACGTTTCGGTGCCTACTTTCCAGCACCATCCTCAGGCAACACAACACAGTACAAACTTCACAATAGCAGATTTAAGCAAATGTGGTAACCTCGTTCCAAACCATTCTATTTATATATAATTGACTCAACACTATTTTTAATCATAGAATTTGTCTCAGTAACTAAACTCAATATATAACTATTTATACTAGCAGACCAATCATTACCTCACTGGAAAGTAGGCAACTGAAACGTCGCCAGTAAACAAAGATGCGGAGGAATCGTATTTCCAGTTGAAAAAGAATTCAACCCGATCAAAGACAAAACAAAATCGGAAAGTGTGAAGAATCGATCTTTGTGTAACTGCCCGTGTACACCGCCACTCGCGTACGCAAAACGCGGCATTGTATTAAATGAATTGTACACACCGCAACATAATTTCAAAAAATACCAATGAGAAAATAACTTTGAAATATAGATACAGATGAAGTCGTTACATAAAAGTTTAGAATTTATAAATTTTTCATTCTAGCACTGTGCGTTAGACTAAAATAAAAATGCAAATTAATATAAATTGAAAGAATCCATATTCATATATTTCAGTATATATATATATATATATATATATATATATATATATATATATTTGCTATGTCGTCCGACGACTGGTTAAAGGTAATGGATTGGTGTTTACTTCCACCCGTGCTTGATGTGGGCCATTATTACCTACTATCCGCGCAATCAATGGTTTTTAATTCTATGTCATAAATAATTATTTACCTGATTTTCGGATTGCGTACCGAATTGTTTGAATCCACTGTCATCATGATTTTGCCAGATATTTCGATATCTTGGTACAGATATCTTTTTCAATGGCAAGCACATCATCCACTAAGTTGACAATCAATATGTCAAGCGGAAATATTAGTTTAAACTGCCCCATTTATACTTGTTGTTAGATCTCTTAAGCATAACTTGTTTTTTAAATAAAAATGCTACGAAAGTATATGCTAAATTGGTTTATGTATATGTCTGGATGTATACACAAACCAATTTAACATACACTTTCCTAGCATTTTTATTAAAAAAAAACAACATGCTTAAGAGATCTAACAACAAGTACAAATGGCACAGTTTAAACTAATACTTTCCAATGCCGCGTTTTGCGTTCGCGGGTAATAGCTGTACACGGGAAGTTACACAAAGATCCGATTGATCACAATTTACAATTTTGTTTTGTCTTTGATCGGGTTGACTTCTTATTTGTTCAACTGGAAATGCGGTTCTATCACATCTTTGTTTACTGGCGACGTTTCGGTGCCTACTTTCCAGCACCATCCTCAGACAACACAGTACAATGTTCACAATAGCAGATTTAAGACAACATCTATATAAGGCAGACAATCTTATTTCTCATGTTCTGACGCGAAACCGATATTATTATGTGCATTGCTCGTGATTGAGACCTGTTCTTAAGGACAAGAAATATTTCATTTACGTACCGTATATATTGAGCACATTTACCTATGTCACACTTTAATTATGTGTTCTCTGTGTGCCCTAGAATAATCTCAGAAAACACTTGAGATAAGAGGATCCACATTGCCACACAATTCGTCTGTTTATAGATGCCTCCATTAAAACGCAACCGTACGTCTTTCGTGCATAACAAGATAAGCTTACGTAAAATGTGACCCGACACTGGAGATGGTAATATTTCTTGTTCCACCGCTTGAACTATAATGTCAATGATTTTGTCAAATTTTGTAAACAAAGACGTAACATCAAAAGACACCATAATCTTGTTCTTAACATCTGTATCTTGAATTCTGTTTACAAACGCAAAAGAATCGGCAACCGAATAATTACCTATTAGTTTTTGCAATGGTTCCAGTATATGAACGAACCATTTAGCCAATGCATAAAACGGAGAATTGTTCATTGATAATAATCGTCTCATAGAACAACCTTTTTTTTGTGTTTTTGGCAATTCGTACATGGTTGGCATAGATGATCCAACTGGCTTGAGCTTCTGTCCAGTGGCCTCATCAATTAAACCGGCATATGTCAAGATCTTAAATTCATCTTTTTCTTTACGCTCCACTTTGTTTATCTCATTTGATTTTTCGTCTATTTGTAATAAATTAAGCACGCGGTTAACAATATCTTTCTGTATTAAATCACACAAAACTTCAGGTTTATATCATTTTCTAATTTCTTCAATATTCTTGTTTCGTCTTTCGTCTTAAAAGCTGGCAAATACATCACAAATCTCATTCTTGAAAAAAAATTTAGTTCATCCAATACACAAGATGCTAACCAGATTCTTGCCCGAAACACTGCTTCATCTTCCTGTAACTGCCATTATTTTCAATACGCAACCTTGTAACATTTCTTTGATTGACCCGTGGTTTGGACTTGCGTAGACTGCGCACAAAAATCTCCCGGGATCCGTAATTGCTTAATACACTGATAATAATGCTCTTTCCACAATAACGTTCTTGGTGTTTTATATTTTAACCTCACCTATTCATCTAGTTTTCTGAGAGATTCCTTTAGATTGCGAGCCTTAATGAAATTCCTAGTAGACTTTCCAAGTGCAAAACGAAAACACATTTTATCAGATACAATAATGGCTATCGTAGAAAATTAATCAAATCAATTATTGAAAAGGGAAGTCACCAGAAACAGAAGTAATTAGGACCAGAAAAGAAAGCGGTATACCTCGGGCATCCTATTTAGGGGAAATGCAATTTCCCGAATTGCACAAAAGAAAGTTGAAGCGGAATTAATCCGTACATTTAATGCAGCTAAACTACGATTTTTGATTAAAGTAACACATTTGCATTTATCAGAAATCAAAGAGAAACGGTAGTTAATGTCGTTATCAAAGATTATTTACCGATATGCATGCAAAAAATGTCGCTCAAATTACGTAGACCGATCGACCGGACGGTTAATTACTTAAATGAGAGAATATTACAACTTAAACTCATGTTTTTAATCAAATGGCGAATACACTTCTACAAATGCACAACACATTGTTGAAACCTCATACGTATGTTCTTCAGACGTAGCATTTAAAATAATTACTAAATTCACTAACAAAATGGAGTTAACCACACATGAAGCTTTATGGATGAACAAATTGCAGCCGGATTTATGCAAGCAGAAGTAGCATGTTCAGGCAGTGCGCTTGAACTGGAGGTGATGCACACAATTGATTGGTTGTTCCCCTATTTCACACTCACTCGACGTTTAAATTTCTCTATTTTGTCTTGCCTTTTCATTTATTTATCAAGAGATGTTCATTTATAGATACTTGAGAAGAATATGAAAAAGAAACGGTTCCTGTATCTGATAAAATTTCTTTTCGTTTTTCACTTGGAAAGGGAACTGTGAATTTTATTAAGACTCGCATTCCAAATGAAACCTTGTTTAATTCTGCCATTGTCTAAAGCGACCGATTGACGGGCCAGGACATTTTCTTCAATCAAGAATTTAGAAAATAGTGTGGTATTGGCGTTGAATCACTTTCCATTACCCGGGCAAACAAATAGTCTCCTCCCGCGCCATAGGGCTGCATATCGACTTCAGGGAATTCGTGCTTTTCGGCCTCGAGAGCCATAAACATTTATTTTGACAATCGATTGTCTTAACACAATTTTTAATAAAATCCAGATCCAATAGGGACGTTGGGTTTTCACTACTATAAAAGACATATAGCACATAGAATCATTTATTAATAATTTAGTGTCACACTCGTCCGCAGACACCATCGACGCGAACGATGCCTGATTCAAATTTGCTCTCGTAGGCTTTACTTTTTTTAACGGCCAAGTCATTGGTAATACCGACATATCAGCTCCCCTATCCAATTGCATAATTACTGACTGTCTGTTGAAGAATGATAAAATATTAACTTTAGAAAATATCTTTACGTGTGGCATGGTTTCCAATACTTCTTTTTCTTCGAAGGCCATCTGATTGTGAATAGATTTTAGGGTGCCAAGTTGGTCCTCATCTCTCAGTCTACAAATCTGAGCATTTCATTTATTTCACTTTTTGCTTGATCCCGACTAGCAATGCAGGTGAGATGGTGGACCCTAATGCCCCATTGAACTGGTCGTTCTCTAGAAGAACTTTAATAATTTTGCTGCCCCATAGCTGGTGTCTTTATATATTGAGCTTGCTTCCAAGACACTGGCTATCGCCGTCCGTTCCGGTCTGGCTGATTATGCCACGAAGAATTCCAATAAGGCATATTGCCCCTGCTGGATGTTGTAACGGGGCTCATGCGTGGTAACGCGCCCACCAATGTGGTTGTCATAATGACCGAACTTTGTGGAGCCTGGGTTATTTATTCTATATATATATATATATATATATATATATATATATATATATATATATATATATATATATATAATTGGATTGTATTTTATACCAAGATCAAAACCCTGAATTAAGCAATAGTTAATGCATGTGCATAGCCCAAGGAAATATTCCTTCATCATTAATCAATAAAATGTGTAAGTTGTCAACCAACTTATGTAGATCGGTTTCAAGGCTGTAATCACCTGGCCAGAAAGTGTCTGAAAGATTTTTATCATATTACTTATATACAATTTAATTTCTTTTTGACGTGCTTGAGAGTTATTGCCTCCCATACTCGCCTTTTTCGTATTCGTATAAAAAATTCTTGTGCAAAAATAGCATTTCATAATTTAAATTTCCAAAATCTCATGGGCAAATTTATCGAAATCAGTTATAATTGAAACCTTCTTAGATTTTATTTATTTTGAAAGAGGGTTATATAAATTTTGACTTCTCGATTAATTTAAAACGTCGTCTGACATAAAACAAGACCTCCAGAGACACAACTGGTACTAAAAGAGAATTCTGTTGAGTGGATTGGATCCAGGATTTTCGCTAGTTTCGGAATGTGTTTAAGCTAAAACATTTCGTGTTCAAATAATACTGATAAACATACTTACTATACAAATTTGATCGATATGAACCATACTAACTTGAAAGAGATGGATTTTTCTAATCTCTTAAGCATATCATAGATCATATGAATATGGCATGCTATTTAATTTTTAAGAAATTTTGAAATTACATTTATATGCACATATATCTTCATTTATTTGTACATATTTAATGTATAAAAAAGGATTAAATTTTATATACCATGTAAACAAAATTAAATAACATGTTTTTTTCAAAAGAATACACAATAATCTGAGGAGTTCCTCATTATCGCATAGAACACTTTAATAGAAGAATCTTATTTAATATTTCACGCTCTGTTCAGATTATAAAAACAGTATGAAGAGTAATGAATCCTGCCTCGGAATTCTAATTAATTATATTTTATCCAAATAAAATTGTATTTTTCTTTTAGTGACATCGTGGTTTTTTATTTGTAGCTTTGTTTTGAAAAATATTCCACTGATTGTAGCAGTGAAGCAAATACTCGAAAAATTTCAGCGATGTATAAACTACAGTTACATTAAATGCAAGAGCTCAGTGGCGTTTGGCTCAAAATATACCTTTCTGTAATAAATGGTCAACAGTTTGTCTCCTGCTCATAGCGGAAATCACGGCAGCGGATATTTTGACTGATACGGATGACTGCCAATTTTCTTATAACAAACAACATATGTAGTTTTGTATATAGCAAAATCCTACGATTTTAATTTCATATAATGTTACTTCCGCAACTGACAGATCTGACTAAACGTGACAATTCAAGAATGGTTAGTGGGATCTTCAGTTCCAGAGCGATATCCACGAGGATATATATGAAAAGAAGAACGACAAATAAGCAAAGTTTGATATATAAATTAAAATGCCATCATTGTGCAGCTTCAATGGCGCTGGACATGTGTGGCTTGACTCTGAACCAAACGTATCTGATCTATTGAACTCCGAAACAGCAATAATTGCTGATAATGATGAAAACACAATACTTCCTCAATCAGGAGTAGTCGACCAGCTTCATTTGCGTTTTTAATGTAATGCTTAATTATACACAATTTATAAAATTAAATTGTGCTATTTAAATTAAATTTAATAACACTTTAGCAGGTGGCTGGTTGCCTGTCTAATATGGACTAAATGCATGTTATTCAAATACCGGCTGTACAAATTTTGCGGCTACTACTGAATGTCCAATGAGGACAAAACTGATCTAGTTGATGAAATTCATTTTCTATATCATGTTAAGTATATTTTATACCAACAATATATGTATAGAATCAAATCCTGCTATTATACTTTAATCATGTATCACTTTTTTATGTGTCTTGTTGTTCCAATATTAATAACAGAACGGAATGACAAGCTGGAAATTTAGGTCGAAAGTATTATCCACGAAGATCCACTTAAAGAGAAGACTGACCATGAAACTATAGCAAGCATATATATATATATATATATATATATATATATATATATATATATATATATATATATATATATATAGAGTGAGCAACTTTTGTATTTTAATTGCATAAATGTGAGTCCGAACCAAAACTAACCGGGTTCAACTCCCTGTCACGTCAATATTGATTTCTGTTGATTGGTGCCCATCAGGATCAACACAAATCTCTTAAATGAATTTTAGTTTCTATCTAATTAAGTGACTTCCCTATAATTTATATATATTTCCCCGTTTTATTTCTATTTCTCGTTTGGGCTGATTTGTGTGTGCATATGCGTATACGTCTGTGTGTTTTTCTGTATGATTCTGAATGCTTATAAATATATATATATATATAGTAATTTTAGGAAATAATATATGATGATTTTGAATATATATTTCTGTTTCTTGTTTTGGCTAGTTGGTGAGTGTGTATGCGTTTGTGTTTGTGTGTATATATAAAAATATATATATATATATATATATATATATATATATATATATATATATATATACGTATATATTAATCAATATAAAGTACAAATAACTTAAGTTAAAAAATGAAACTGATTAACTAGTGTGAATTCGTTCTTATTGTGAAATTAATATAAGTTTTCAGAAATGTTTCGTTCGGGTTTTAAACCTGGAAGCATTTGTTTACAATAATGCAACTGATTCCCTATATAACTGAAGCCGCAATGAGCATGTGAAATTTCGTCATATTTAACTTTTGTATTTAGACATTCTTTTTTTAAGCTGGAACAAATTGAATCTCAATTTTGCTCTTAACTTCCAACTAGTTATTCCAGATGATGAGAAAGACTCGGTGCCAACTGGGGAAGTGATATTATATTAGAGTCTGATGGAATGTTATATATATATATATATATATATATATATATATATATATATCCGTCATAAACTGAACGTTTAATAAGATGGCAAATTCAACTTATTAATTAGACCGGATTTATCATTATTATTTAGGCGTCAATTGTAGTTAGAATTGCAGCGGCCGGAATTTAAATCCTTGATGATTTGATTCAGAGGCTTGCAACTCATTCCTTACGCCGCAAAATAGTGTTTGAATTCCAGCTACGGCAAAGAGCTCAAATGCTAGCAAGTGCTTGGTATAGCCAAAACTGTTCATGATGTATATTTTGCTCTTATTTTAAGTGTAGTTACTAATGAAGCATATGTATAATCAAAACCTGCCGTTTTACTTTAATGCAATACATATAATTATGTAAAAATAGATCCATACGTAATAAAATAAATAAGTAAACACATAATTATATATGCTAATGCACACTCACCCATATATATATATATATATATATATATATATATATATATATATATATAATACGTATCTTAATTCGCATATTAAAAATACGAAGGAATTTGGTTCAATATGTGCTCTTTGTATTAAACCAAAATCCGGTTTGGAGTTTGATATTAAGTTAGAGTGAGCGAGAATTGTATATTTTTGCCGAAGTCAAATAAATCTGTATTATTTGTTTATGTACAAAGAATTTGAAAATATGCAAACACCCCTAGAACATCAAAATTTGACATTTTCTAAAAGTGCATTTGTTAGAATAAGTTAATCAATGGTTGCCAGTTGATATGTTGTTCATTGCAGAAACGAATTTCAACATATCTCTGCGAGGTCACATGATTGATAGCACAACACGTTAACTGACGGTAGCTCCTGTTGCATCTCATATGCTATGGTAGGCAATAAAAATTTTCTATTCACAGAAAATGTAAACGGCGACGTTCAATAATAAGCTAAAGGCTGACTGCAATATGGACTCTTCATTTGTTGCTTAATTTGAAATACTAAACATTTATAAAGAAATTATAAATTAACAAAGGCAGGTGATAAGCAATTATTTATTAATCAGTGTTACGGTTCGAGCTTGATATAAAAACGTATCCTATTATGTATGCATTTTTAAAATTACAGCCGAAGACTTGTATAAGGTTGCAAATGCGATTCATCCTGAAGACCTATTTCATTAATATTGATAACTCATCAACTACTGCCCATAATTGTACGGCGCCACTCTGCCGTACAATAAACATGACTTTTAGTTCCACACTAACTTATGATTTTATGGTTAGTTTTCCCTTGGAGTCTGTGTGGCATTTCTTTCAGACCAAATTTTCATCTAGCCACCTAAAATCTGTATTTACCAAACAGACACCACACCAATCGGGGAAGTGGCATTGAATTGAACATTTATATATAATAATAAACTTATTATTTGCGCGGTTGATGATAAGAATTATTTAAATGAAGGTTGCGAGATTGATCTAAGTACCAATCCAATTATATTAGAAAGTAGTAAAGACAATTCATCCAAGAGAATTGTGCTATCCATATTGGGAACATCTCAAGTAATGTATAGTTATGTCTGCTTATAGGGCTCAGACCGAAGTGTAATAGTGCAGCTAGATAACTTGACTGTCCATTTACATCAGTGTGTAATAGTTCAGATACCTGACTGACTGCGTGACAGACTTGATAATTATTTTAGTGTGGAAGTTATCGACTTTACTTGAACGCCCAGTGTTCATTTATTTCCTTATTATTTAGCGCATTCTGTACGTAAAGGATTTGTGTGCAAATTAATTGAACTCCAATAGAAATAATTCATTTACATTTTTTTGCGAGCTACTGAGTTTATGTAGATTTATACTTCATTTTAAACAGCGCAATTTGTAAGCGGTATAGTTGTTAATGCGATTTAACCATTTGAACTTTGTACTATGGCTATATATTATGCACAATTTTATTTGAGCAGTTCCCCTTTTATTAGAGTAAGGTGGATTGGTGAAGAGAGAAATAGATTTTCTCATAGAGATTATTTGTAATTTTCATGTGTTTAATTTGCTAATATGCCGAAATTTGAATAGTTATAATTGCGCAATTTATTGAATAATTTTCTAGAGTCCAACAAGGAGGTTATAAAAACCAACAATGTTTTAATATTTTCGTCTCCAAATCGTTTTAATATCGGTTCTTTTCTTCTTCATTGACACGGAGCAAGTCATTTAAGCCGAATTTGGTAGACGGGAATGTTCCTGCAGTACAAAAGCTACACTACGAGGACAGGCCGGCTTTAGGATGATGCAGCATCTTTTATTTAATTAAGATTATGATCTTTTTATAAATTAAGTATTGAACAGTGTAGAAAGGCAAATTCATCCAGTAGACTGGTTTCGTCCTTACTGAGAACTCATCACGTAATGTCCAGAATTTGCCGCGGAATGGGCTCGAAAATGGACACGTCTGCTTCGGAATCTGGTGCTCTAACCACTGAGCCACCCTGCCGCACACTTAACACAATTTTCTGTTGTATACTAACTGATGTAACGTGGTTAGTTATTTTTTACTTTGGGTGGAGTTCATATGGCATCTATTTAGACATAAAGTTCCAACTAACCTTCCCAAAACTGCCATTACTGATTCAAATTCATCCAGTAGACCGATTTCGTCCTTATTGGGAACCCATGACGTACTGCCCAGAACGTTAGTTAGTATATAACTAAAAAGTATGTGTAGTGTAGCTCATTGCTTAGAGCACCAGATTCCAAAGAGGACGTGCCCAGGTTCGAGCCCAGTCCGCGGCCAATTCTGGACGGTACGTGATGAGTCTCCAGTAAGGACGAAACCGATCAACTGGATGAATTGCCCTTTCTACACTATATAATACTTAATTTATACTGACAAATGTATGTACTTAATGGAACAGGTTTTTATATCAAGTTCGCAACCTTATTTATAGCAAATTGTTCTTTTGTTAGCTGTACTTAAATTGGAGTTTGTTTGACTTCTATTTAGACATGTCTCCGCGGCAAATTCTGGCCAGTACATGATGAGTTTCCAATAAGGACGAAACCGGTCTACTGGACGAATTAGCCTTTCTACACTATACAATTCTTAGTTTATACTGACATATGTAAGTAATTAATGGTTCAGGTGTTTATATCAAGACCGCAACCTTGATTATAATAATTATTCGAATTTTTTTCGTTTACTAATTCAAATTGCTAGTCGTTGTCTCTTAGTCTGATTTCAAGAAAAAAAAGTATTTTGCACTTGCCTTTCAATTATAATTTTTTTCGATTTGTAATGTTGAACAATTTATATGCCTCCGAGAAATATTCTAAATGATTTATGCTGTGTCTAAATGGGTGGTAAGTTTATCGTCTATGTATCACAAGGATAATGAGATGAGAATACTTATACTAGGTCTGAGCATGGCTGATCCAGTGGAATACATTGCAAAGAATGAAATTATTATGGAGACAGTAAAGATAACCCAATTACTCCCAGATAAAACTAAATATGTATTGTATGTTTTAAAATTGGTGTTAGAACTTAGAGAGGATAAATGTAAGCCGAATTATGAATTGAATAGATTGAGATCAAATTTGTTATCTAATATTGAATATGCCTTAAAGCAGACAGATACAGTGTTAATGAACTCTAGGGATTATAATGATAAAATATATGTAAAATTAAATAATGAAATATTTCATAATAAAATATAAGAACCAAACAGATAAGTTCCACGGTGAGGTTAAGAAATAAATCAATCAAATGATTGGGTCTGGGGAATTAGATTCATTGCTCGGAAACTCATAAATAAAAAGGGAGACTGTTACTCTTAGAGTATATATTCAAAAACAAGGTAATTCACTTAGGTCAATTTTGAATTTTCAGAATCCTCCAACTTATGAATTGTCCAAATTTTTATTCCTTATAATAAGAATATACACATATTTTCATGATTATAAGTTAAAGAACAAGCCTGAATGTAGTATCGTTGTATACTAACATTCAAGCGCAGATTACATTAGAGTGTGCCCAACGTTGTTTAACGGAATACTCCTAAATCTTATAAAGTAATAAAATAATTTTAACGAGTAATAGGGAATTGTTTAAAATTTGTGTCCTATTTGTACGTTATATTTCCGAATGAATTCTACCTCCAAGTAAAATTTGTTACTTTTGGAAAACCATTATCGGTCTCACTCGCTAAAATTTTCATGCATTTTTTATAAATAAATTTCTTGTTCAGTTCTCTCCTCAAACCAAACTGATATTTAAGATTCCGGGATAAAATTTTCTTAATATGGAATCATCGGGATGAGGAGTAGGAGAATTTTCTATATTCAGCTAATCAACCAGGAGAGTTAAATTTATAAAATAAAAGAAATAAAAGTAGAATTATCATTCATGCAAAATTAAAACGAATGGCTCAGATAGTAGAAAAATATATTTATAGGAAAGATACTTATTCTGATATACACCTCAATTTTTGCTCTAATCACCCGTTTGCAATGAAAATAGGCAATTAATAATCCATTATATTTATTACGTTAATATATATTATAATTATATATATATATATATATATATATGTTTTAAAATAGTATATATAAAATATAGGACCATAGAACTTAAGAAATTGAAAGAAATATTCAGAATAAATGGTTATCTGACAAAATTAATTAATAAAAATTATAATCGAGACAATATCGAGATTTAATGGAAAAAAATTAAAGTAGGTAAGGGATTTAAAAAAGCCAAATTTTGATAAACACGGAATTCTGGTTCTACCAGATTCCGGATAGAGTAGAAAAATTTTGACATTAATACCGAAATACGACATACGATTAGTATTAAGATAATCGTTTACTTTAAGATATAAGATCCATTGTGGAACTGATGTTATTGTCTCTATGATATGCATATTAGGTATATAGTGTATTCACACACTTATATATATATATATATATATATATATATATATATATATATATATGTATATGTATATATAAAGGTGTGAGAAGAATCCCCGTGGTTGCTTATATGCCTATTTATATATGCATAAGATATAGCGCGTGGACGTATATGTGAATGGATATTTATATGTAAACTTTGGGTATAAATAAATTTAAATATGAAAATAATTAATAAATAAATATAAATAATATAGACACACCTTATTACGTATGTGCAATTTTATATATACATACATATGTATATGGTCTGGACAAATATATTAGAATGAAAAGTTTAATTTAAAGAGGATGTGTATAAATGAACGTATATTTGTTTGATATATCATTCGTTAATTTAGGCTCATATTCTGTCTTGTCCAAACGTTAGAGTAATTCTATATTCTTTTAACAGTTTTTACTAATGTCACTTTCTCTTTATCCTATTGCACACAGGATGAGATTAGGTGAACAGGGAATTGGGGACTATTGCGATATAATTTAAATTAAAATATTTTAGATCATTATACTCTTCAGAAAAATAATTAAATCAATCGTAACATCGCGGATTGGCGTGTATAGCAATTAATATTGTTTATTTATACTCATTCCATATATTCCAATTAAGATTAGATTACATATATGTGTGTATATGTTGCTGTCTGTGGGAGGATGTGATGCGTTCATAATAAGGACGAACGTGTTCTCCTGCATGAATTGCCTTATCAACATAAGAAAATGATTAGCTTATATTGACAAATGTAAGTACATAGTGGAACAGGTATTTACATCAAGATTAATTAAATTAATATTAAATAACTTGTTACTAGTAACGCAGTACCTACAGATTTGTCTTCTCGATTGAATCGATTGAAAGTTTGCCAGATACAAGAAACATTTCTTTCTTATAATCTCCTCAAGTATCTACTAATGAACATATATTTATATATAAATTGGAAAGCAAAACAAGATAGAAATATGTGAACATAGAGAGTGTGTGAAAAACGGAAACCAATCAATTGCGTGCGTCACAATTGAGCTTGAACTGGATATGACGCACGCAATTGATTGGTTTCCGTATTTCACACTCTCTCTATGTTCACATATTTCTATCTTGTTTTGCTTTCCAATTTATATATAAAGATATGTTCATTAGTAGATATTTTGAGGAGATTATGCGAAAGAAATATTTCTTGTATCTGATAAAATTTCTTTTTGTTTTTGCACACAGGAAGGGTACAATGAATTTTATTAAAGCTCGCATTTCAAACAAATCTATTTTGTTTACTTGTTCAAGCCTGCTATCAAGTCAGTACAAAAGTTATTCGAATTTTAATAAAACTGTTTTTTGAAATGATATTAACTTGTCTAAAATTTAGAAGTTTTGCATCCGTTGACGTGACAAAGATATAAGTCAAGTTTTCACTTCTAAACTGTTTATGTGACCTAATTTTCTTATCGCTTGTCATTTAAACGTTTTCTATTGATAGATAAATTTTTTCCTCCTTTCAATATATGATCGACAAACTATATATATATATATATATATATATATATATATATATATATATATATGAGCTTTGGAGTCTGCAAACTTTAGAAGCAATCTAAAGTCTTATACAATCTTACGTTATAGTAACCTGTTTGGAGTCTCTTAAAAAATAAAGATCGAATTATTCATCATCAGCCTGTCATTAAAGAACAGGCCGCATGCCACTTGGGGTTATTATATTGATTTGAATACTATTGGCAGGATTTTGAATATAAATATTTTTTTCCTAAAAAATACTCAAAATTTCATTATGTAGCATAGGATTTTTATCCAGTAGACCGGCTTTGTCCTTATTGGATACTCTCGAAGTACTGTCCAAAATTTGTTGCGGACGAAAATGAAACTATGAAATATTTGTTTCGGAGTCTGGAAATCTATCAACTGCACCATTCATCACGTTTTCTACACGCAATTTCAAGTCGTAAACGAAATGTTTTTAGCTAACCCTAACATCAGTTGGAACTATTTCGACCAGATGCAATGCTTACTTCAGGTCTTAAGAGATTCAAATTAGGTTCTCACAGAAGGAAAGTTTAACCAAGACGTGATTTAGTGTATAACATAAAACAGAGTGTGGTCTGAATCATGTGTGGCACAGTGGATAGAGTTCCAACCTCCGAAGAATAGGTTCCTGGGTTCGAATCACAAACTCGGCACTTTCAGGACAGTAATATGGAGATTCGAAATAGACCGAACCGATATACAGTATGAATTGCCGTCGATGCCTAACGCAATTTGTATTTTATACTGACAATATATATATATATATATATATATATATATATATATATATATATATATATATATAGGTTCGCAACAGCTAATACATACTTGCATATATATTCGCAACAAACAGTATTTAAGCAATGTGAAAAGTTGGTTAGCTCTCAAGCCATCAATACAAGAATGACAAGATCTAAGACATCACAATTCAATACAGCGAGAATGATTTCTTCATGAAAACAGGTACACACCAGACACAAACGCAACACACTTACTAATTGGCTCAAACAAGAAATAGAAGGAAAACCGAGTGAGATTTCTAGCCACCAACATAATCAAATGAAATCCCCGGTTGTATGTAAATGAAAGATAGTAAAGTGAAGTTTAGTTGTCTCTAAATAAATGGCCATTATCCAATTTGTTATAAAGTTTTTTTCTTCCTAATTGAAATATACTGTGTAATATTTGAAGGCAATACATAATGATATATATATATATATATATATATATATATATATATATATATATATATATATAAGATTGTTATTAATTTGGTCAAAATGTTTTAAAGGTGATTTGATTAAAATTTGTCGGTGGAAGTTATTCGTGTTTATCGAAATGCTTGAAAAGTTTCACTAATGAGAAAAATTTCAAGAGACCGCTCGCAGGTTCCATTGACCAATTTTTGACGATTAATATTTTCTGTTGTAATCAGGATTAATTTAGTAGTTTAAGCAAATGAATGAAATTTTCAGGGGATTTTACAAAATCTACATCAGGCAAATCGAAGCACCGGATGATGTTGTATCCAATTTTAAATGGAAGTTTTGAATTTCCTTAGCGATTTTGGCGGTAATAATAAAGTGCATATATATGTATATATATATATATATATATATAATAGTATCTAACTGTTACATATTGAATTGAATGATGCCATAATTACCGCGAAATGTGACAACTGATATAGATCAAGGTCAGTGTGTATGCTTATGCTGGAGTAACATGTGTTCATATATAGTTGTAATTCTCAATTTTGTGAGTTTTAACTTACATTGAAATCCATTGTGTTCGTACCATGTACAGACTCGGCAACCACAGTGTTGGTACTATGTACCTTTTCGGCAGCCATAGTTTTGGCATCAAAGAAAAAGCATAATGTAACAGAAAAGCAGTTACTATAATCAAGGCTGCGAACTTGAACGGCAGTTGTCAGTTCATCGGGTAGAGATAAGCGTAACTTTACTGATTTTATTTTTATGCTTTCCATGTTGGCACATGTTACTAATGATCTACAGATATCAATTATTCAAAGTCGTTTATCTTTTCTAAATTCACGTCAAGAATATATCCGTCATACAATTAGTTTAATGTTTCCCTGATATACGGTCTTTAATTATATCACGAGATATTCAACAAAAAATGTTCTCTTGTTTGAAAAAGAGGTTGTGATTATGAAGGAGAAGACTTAGTAGAATCATTTGATGGATTGTTGCACATAGTACTTTAACCTATTATTTCATTTCTCGGCAATAATTAAAAAAATGTTTTTTACGGCGAAGCGTTAGTTTGAGAAATTATGGACAGCCTTACGTGAATGTATGACAACCAACAATATTAAACCTGTGCTATTTCTTATTTCGGATATTTTATTTAAATAAAATTTTAGCAGATTAGCATCTACATCACCAATCTCTTGTTCTGTTTGTCGTGGATAACTATTATTTATGCAATTATATATTATGTGTTGCGCAACTATTAACGAATTAATTTAATTATTACCAGAAGTATGAACCACAGACAGCATGAACATTCGTTTCGTGCTTACTGGCGACTCATCTGTAGGAGCCGGTATTACGCCCTTTAAGCACTATATATTTGGGTGACAAACGTGGAAAAATAGGACGGTACAATTTACTATACGAATATGTAAACCTGTAGTTGTGAAGCTAACTTCATATAATCTTCGGCAGTGCAGCTTCATAATATATATTTCGAGTCTGTAAAGGGTACCAACATTATGGCTATTGTGTCAGTACTCGATACCAACATTATGCATATATACATAGTCACTTGGTATTCCCACATTTAATCTCATGTGCATTGTTTCAACAATTATGGAATTCCTAACTGACATTTCCAAACAGAAGCTCTTAATTTCCTAATTTATTACTGCTAAAACGGGATACATTGTCATAATCATGTGACTTACCTCGCTGTTATGATCCCGAGATTATGTGGAAAGATTATGTAATTCTTGATGATATTGATGATGAGGATGATGTTGAAAGCCATACTAATGCATGATAAGGCTAAAGATCTACTGTTAGTGCTACACTAACGAACATCATAAGAATCTAAGACAACTCAGAACTTTTACACCATTGGTCATAGAAAAAAATGGTTATTTTCTAAACAGTGCATTTAGGGAAATGCACCATGAATAATTATTGCTTATTTTAAAATCACAACCTTAATTAAAATAATAGTACATTTTGAAAAAGTCTAGACAGATCTCTAGTATACTACATAAAATCAGCAAACTAACACCAATGAAACACCCAGTTTTGTTCACGCAGTGTAGAACATTGATTGGTGTGTTATTATACGCGTCTAACGCTAAAATTTAGTTATATATATATATATATATATATATATATATATATATATATATATATATATATATATATATGGTAATACTGTCTCAATCGTATCCTATATTGCTAATTCCAATCACATTACTACAATACATTAGAAAATTTTTAGTCAGACGTTTTTCTGTATAACTAAATTAAATTAAGAAACGAATTGTGCATTTAAACCAAATTTTATTACAAAGCAGGTGTTTACAACATCGTAAAAGAAGCAATTTCTCATTGGAACGCAATTTTACTGCAATAGCTGATGCTTTGCAAAATAATTTTAAAAAGAAAATGGAAATAAATTGGATTAATTACATGCATTATACAATAAAAATAAAGCGGGAAATCGGTCGAACTCTCCGATTACTGAATAAGCGATTCCGGGAGTATTTTATGATACACGTTATCAGAATCTGGATAATAACGCTCACATTTTATGCATTTAGAATTTTTACTTATTACATTTGATAATATATATTGGCTTTTTAATGCACGATAGTATTCATGTGTACTTTGATGACTAATCTTTCACTTTAAGAATTTTAATGTAATAGTAGTTGTAGATTAATGCTTCTGATAAAGAAAAAACAAACATTAAGTGGTCGCATGCAGCAACACTAACACATTTCACAGTTTCTGAGGCTTCCAAGTCTTTATGTGTGGCAAATGATCTTCGAGATCAGGAAACTCTCAGCATTTATATAATCGTTGCGTTTGTAGAACTTGAAAATGAATCCATATGTTATTGGATCATCAAAGATACTTTCGTGTCGCTCATTGGCAAATAGATTTGAGATGGGTTTGAAGATTATGCTCAAAAGCTGACCAGCTAACAATATATTACAGTTAAATACTGTTTGTTGTTGTACCGTCCTATTATTCCACATTCTTCTACCAAATATATAGTGGTTAAAGGGCGTAATACCGGCTCATACTGATGAGTCGCCAGTAAGCACGAAACGAATGTGCATGAAATTATACTTTCCGTTCATGCTGCCTTTGGTTTATCCTTCTGGTCACAACTGAACTAATTTGTTACTAGGTTCGCAAAACCTAATACATACTTACAGCTAACAATAGTTTTATATCATTTTATTGTTTCATTGGATCTTTAAAGTAATCTATTCTAAAATTACATTTGCATGTAGCTGTCGTTAAGTGGGCGCTTTTGTTTTTACATTAAAAGATGTGCATCATCAAAAACTTGAAGTTAGGATAAGTTTAATTGTAGACAGTAACGGATTTAATTGCTCAAAATGCTATTCCAGAAACCTACGCCTAAATATATGAATCGACAAATGTAGTTATTTTCACCTGAAATCGCATGAAATAAATGCTTAAAAAGTGGAATTACTCTTTAAAAATGGATATACCCGTGTATTAGAGATGTATCGACATGCTTAACTCACCTACAGGTCAGTAATCTATGCAAATATTTGTATAATGAGGTTATATAAGGCAATATTTTTCTTTATTTTAAGTATATTAATCCTATAATTGAAGCCTTTTTTAATTAAACAAACGTTGGTTGCGCGGGTGGTGATAAAAATTATTATAAGCAATGTTGCGATCTTGATATAAGCACCTGGTACATTATTTACTTACATATGTCAGTATAATCTAAGAATTGTATAGTGTAGAAAAGGCAATTCATCTAGTAGACTGGTTTCGTCCTTATTGGGAATTCATCATGTACTGTCAAGAATTTGCCTCGGACAGTGCTCGAACCTGGCCACGTCTGCTTCGGAATCAGGTGCTCTAACCACTGAGCCATCCTGCACGTACTGAAGCATTTAGACAACCATGTTTATCATTAGAGAACAACGCGATATTGACTAAGAAGGATCAAACCTTGATGCATATTTAAGGCATGAAATGTCAGATATTCAACGCTCACTCCTAATAGTCTCGATAAATTGTTTTTTACGGTAGTTACAATATACGAATAGCTACAAGAGGTGAGAGCCGTATATGCTTTGCAGTTCGATCCTAGTTAATCTGTTTGCGTCGTGCTTTGCTGATAGGCATGGACGATCAAGACGTGTAATTACGTGTCACTAACGGCATTTTTGCTATTTTGTGCGTCTGTTTCAATAGAATATGACACACATTAATCCCATGTCTGCCGACTTGCTCACTCATAATTTTGCACCTGATGAACGCCTCTTGACGCCAATCTTAAAGTGAAAACAACTAAGTCAAGTTGATATTCTTGTTCTCAAAAGTGGCAAAATGGTGGCAATTTTCATCAATATTCTCCTGTCTTAGCGTACATTGTGGTTTGCCTAAGGCAGGATAACTCAGTTGTTAGAGCAACAGATTCCGAAGATGATTTTCCCAGGTTCCAGTCCTGTCCGTGGCAAATTCTGAACAGTACGAGAAAAGTTGCGAATAAAGACGATGCCGGTTAAAAGGACCGGAATCGCTTACTCTTACTCCTACGGTGTACACAATTCTATTGCGAGCAAATGTAGGTGACTTCAATGGACTTTGGTTTTATGTAATGGTCAAATTGTTGGAAACCATGCTTTTGCGTTTAAATGACAGTTTAATGAGAGTTTAGAAGCACCTGAAGAACAGAATTTGGGTAAACGGAGAAGCTTGAACTCCCTTACTAGAATAACCACTGATTTTACGCCAAATGAGGGCAACAATTTCGAAGTGGTCGTTACGCTTATTGACAAACTTAAATCAGTGTTGGTTCTCATCCGCTGCATGGACATGAGTAATGAGCTTGAGTACAATGTCATTTTGGTTTTGCAGCAGGTAACATTAGTTGAATAGCTTACGAACTAAAGTGATCTGTCAGCGGAAGCACAGACTTGTTTACGTTAACTACCGAATGAAATCTAAATCATATTCTGTACGATATCGGCATTAGTCACATGGGGCCGAGAAAACGCATAGGCTTCTCTGAAGGTGTGAAGTTCTAACGCGCATATTATTGCATGTGCTCTGTTCTGGTACAATAGGGTTTGAAACTCCAGATTTCTATTTCATATCTATTTTGCGAAAGTTTATATGTGAAAGGTAATTTACGGTGTACACAGTTGGAAGAAATAGGCGCGTCAGGCTGGACCGCTCTCCAATTAGGTGCCTTAAAGGTGCACCGATTTCGATATCCGTCTGCCAGTTTCCGAATATATTTACCTTGAAAAATATCACATATTGAGATCCAATATTCTGGTAGAAAATTTGAGGATTTATTATTTGTAGAAGATTATATATTTTTTTAACTTGTCGCAGGGATGACGTGATGGCCGGTGGGAATAGTTCGTAATGTTGTCCGTCACATAAATTTTTCTGATCACACTAATTTGGATGAAATGCACAAAACTGTTTCAAACATGCATATATGACATTTAGAGAACTAATATTTATGTATTATGTATGCAATTATGTATTAGGTGTTGCGCACCTATTAAAAAATTAGTTCAATTATGACCAGCAGGATAAACCAAAGGCAGCATGAACGAAAAGTATAATCTCGTGCACATTTGTTTGTATGGATTTACTGGAGTAACAGGTGTTCAGAAATAGTTTTAATTCTCAATTTCGGTACATTATAGCACACATTGATATCCATCAGGTTGATATCATGTACCGACTCGGCAACCATAGTTGTAGTACCATGTACCTTTTCGGTAATATAATGTCGGTATCGGATACTAACACAATAGCCATAATGTTAATATCCTTTAAAGACTCGGTATATATGTTATATAGTATGAGGTAGCGTCGAAGTCGCATTGTCGAGACTTTATATGATTTAAGCTTCACTTCCGCAGGTTTACACATTCGTCTAGGAGATTGTATCATCCTATTTTTACACATTCCTCACCCAAATATATAGTGGGTAAAGGGCGTAATACCGGCTTCTACTGATGAGTTGCCAGTAAGCACGAAACGAATGTGCACGAGATTTTACTTTTCGTTCATGCTGATTTTGGTTTATCCTTCTGGTCATAATTGAACTAATTTGTTACTAGGTGCGCAACACCTAATACAAGATTGCATATGACGATTGACGGTTTGCGTGACAATTGATAGGCGTATTATATATATACACACACACACACACATACTCTCTATATACATATATATATATATATATATATATATATATATTCATTCATAGTTACACACTTGCATATTCCAAATTGGGCAAGCCAAAATATTCCCAAATTCTAGCATACTCACACTGATACATGTATACACAACTAAAACCATAAACACATGCAAACATAATTACATTTACGCATGAATCCACATACATACACACAAACATTTATATATATATATATATATATATATATATAGATATATACGTGCACCATAATTGAAATCATTGATATTATAAACATAATTTCCTTCTTCTAGTAGCTTAGAATTATATATTTCCTCTTTATGTTGATGCGCAACGCAAGAAAGTCTCATACCATCCACTGGTATTTGCCGGTAATGAGATTTCAGAACAGAATGGAACAGATCAGAGTAAAATATAATAGAATTGAATAGAATCGATTTGAGTATACGAAGATTGAACAGAATGGTATTCACCGTGAAAGGATACATCTGGAAAAATAAAAATCATTAAAACAGATTAAGTTAGAATAGAATTTAATAGACAGTCAACCGAGCTGAGATACTGATCAGCCTTTAAGAGATGATGCCTTACTGTCATCAAAATATTAAATAAGATTTTAGGTGGATGCTGGCTATATATTAACACTATATAGGTTGGATAAGTTAAAGTTAGATATTTTTCTTGAAGTTGATCTATCATTCGGGGCTGACGGGCACAATCTTCCTGGAGCAAAATATTTTGATCGCCAGTGACCAAAGCGTCCTTAATCGGCCGAGACTTGTCTGTTACGCTTTCCATCATTCGTTTAGTAATAGTCTCTCGGAAGTGTTGACTGAGCAGTGAAACTTAATACATGGCTTAGGTTGACATTAGGTGGCTGTACCCCAATAGAACTGTCAGATTTCACGCTACCGTTATCAGTACGACTAGCGAGGTTTCATCATTAATCAGGAAACATGGTTCTATGGCGAAGTCTACTAGTTCAAACCGCGCAATTAATACTTTCTTGTTTGAATTTGAATTAAGACCAAATCTACAAAGTGGACAATTTCAAGCTGAAATTCTAGTAAAGTACAGCATATGTAAGTTTACAATGGAAGAAAGACAAACATCAGTTTATCAAACGATTAAAGAAACTGTGTTAAACTCGCCGTCAGCCAGTTTTCCACACAGTTAAGTTGAGAAACATTGAAGCTTATTAGCTGACAGTAGTTTGGCTTAAATACTGTTTGTTGTGGAGAACTAATATATATGCAAATATGTATTAGGTGTTGCGAAACTAGTAAAAAATTAGTTCAGTTGTGACCAGAAGGATAAACCAAAGACAGCATGAGCGGAAAGCACAATCTCATGCTTACTGGTGACTTATCAGTAGGAGCCGGTATTACGCCCTTTACCCACTATATATTTGTGTGAGGAATGTGTAATAATAGGACGTTTGTGAAAAGGGTCAAATAAAATATGATATTGTATTATACTACAAGCACTGAGACGTGATTTATATAATCAATCAATCAATAAATACACTAATAAAATACAAACGATTTAACTTCATTCGAGAAAAGCCGCGACAAAATTAGCCATTTTCAGTTAAATTTATCATAACAAAAATAACCGCCAAATGAAATGAATTTCTAACAACTGTTACACCAAATGCATGTTACTGTCATTAAGACAATATTTATTTCAATGTTTTGGTTGTAAGAAATCCATGATACCGGTATCAAGTTGTCATTTGCTTGCTTATAAGAATAGCTGGCAGAAATGTTTTTAGTTGAGCCAAACCTTATGTTGACAACTGATAAGTTTCTCCGGCTATCAACAAAGTTTATACAAAGACTGTAAGCAAAGATCCATGCAAGTCAAGACAATGTTTTCATTCTATTTGCCAGTTGTTCGAATCTGGACAATATTTATCGCAAAAAGCAGCATTTAAAAATGAATCAAAATAAACATTCACTAAATATCTTGTGATAATCATTATAGTCACACGAATTTTCATTAAAATCAACATCATTTTTGATTTAATAATTTTCGAAATTTATTAACAACGCAATCACCTTAAAATGATGCGTCTTTATGAAAAAAGTAATCATTATGATCATCCTCCTCTTTATCATCATAATAAAAAAAATAATAATCATCAAAAACGCATAATCATCTTTACATCTGTTTATCATCATCATCATCATCATCATCATCATCATCATCATCATCATCATCATCATCATCATCATTATCATCATCATCATCATCATCATCATCATCATATCATCATCATCATCATCATCATCATCATCATCATCATCATCATCCTCATCATCATCATCGTCATCATCATCATCATCATTATCATTAACGTTTCCATCAACAATAAAATAAATGTGCCGTTCTGACACAATTAGAGAAGCATTTATTATCATGGCTAATAGGTGATAATTCCCAATGCATAAAATTTGAGTTTTATAAACCAGATTATGATAATGTGGATCGTAAATTGCACTAGGATTCGATTTTTTTAGTAATCGGCCATTCAAACCCATGTCCCGTACCCTTTATCTTTATTGGAAAATGCATTTACTCAATCAAATTTATTCTCATATTCTTTTTTAAATTCACTTTGGAATGTATCAGATATTCTGTCGAGTTTCGTTCAAATGAAATTAGATATGTGGCTCTCACCTCTAGTAGTCTTGCATACATTGTACGTGACTGGAAATGTCGGCCGCACAATTTCTATGTGGTCACGAATATTGAAATCAAAATTTTGTTGATCTTTCTATGCGTCCGGAACAGAAATTAAAAAATAGACATCATTGATAGGCGTGTATGTCAATCCATTAGGTGTGCTTATAGTTATTCAATAAAAATGTCA